>QEPC01001916.1:5510239-5566776 GCA_003113815.1 Sphenodon punctatus | reverse complement strand
GGGGGGGGGGGGGGGGAACGGGACACACACACCAGAAAGGATCAGGGAATCCTGGCTGCTTGGAAGCCAAGAGACCGCCCCCCGTGTAGGAAGCACAACCCCCAGGCTGGGCAGAGACCAGGAGAACACTGGAGAGCAGCTAGATATTCCCCGGGACACAGGCACACTGAATGCAAACGTATGCACAGGAAGTGGATTAGAAGGCACTACGATGGGCTCACAGAATGGGGGTGGGGGGAGGGAAAGGCACTATGGTGGGATGACTGGGTGGTGGAATACAACATGGCAGCAGAAGGACACAAATGTTGGTGCTTGATTTCTGTATGTTCTTCACTCCTTTTCAGAATTGGTAGAGGGAAACATGCTACAGTAATCTATGAGCATTTCAGAAAAACTGTAGGCTCGCTGGTAAACATGGCAGTAAAGTGAGTGAACTGCGGGAGGAGGAGGAAAATGTCTTTCTGCCAGTTCTGCCATCCCTCAAGAATGTGTGCCTGGCTGCCCCCAAGAGGGGTAACAGAAGAAGAAATAAATGGAGTTAAAATTAAAATTAAAGATAAAATTAAACTAAAGTTAAATTACAGTTTATTTCAGGGCTCAAATGAGAAGCAATTTTTTCTCGCAAATATATGAGAATTAAGAATTGTCACCAAGATCTCGGTACAATCTTGATAACAGACCAAGATCTTGGTTAAGAAATTTTTCTCAAAATACCATTTACTGCAATTTACCATATACTTATCTACCGTGTACCGCTTAACATGTACCGCCTTCATTCCAGTAATGTGCATAATACAAATTATGCACATTAACGGGAAGAATGCAGCATAGTAAGTTGTACACAGTAAATTGGTATATGGTAAATTGCAGTAAATGGTAAAGGTAAATGGTATGTTGAGAAAAATTCCTCAATTCAGAAATGTCGGGAATTAGCATTTTTCTCAATCATCGTTTCTCGCTTAAAATGAGTTGAGAACCATGATTCTTGAAGATATCTGAGAAAAACTTGAGATCAAGTTTCAGTCCTAGTTTATATCATTAAATAAAGTTGAAAAGTTGTTCACAATCCATAGTTTCTGTGCTTATTTGGGGGGGCATAGTAGCTGATAGCACACCTGTGCCTCTGTACTTCCTACTGTCATTCCCAGACCTGGCTAGCCTACAAATGCCAATAGGAAAATGAAGAGCTTCAGCACAGCAGGTGGCTTGCCTGTGAATGTTAATATGGTATGGACAAGGAAAGGAAAGGACAGGAACTCACCAGGAGGCGGGAGGTGGATGTGCCAGAAAAAAACATACTGTCACACTAGAAGCATTTCAATGTATGGTGATGCTTAAGATACTGGAGAAGGGGGGTACAAGAGGCACATGTTTGACTAGATGTTTTATATGAACCAGGAGGGATTACCAACCATGGTGGGCGAGACCCCAATAAAACTGTGTGCTCCTACCTGCCAGTGAGCTGTGAACTGTGGATGTGAGAAACTGGGCTTAGAACATGCAAAGACTGATTGCTTGGACTGATTGCTTTCACTTTGCATTTTTACTTTTGCTTTCAGTTTTCACTATAGGTTTTCAATAAATTGTGTGATTTGCTCAATAAACAGGGTTCTGTGCATAGCAAAAGGTTACTTTCAGCCACCAAGCACTGGTAGGTAGGTATACACCAAGGTATGCACCTCAGTGGGTGGGCAGGGATAGCAGGTGCTGGACCACCTCCCGGAGTCATAATAGCCTGGAAGAAAGAAGTAGCTGGTGTGGCTTCTTCCCATAGTTCACTACAGCTGTGAATCATAACAGAGGGCAGGATACTGGGAAGGAAGGTGCTAGTGGGCAGAGCATGGAGAAGATCACCTTCCTGTGTGTTAGGTTTGTCCTGATAAACGTGTGAGTGTGGGCTGTCCATTTATTAGGCTCTATATATATGCTAAAAATGTGAGTGTGGCCTGACCGAATTCTGACTCCAGTGGGCTATCATCTCATTTGTTAATACCCTAAGACAAAAGGGAGTGAGGTACAGAGTGTTAATAGACATGGCGGTAGATCGCTATCATCACAATCCAATCCAGGTCAGAAACACGCTGGCAACACAGCCCCGACAACAAACGTGCTGGCAGCTGGGCAGGGCAGCAAATCACACTCCAGCCCTGCACCCAAAGCCCCCACACCCTATGATGGGCAGCCATGGCGGCCAATGACGGCCACCATAGCAGGCCCCCCCGCACCAGGAACAGTGGGTTAACACGATAGCCCGTTTAGACCTGGTAGGGTAGGCCGTGCCCCAGACATGTTGGCAGTGATCCCAGCCAGAGGTGGCTGGGATCACAGCTCAGGCTAGCTGCCAACATGCCTGGAAGTAATCCTGGGCCAACATTTGGTGGCCTACCAACAAACATGCTGTTGGCTTGCTGGTCTAAGCAGGCCACCATCACATTTGTTAACACCCAGAGTCTTGACTGCAATTTTTACTGTGGTTTCCCCTCCTTCCCCAGATTATGTCTGCGATTCACAAACCACTTATTCTGGAGTAGCCCCACTGAAGCCATGTGGTCTTCAGCACGGCTACTCTAAAGAAAAGGGTTTATGGATCCTGGCTAATACTTTTTAGTTTTGGTGCAAAATCTGTAGAAATTATCTGGATGTGACAGGGTTAGTCCTGTAGGCACTTTGAGGAACTAAGCTTGAGTTCTTCTGACAAACTCAGGCTATGAGGCTAGTCATGTTGCATAGCTGGGCAGGGCAACTCCAGGGTGCTTTAGAGTCTGGCCTCCACCACCCCTACAGCCAGCCTAGTCCACCAGTTAGGGGCTTCTCCCACTAACGGGTGGGTCCCCAGGTGTTGCCACCCCAAACATAAACACTAGCCCTACTGGTTTTCTATAAGTGCAGGAAAACATGGGTGAATGCAGCATGCTTCTTTCCTAATGAGTTCCTATGTTGAAGTAAAGGGACTTATCCGTCCTCATGCCAATTCACACCTTGGCCTTGATGCTGCAATTCCTAATGAGAGGTGATTGTTAATACAAATAATGGTAGCAATCTTTATGATGTGCATGCCAGTTTCCTGGATTTCATTTCATTTTGGCCACAGGAAAGCTTTGTCACTATCCATCTGAGTGAGGCACTTAAGCAACACCATGTGACATAGATTGGATTTGCAACAGCAGCCTAGAAGTTAAAGCCTCCATTATTCTTTACCAAGTTGGTTAAATTGTCAGTTTACATGATAAACTGTGAAGATTATAGAGAGATTTGTAAGAAGGATGCTATGACCTATTTGTCTTCAGGAACTTCCACACACTTACCTTGCATTCATTTTTAAAACCAGTCTTTGTGAACTCTTCAAGCCAGTGAAGTAACTTAGTAGTAGGGTTATGGAATTCTGACACATTGGGTGATTTCAGACATTACGTTTTCGGCATTCACCACAGTCAACCTCAGTCAAACGTGGGTGGTGGTGAAAGAGCCGTGCACGTCTCTTTGCTCACAAACGCGGCCTGGGGTGAATCTAACCACGCTTCGTGAGGTCGGGGTGGGAGGAGGTCCAGAAGTGTGGTGAATGTTCACCATGACAGGGGTGAAAGAAAAGTAACGTCTGAAGGGAAACCCCCGGCCGCGGTGAAAGGAAATGACCATGGACCGTGGTGACGGCATGCAGCGTCGCTGCCAAGCAACCAACAACAAGCGGCACATGGAGGGAGATTTAAAGGGCAGTCAGCAGTAGGGGAACGTGGTGGAGAAGGCGATGGAGAGGAGGGAGGCGGAAAACGTGTGGAGGATGGAGCGAGTGGGCGAGGAGGAGGAGACACAGCAGCAGCAGGGGGAACCCTGAAAGAAGGTAGGGGGTGCAGCCAGGAGCAGGTGGGTCGGGGCCGAGGAGAGGGGGGGCGCAGGAGGGAGGGACCGCAGCCACCAGGAGCCTAACCAGCAGCCCCCATTGCATCCACAAACAGACCAACAAGAGGGCACGCGCTCTGCAGGAACCCGAGGCTGGAGGGAGCCAGGGACAGGCGGCGGCCGGCGGGTACCGCGGAGGAGGAGGAGGCAGCGAAGGGGCCGGCACCCAGGCGCCAGTACCACAGGGGGGGCTCCAAGAGACCCACGACCTAATCGCTATCTGGGCGACACCTGAGATGCAGGGCAAGCTGGCGATCAACGCCCGGAACGAGCAGGTGTTCGCCCAGATAGCCACGGAGATGGGGGAGACTGGATATGACCGCACGCCCACACAGTGCCGGACAAAAATAAAAGAACTGAAAATGGGGTTCAAGGACATCACGGACAACAACTGGCGCTCTGGGTGAGCGACACGGGCCTCCCCCTACCTGCGCTGAGCCATGCTCCACCGCAAGGGCTCCATAGTCGCCTGGCACCCAGTAGGAGGGGGTGCCCAGGAGGCGCGATCCGTGGATGAGAAACCCCCCCTGCAGCCGGAGAACCCCGGGTACGGAAGCCCTGGAGGAGCAGCCAGGGACCTCGGGCACATACACCCGGCACACCCCCAGCCCGACCGCCGGCGAGGGCACGCACGCCCCAGCTGACTCAGAGGAGGTGGCGGGCGAGAGGAGATAGTCACCCTGCACCTCACGGCATGCCGCCCCGAGGACCGGGCAGACACCAGCCCCAGCGACTGACCAGCCTCGGAGGGAACGGACACAGAGGGAGCAGGTAGGGGCAATGCAGGGCACACGCAGGGACCACAAGGGGAGGGGGGCCACAGGGGGTGGAAGGGGACCGCAGCAACCTCCCACCCCCGGTCCCGGATGCTTGGAAGGGGCATGGGCAGAGGGAGCCGCACAGGGGCCAGCGGTGCCCATCCCAGGGGGAAGGAGCATCCCGAGCACAGGGACAGGAGGGGGGTGGGGGAACGGCACCCCACATGCTTAACTGACCCCTCTATCACCCTACAGAGCCACACCGGGCACGGGAGGGCCGTGGCCTGGGGCCACCAGTACCGCCAGCCCAGAGGATGTGGGAGCACCGAGCGTGGGCGCGCAGGCGCCTGGATTACCTAGCCCAGGAGCTGGTCACCACCAGCATGTGGCAGACCAAGGAGATGATGGAAGCCATCCACCGGCTGGAGGAGGGGACCACGAGGGCCCTGCAACAGGTGGAGGGGAGGGACCGGGCGCTGTTGGCGGAGATGCAGAAGGACTGGCGGCTGATGAAGTGGGACATGGATCACCAATTGGAGGCACTCCAGGCCCACTCGGACCGGCAGGAATGCCGGTCCGAGGAGCTCGGCCGTAAACTGGACCACTCATTGGAGCAGGGCACATCCCTACTCCTGGAGACCGGGGCCTTGAGTGCCTTCATACTGGCAGCAGCCCTGCCGGGTGCCGTGCCAGCGCCCGGACCTGTGCCCCCTCCACCCCCCCGGCCATACTACAGGCACTGCCACCCCAACAGCACCTGGGACCGCAGATCAGGGGACCCGTGCCCCCACTACTTGGATGCCAGCAGTCGGGCCACTGGGCCCCGATACTGCTGCAGGCGGGGGGGTGGACAGGGGCCCCCGGGGGCGATGGTCGGGAGACAGACTCCCCGGCCCTTCCGGCTGACAGCAACTCCTCCTCCACCTCAGATGAGGGGGGGTCGGTAGCCTCGGCCATCCCTGTTGGCAGGGGACAGGGACAGCCTGGGGCAGCAGGGGAGGGGCAGGGCAGCATAGGGAATGGGGTGGGCAGGGGGCATCCGGGACCATGGAGGGAGGGTGGGAGGGGGGAAGGGCATGGGGGCACACGGGTGTACCAGGGTCTGGGATGGGGGAGTACAATAAATGGTATTAGCACACCTAACCGTGCCCGAGTGCTTTCTTTCCTACAGGTGCATAACCCCCCATGCCTCACAGATGTCCCGCACCAGGCACGACTCGGTTGTGTGCCCCACCCCAAGGTACCGGCTATGGTCTGACATTGGGGGTATCCTGCGCAGGCCCCCGGGGCTCGGGCCGCTGCCCCTCCCTGTGCATACACGTGCAATTGTTGCTATCTCCACAGGCAGGTGTGTATGCATGGCGCTGTCCGGCCTTGCATGCCGGCAGCTGTGTGCTGCACCCTCCCTTCACATCCCTCCACAGTGGCCCCATTGTTCCCGTCCAGCTGTTATCTGTCAGCCTTAGCAGCCCGTCTGCCTGTCCAGCCCCCCGGCCCCGCATCCCATGCTGCCCCCATGGCCGCTGTGGCTCAGACACTCCAGGAGCTATACCATGGCGGCTGCAACCCAGCCCGAGGTCCCGCTCGGAGGCTCTGTCCGTGCCTGGACCGCCCGCGAGAGCATGGCCCTGTGCAACCTGTGGCATTCTCCCATTGTTCAGCGCAGCCTGTGCCCCCTGCCCACCCAGCCGGATGCCTATCGGTGCCTGAGCTTTGATATGCTGCGCTTCGGCTATGTCATGACCGCTGGCAACTGCCGCGTGCACTGTGAGGAGCTGGGGCTCGCCCCCTTCCCTGAGGGGCGCTTACCGGACAGGCTGGGGGGCCTAGCAGCATGGAGCCCTGCTGAGACGGCCTCTGCTCAGTGTGTGTGCGCCTTCCCGGAATATGCGACCTGCCTGTGTGAGGGTGGCCCTGTCGTGTCTGTGTCCTACTTCATCAGCATGCAGGGCGCCCGTAGGTATCCGCGCTCCCGCTGGGCTGCCTACTACCATTTGCTGGAGCTGTCCCACCTGCCCTGGCCCCTTGCGGCTGATTATGGCTTGCCCCCCCCCTCCGGGCTGGAGCTGGCAGCCCTGTCAGAGGTGTGCAGCCGCTCTGATGTGTAACTCGGGATGAACTGTGTGGATCCCTTTGAGTCCTTCTACCTGATCTGCTTCCATATGGCCGAGCGCGGCTTCTGCCGGGGACTGTGGCAGTGGCCCCGCTATGTGCACCTGCTGTCGGTACTGCCCCCTCCACCCGATGGGAGCCCCTGCAGCTGGGTGTAGGGTGCGCCAGGCCCATCTGTCATCCAGCTGCCTCCTCAGTGCCTCTGTTCCGTCAGTGGCCTGGTTGCTCGTGCCACCACCTGCTGCCTCTTTCGGAAGGCTGGACCCCCTGGGACCCGCTGCCATCCTCCTGCCTGTTGCCCCCTTGCCTGGGGCCCGCTGCCGCCACCCCGGACCCCTCTGTGGTGGGTCGTTGTGGTGATTCCCTGCCTCCCGGACTGGGCCCCGTGCCCCCCTTGCTGCTGTCCCTTCTCCTGCGCCCCGGCCCCGGGCACTCCCACTCTGTATGGCTCTGCGCCAGGCTGGTGCCGCTTGTGTCCTTAATACCTGTTGCGCTTCACTGTGTCTTGTGTTGCCTCCTGTCTCCTTGGGCTGCTGGGTCCCCCTTCCCCTTGCCCGCTGGGGTCCTGCCCCCTCCTGGTGGGCTGGCTGTGCTGGCCCCTCGCTCCCCCACCTCCCGTGCATCCACTGTCCCCCCCTGGTGTGTGCCTCCCTCTGTCCCCCTGCTTGGCTCCCCTTCATTGTGTGGGTGTGCTGCTTCATGTGTGTGCTTCTCATTTTGAAGTGCGTGCGCCTTCCATGCAGCCGCTGTTTGCTCGTGCTGCTGCTCCCTCCACCCCCTCCCTTCGTGTTTCCCTTCCCTGGGCGGTGCCCTCCGCTGTCTTTGGCTTTGTTTGCCCTCAGGCGGCCATGTTTGCGTCCACGTGGCCTTGTGGAGCTTCCACCGTGGTTCTGGCCACCGCATCACGTCTGTTGGGTTCCCCCGGCCTGGGTTCACTCCGGTTGGCCCCGGGTGGTGGTGCCGCCCCTGTCATGTCTGTTGGGGCCACGCAGCTCACCACAGCCCGCGGTGATGTAATTGACACCGGGGTGGGATTTACTATGGTGAATCTCACCGTGTCACGTCTGAAATCACCCACTGATAAGAGCATGTGAAAGAAAATTGAAGGCTACATAAAAGTAATTTTGCAAGATCACCTTAAATTCATTCACCTTGTATATGAATAAACATTTATTTAGTTATGACTGTTATGACTAATTGCAATTTTATGAACTGAACAGGACTCCCAAGTAAGCATATAGTATTAGAGTAGCTTTTTCTTCTAACAAGGAGGTGTGAGTTAGTTAATGGATAACTTCAAAATTACTTTGCAAGTGAAGACTGTAGGTGTCATGCAGGTGACGAGTGAAATTAGTGGAAGCATGTTAGCTGCCCTATACTTTGACTGTTTTCAAACGGTTGGGGTGGGGGACCAGGTACAGTGGAGTCAGGTCTGTGTATGTTGTGGAGCACATACAGCGCACTTTCAGTGGGCGAGGGAGGATTTAAACGGTGGCAGATGGGTGTGCACACCCATCCACCTGCTGGCCATACATGCACATGCACGGTGCAACCTGGGATTTTCACCGCGCAGGGAGGTGAGTGGAGATAGGTGGGGGTGGGTGGGTCGTGGGAGTGCACATCCATCCACTGCCACTTTTACACAGGTGCTCCCACACGTGTTCACTGGGTGGACCTGCATGGTAGTGTCTCGTGTAAAAACAGCCTTAGTCAACCTGTTGACTGGTAAGATGGTAACTTTGCTTTTCAAAAAACAACTAAAGAGATACAAAAGTAGATTGCAACTAAAGGATGGAAAACACAGGGACAATTAGATCAGTATTTGTACTGCATTCCTTACAATTAAAATAATACATTGGCTGGCCACAGCTCTTTCAAGAATACTTACTTCTCTCTAGCGTCGGCAAAGACACAAAGATAACAACCCCACAAGTCTTCTGCAGTTTATTTTGCAATTCATGGACGCTTTATTAATCAACGTAAGATGCATTCATTGAACTGGATTAATCCTGCATAAGTAATTTTGAAATTTCCTGCTGAAGTTATTTTTCATTTCTGTGAACAAATCATTTATTTGGATTTTCATATATCAGGATCACAGAGATTTGCCACAGTCAGATTTTAATTTTAGTTACATCTGAGCTGGCTTATATATTAGGGCACATAGTTTTTCATGAGAGCATTTTCTAAAATCTGTAATTGGTGTGGAACACTGACATGCACAGAATACATCTGACAAGGTCCAGGGAGTTAGGTTCAGTTCCGCTGATCAACATCTATTCTGCAGATTAACTGAATCTTTTATGGCATTACAAGCACTCTAGAATTCATTAGTGGTCTCCCCTCCCACTAACCATTCTGACCTCCATTGCTACTTTCTTGGTCTGAATTTTAAGAACCTAAACAAATTAGAAGAGCAAAACATGTCCTGTTCCATTGCTTGCATTAAAACAGAAGTCATGAATTTTATCCAAATACTTTGTAATACAGTATATTTTGATAAAGTCTAATGATTTTTATTGGTTCTTGTTTGCAGGTTTTCTTTCCCCGTTTCAATATCCCTGTATGCCCAGCTGTAAGGAAAGAACTGCAAAAGGGAGCTAGCCTTTTAAACCAAGCAAGCTAATATAATGAACATTCAGACCTCTATGAGTTTGGGCATTTATGTTCTTAGGCTGGCCCACAAGTGCAATTAGAGCTACTGGGCCTGCATTTTAGTGCCAGGAAGACACTCTTGGAGAACCTTCAAAATTTAAAATAAAATTCAAAATAAAAATGTTTACACTTCTACAGGGTAAATTTTTTTTCAAAGAATTTAATGTAGATTTTATTTATACATACACTTTATAAGTAGGAATATGGCAGACAGCTGAATTAGTACATAAAGTTTTATTTAAAGTTTTCCCCTACAAGCAAGCTTAATTTACACATTCTAATACTGTACAAAATTTACATTCTTTGTGATTTATTTAGTTATCACTTTCCTTGGTCATGCCTTCCAGAAAGATAGAAAGATTTACATACAATCCTCATAAATGCTTTAAATTATTTTGGTAAAAAAGAATCATTTAAAGAACAGTAAATACCCTTTGAAAGTTGTACATTATAACAGACAGGTGACAGTGTTCTGTGGCAGACCTCATCCTGATCTTAAGTGTCATTCAAGGTTCCTTCGGTGTAACAGATTTCCTTTTTTATATATATCAACAAAAAAAGGTCATGATTGCACCAAATATGTTTTACAAGGAATCCCTTGGATCTGAACAATATAAATAAATACAAAAAACAAAAACCAAGTAAGATTGCACTATACAGCAAAAATGGGTCGAGTTTTCAGGACATATACTCCATCTTTGCGAGCTCTGGGAAACCATGCAAGGGCATCCAAATCAGTAGTTTGGTGGGAAAAATGTTAAATATTCAAATTACCTCCCCACTTCTTCTGCTGTACTGGTAGTGACTGAGTCTCTGGTGCATTACTTCAGTTTTATGCCATTGTAACTCCACTGAAAGCAAAGGGAATTACACCAGCATCGAACCGGAGAAATATTGTGGCAAGGCATTTCCACAGCATTTATATTCCATTGTCTAGATCATTGTTTTAGTAGCCAGAAGATAAATGATAACTGCCTTCCAGTTTTGTCCTTTTTCTCTTTGGCAAATTCCGATTCATGATTTCTGCCAATATGTACCACCGCAGAAGTCAATGCACAGTAACTCTTTGCTTTGTGTATACGCACCATAATTATCAAAAGAAAAACATATAGCTTTGAGAAAAGTTTGTCTGATTCTCCAGTTTTGTACCATAAAGCTTTCTCTATTATCAAGGGCCTCACTACAATAGGGTGCAGCAGATGTACTAAGTTCACACATACACACACGAGGGGGCCCATCCATTCTCCCTGGTGTAGCTGTGTCCCCTGCTGCTGGGAGGAGGACGCATTCCATTTTCTGCACCGGGGCCCTCCCAACCTATGTCTCTGCATGTTCTGAGCCGGATCCTAACACTTCCATTGATTTTAGTGGGGTTATGTCAAAATATATCAACTGAATATATGGTCCTGAATATAAAGTGAATGTAAAAGCTGCCAGGTAATGAGAATGACACCCACTGTATATACATAATTTTGCTGCTGCACTGTTATCAGAAAGAGGGCATAAGTAAGACACTTAGAGGTCCTCCATTTATACGATGTTGATATTACACACATTCCTTAATTTCCATATAAAATTCAGTAGTTGTAAAGTTATTTTTTCTCCTTTTCCTCCCCACAAAGCAAAAAACGGACTCATATGCCAGAATAAAGTGGCTCCAGTGTGGTAGCATTTTGTACACGCCTAGATGCTTACACAAAGAGAAAGAGAAAAGAAGTGGAGAATCCAGCTCCATATTTCTCTGGGTCAGAGTATGAATGTTTCCAGATAATTCAAGGATGAGATTTTAGCTCCTTGTCAATGACCTTACAACACTGTGCATATTGATTAAAGACTCGAGAGAAGTTCAATTATCTAAATTTAGTGTTCTTGTCTTTGGAAGCAAATAGCAAGCTTTTTTACTTCTTGTAGGTTGACTGTGTTAGCAACTTGTGATTTAAAAAAACCTTATAGGAATAACTTAGTTTGTAAACGCAGACTGATGTTTAGGACAAGATTTTAGCTATTTCAGTGTAAAACCAGAAGCATTTTGCTGGTTTTGATGGAGTGACTCTGGATTTACACCAGTGTATCTCACACTAGCATTTGATCCTTAATCCCTACATCATAACTGCAAGAAGTGCTCTGTAAAGCATGACTTGTATTGTGCTCTTTGCTGCACTTAGACATGGAACTTCGAAGGTAGAGGGTATGAGAAGCCATGTTACGTAAAACCAGAACGATATTTTTTTACCTTTGATTATCTTCTGTTGCTGGGGTGCTTTTACAGCCATGGGTATGAATTGCAGAGGAGAAACTTCTGCAGTACTGTGAGCTTTTCAGTATCTGAATTTTGCATCACTCATGAACACAATATCCTCATGACTTCACATCACAGATCGCATGCAGGTAGACTGTGCACAATACCAATCTTGTCCTTTCAGGCTGTATTTGGATGTTTAGTCTTCATTTTTAAAAGTTAAAATTGAAGTGAGGAATATCTAACTAGTGGGAAAGTTAAAATTGGCCTAAAATGGCAATCAGTTAGCATGTAACGTTTGGTGTGTTCTAGCTACTTGCTTTACAAGACACCAGCATCTATCTGAGATGGAATAACATTTGTTTTCTACTCTGCCGTTAAAGCATAAAGATGAAATAAAGGGTTGGTTGTGGTAGTTTTGTTTTACAAGGAATTCTGTTCCCCTAAAATATGTACGTCACCCATCATTTCTTGTAACAGTGTTCATTTTAGTGTTCCTTGAATATTATTTGTTGTAGGGCACACAAGCTGGCAGTATCACAGTTGAACAAGCAGGGCCGGCGAGTGGTTCGGCTACATCTCCTTCTAGCTCTGTCCAGGATCCTTTCTCAGGACTATAGCAAATAGTAGAAGATTTGTAGGCTCCCTGTAATACAACAAAGTCTTGTTGATGCATTTTGTATGCAACAACAAATAAAAACTTGATTTGAAGATAAAAGGCTCAAACTTTTCAAAGTGATTTTGGGTGCCCCACTTGAATACGCTTTAAAGAGACTGTACCACCCACTCTCTGAAAAATCAGACCATACAAAGGCTCCTACAGCTAAAGGCTCCTACAATCAATAGGCTTTGTCAAACTACATTGCTCTCCTGCATCCCAGCATAGACCACTAAAATGCGAGGAAGAGAAAGTTGTCAAAGTAAAATTTTTTGAAAATGATCTGGATGTGATTCAAACTAAAATGTTTACTGTCCTCCTCTCCAGTTCATTCTGAGTATATATATACATGTATGAGCACATGAGATCATGTGCTGCGCCAGGAGCACATTACACTGATGCTCCGTTCTCTGTACTGGCTGCCTAGTCTTCTGGGCCCAATTCAAGGTGTTGGTGCTTACCTATAAAGCCCTATATGGCCTAGGTCCAACCTACCTGTGGGACCACCTCACTTCCTAGGCTCTGGATCGGCCCCTGCAGTTGGCCGAGAGCTCCCTTGTCGAAGTCCACCGGGTATCCCGGGGGCCACTATGGAGAGGGTGTTCTCGGTGGCCATGCCGAAGCTGTAGAACTCCCTCCCAGCAGAGGCCTGGGTGGCCCTGGATCCCCCCTCCTTTCGGAAGCAATGTAAGACCTGGCTGTTCCGCCAGGCTTTTGGCTAGGGAGATGGTTAGGGGTGGGGGGGATTGGGGTAGGGTGGGTTGTGGGGTATTTCTTTTGGGAACCTCCATGATATTTGTTTTATGACATGTTATTTATTTTAGTTGTGTATTTTTTACTATTGTATTTTGTTGTGTTTTATGACTGTTAGCCGCCCCGAGCTGCTTTAGCAGGAGGGGCGGGGTAGAAATTGATTTAAATAAATAAAATAAATAAATAAACAACACTACTGAGAACTTGCTTCATTTGTGTTCAAATTACTGCTGGGGGAGCACAATTTCTGATCACTTACCTTCGTGGAATTACAGTAGTGTAAGGGAGAAAGTCCAAAATTTACAATGTTCAATTTCCATGTAGTACTTACATTAACTGCTTCTAACCTGTAGCTGCAGAATATTCACATGTGATATGAGAGGCAACTGTGCAGGCAGATACGCATTTGCAAATAGATATTTGACACAGCAACTAAAAATGTAAAACGTTTAACTCTGTATTGTGCTTTGAGAGTCCATTCCTTCGCCAATAAATAGGAATTTTGGAACTACGATCCAATCCACAAACTACTTGCTTTGGAGTGATCGGTGGATTGCTGCTTTTGGGCCCAATGCAAGGTCCACACATGCACCAAGCACAGGTTGTGCATGTACACCAACCATGCATCACGTACTCATTGCGTGCAGGATGTGTGCACATACAATCCATTTGTTGTCACACATCCTGCATGCATGCTGCATATGCAGACCCAGGACTGGCTCCTTTGTCATTAACTTAATCGAGAGAGATTGTGTTGTTGCTGTGTTGGTCCCAAGTGACAAGCAAAGTGGTTCGAATGATATCTGTTATTGGACCAAATGCTGTTGGTGGAAATATATATTTTGACTGGCTACAGAAGGGCCCTGCGTGGCATTATTATTATTATCATCAAACATTTATATAGTGCCAACAATGTACCTGGCGTGGCATGAAAGCTTACTTATTTTCACCAACAACAGTTGGTCCAATAAAAGATATCATTTGAACCACTTTGCTTCTTTCTGAGAGCAGGACTGGGTCCTAATTATTCAAAGCACTGTACTTTGATATTCAGTAATATCAAACAATTGTTTGGGATAACTGGATAAACAGCAACACCTCTCCCCCCTTTTACATTTAGGAAACTTACGCTAGGTGAAGTGACCTGTTCAAGGTACAGCTGGGATCAGAACTCAAGTTATACAAACTCTCAATCTTCTGCTAGACCACACCACCAACGTCAGTCGTAGGCACAGCCAACGAAGTGCACACACAATTTTCTGCTTCATATCTGCATATGTGTTCTGCAGGTACCACTTAAGCTTTCTAACAGTGACGCCCTTCCCTTCCCTTTTACTTTCATTGCCCAATAAAATATTATGTAAAACATAATCATTTCCATCAAGGAAATTAAAGAAAATAATGGCGACTGTACAAAAAAGGGCTGTATATCAGCCAAAGAAGGATTTTTGATGTGTCGAACAGTTCAACAACATTTGATTTAGATTTTCATCATTTCCAGAAAAGGAACAATGCTCACAAATTTTTCAAAACAGAACTTAAAAATTGCATGCAGAACAAGTTTCAGAAAGCAGGTACACACCATACTCCAGCTGTAGCCTCCTACAAGGTAAATACTGTCATCAAGAACGGCACATCCAGGACCACTGCGACCTTCCAAAATAGGCGTTTGCAGAATATTCCACTGGTCACCTTTTGGGTCATAACATTCCACAAGCATGACATCAAGGTGGGAGAAACCTAAGTAAACCCCACCCAAACAGAAAACAGTCAGCTCAGAACTTTGAGACCTCCTGCAAAGAGAGATTTGTTTTTTAAAAAAATCTTTGCAATTATTACAAGGAGGTGGAGGTACCATCTTCTCTAATAAAAGTATCTCAGAAAATCTAATGATTTCTTAAATTTGTTTTCAATATTTGGAATTAAAAGTCTTCCTGGTCACTAATACTACAAGATTATCTAAGAGCAGCTGAAGATCCAACAATCCCCCAGAGATCATGAGCTCTAGTATCAAATCCTGAATTAATGGAAAAGATGTAACACTCACTCTTGGTCACTTCCCCCAAGCCAATCAGTATCGCTTTCCTCTATGCACAGTAAGCTTCACTCAACTAGCTTTCCTCTATGGCCATTTTTACACAGACAGAGGTGAGGGGGTATCCGTTTACATGGACACCCACCCACGGGGCTTCCTCCAGTTTTTTTAGAGCTCCATAGGTGGAGGTGGGTGTTGCGCAGGAGCGCGCATGCACACACCCCACTCATCCTGCTGTTCACACGGGCAAACACCAAGTGGACTCCCATGCCCCCCCCAGCCGTTTACATGCCCCCCCATGCACACCCACCTGAACACTGAGGGGGGACGGCGGGGGGTGGGGAGGGGCGTCCATGTAAAAACAGCCTATGTCCCACATGTTGAGCAAGGCATTCATCAGATGCGATAAAGTGCTGCTGGATGCCAGTAGTATTCAGTAAGCACTGATGGCAATGTCTCCTCACTAATCCCTATCAATCCATATTGATACCAGATGCTAGGTCTAATACTGTCAGAACAGACTACTGGTGGTCACCCACTGCATGGGGCATCTATCAATGTTGCCAGTTTCATCTTTGTCATTTTCAGGCCAGTACCCGGATTGCCCAGGACATCTGGGGAATCTAGGTACTCATTGTCTGATCCTCCACTACATTTCACAATTGTGCAAAGTGCCTGTATAATGATATAAAGCCAGGAGGACAGCATTTTACATAACACTTCACAAATATAAATGACTACTTGCAGGTCACTGGAGAAACATAGCTTCTGCTTGGGATTGTATAGGTTTTATAATGTCTATGCAAACATACCTAAAAAATAGTGGACCAAATAAAAGGAAAATAAGGTTGGTGCCTTAATTTTTATTAGCAGTAAATACATAAAACAAAGGTATTTTAAGTAAGTCATGTATGTTAAAGGATAGGAAACAAAAGGTAGGACTAAATGGTCAGTTTTCACAATGGAGAGAAGTAAATAGTGGAGTGCCCCAGGGATCTATACTGGACCAAATTTGCTCAATATATTCGTTAATGGACTGCAAAAGGGAGTAAGGAGTGAGGTGATCACATCTGCAGATGACACAGGGTATTTTCAGACGTGACAAGATCACGCTCAACTACGGTGGATTCCCACCGGGCGAGAAAGGTCTCGTCACGTCTGAAGGGGTAATGGAAGTTCCCCTCCAGATGTTCCCCCCCATCAATCGCGGCGGGGAATCACATTCATCACGCGATCGGTGGAACCAGTGAGGCCGGCCCCGATTGTGTGGTGAATGTGATTACCCACCGTGATGAAGGGGCCCGTCCTGTCTGGATGGCTACCACGGCCCGGAATCCCGCCGCGGTGGGATTCCAGGCCGTGGTCAATTCGGGCGGGTGGCGAGGGAGCGTGTGTGTGTGTGTGTGGTGCGGCTGCACGTTGCACCGCACGGCCCCGCCCCGATTCCCCGTCGGGATCAGCTGGCACATCTGTTGGACGTGCCGGTGTGATCGCGGCAGGGAATCCCCACGGTGATTCCGTGCCAGGGCGACTAGCACCCCGTCACGTCTGAAATCACCCCCAGTTATTCAAATTAGGCTAAGACTAAGCAGAATAAGAGGAATTATAGGAGGATCTTGTATGACTGGGCAATGGGAAATCAAATGGCAGATAAAATTCATAATATTGGCATGTGCAAAATATGAAACCACATAGGGAAAAATAATCTTAACTATACCTACACAATGCTGGGTACTAAATTAGATGTTACCACTCAGGAAATTGATCTTGGGAGTCATTGTGGACAATTAACTGAAATCTTTAAATCTGTGTGTGGTAGCGGTCAAAAAGGCAATCAGAATATTAAGAATCATTTGGAAAGGGATAGAGAATAAAACAGAAAATATAATGCTGCTTTATAAATCCATGAGACCACACCTGGTCGTCCCGTACTAAAAAAGATATAGTAGAATTGGAAACGGTGCAGAGGGCAACAAAAATGATCAAGGATATGGAATGGATTCTGTATGAGGAAGGCTTGATAGGTTAGAACTCTTCAGCTTGCAGAACAGATGACTGAGAGGGGATAAGATAGACGTTTATGAGATCATGAGTAGCATGGAACAAGTAAACAGGGAGCTGTTATTTACCCTCTGAAATAACACCAGAATGAGGGGACACTCCATGAAACTAACTGGCAACAAATTTATAACAAACAAAATTAAGTACTTTCTCACACAACCTACAATTAACTTGTGGAACTTTTTGCCAGAGGATGTTGTGAAGGCCAGAAGCATAACTTGGTTTAAATGAACATTCCTGGAGGACAGGTCCATAAATGTCTATTAGTCAAGTAGATCAGGGGACGCAGTCTGTAACTATTGGGTACTAAGAGTGAACAGAAGGGAATAGATCACTCTATGATGACCTGTCTGAAGTTACTGAGGGTGGCCACTGTTGGAGACAGGATTCTCGGCTTGATGGACCATTGATCTGATCCAGTATGGCATTTTTATGTTCTTATGTGTTATGAGCTGACAAAAATTAGAATAATGTTCAGACGTAGAAGCCTGTTCCTTTCTCTTAGTCCCATTACTCTGCAGCAGCATCTTAGGGTGTTAACAAATGAGACAACAGCCTGCTGGAGTCTGCGTTCGGTCCCTGTAGCCCCTACATATTCAGCCATCAATCCCCTGCGCATTGCTGTGCCCATTGAGAGGCTGGTTTGGGTGAAAGAAAAATGTCCAGACTGGTGGGAGAACGTGCTGTCCTCATGGGGAGATGCTGAGTGGATCTCCAACTTCAGGATACCCTGTTGCCTTGTCCTGCAGACAGATCCTCATGCCTGAGCTGGAGAAGGAGCACGGTGATGCAGTCACCCATCCCAGCTAAGAAGCATGTGGCCATTGCTGTATGGAAGCTCATCACTGCAGACTCCTGCCGCTCTGTCACCAAGCAATTTCGCATTGGAACCTCCACAGTGCACCGTTGTCATAGAGGTTTTCACCATGATTGTGGAAGTGCTGCTAGACTGGATGGTGCAGTTGACTGACCCAGCGGAGGCAACAGAGGACTTTCAGCAGGAGGGGTTCCTGAACTGTATAGGGGTGACTGATGGGAGTCATATCACTATCATCTGCTCACCTCATAGGAAAGATAGTCTGACTACTTGAACCACAAGGGGTTTTTCTCCATGGGTCTCCAGGCTGTAGAAGATCAGCATGTCTGGTTTGTGAATGTGCTGGTTGGTTGTTCTGGAAGAAAACATGATGCCCGGATCTTTGCCAGTCCCCCTTCTTTGGCCGCATGTACACTGGGACTTTGGACCCAACACTGAAACTTGCATCAAGGGGTATCCCCTCTGTTGCTCTGGGGGAGCCTGCTTATGCACTGAAGCCCTGGCTTATGGAGGCCTACTGCCTGCACCCCGGAGAGACGAGGCTTCAACAGGCAGCTCAGCACCACCTGTTCTGTTTTGGAGAGGGCTTTTGGGCTTCTGAAGCAGCGCTGGAGAGCAATCATGTCCAGGGCCGATTTCAAGGTGACCGCTATTGCTAACCATTGCCACCTGTGTTCTCCACAACATCTGAGAGAGACCAACGGGGTTGCGTTGGAACCCCCTTCCCTGCCCAGTTTGCTCTGGTGAGTCATTGCCACTGTTCCAGGACCAGCTGAACAGAGTGGAGCAACGCATAGCCAGAGAGAACAGGGACACCGTGTCGTCACATCAACCGCAACGCTCCCACAAATCAGTGTCGCTTTGACACTAATGATCCTTTCAGAAAGTTTTAAAAACCCATTAAAACGTTTAATAATCAAAACATTGTTCAATAAAGCTTTTTAAAGTATTTCCACTGTGTATGTTTTCCTTTGGCCCATCTAGCCTTCTTCTCTCCCTTACTATTGCCTGCACTTCCCCTTGTGTTCTCTATTAACATTCACATGTGAGCCAGCTGCAGCCTTGAAGCTCTGCATTTTCCTATTGGCATTTGCAGGCTAGTTGGGTCTGGCAATAAGAAGTGCAGAGGCACAGGCGTGCTGTCAGCTACTAAGGGCCGCCCACCCTCAAGTGCTTTTAACCTCCAGCCCCCCAAAGCAGCTTATCGCTATGTCATATTGCCATTCTCCTCCCACCCTTCCCAGAATTAGCATGGAAACCATGGATTGTGAAAAATATAACAACTTTATTTAACAATATAGCTTTAATTCAGCTTTAAGTAAATAATAAATAATTTATTTGCAAAGTTTATTTCTTCCGCCTGGGAAAACCAGATTTATTGGGGCTTATTGGGTAAACCACAGCAGGTGGTGAATAATTCTGGTGCAGGGAATTATTCTTTCAATTCACCATCAAGTTTTATTTAGGTTTAAAAGCTCATAGGCATTTCCATTTACCCATCCTGTAGAGGAGTGAACAACATACAAAAAAGAAACACCACCATTCGTGCCCTCCACCCCCCACAAGCCCACTGTCTCACCATGGTGCCTCCCACTCCTAGCCTGTGGGCCTGCTATGGTTCTTTTCCCTCCCCCCACAGCCCACTATGGTTCCTATCCAACATCCCAGCCTCTGGGCCTGCCATGGTTCCTTTCCCTTCTCCCTAGCTGAGTCAGCCAGCAGCAGGCTTGACTCTCTGTGAATGCTCTGCCCTGCCAGAAAAGTGAACTGGTTTGCATACTGGCATTCCACTGTAGCATGAGGCTTGCACGAGGATTACAATCCTTGCTGGACATGTAATGGTCGAGGCAAGCTCTGATCTTCTGTGTGGAATGGTTGAGGTGGGCTTTGGCATGGCGAGACAAGATTCCGGAATGGTGCATGTCTTTGTTGCGCATGGTGCTTGTTGCTGGGGAATCAGTCCACGCCCATTGCAGTGACAGTCCTGTATCTAGGAAACAAGGAAATCCATTAGTTCAGACCACCTCACTCCCACCTTCCCACCCTGTTGTTTCAGCCCCTGCCAAGTCAACCTAATGGCCGCCCTTCTCGCTCAAAGGGAAGTGGGAATGAGCACCTGGCCTAGGTTGCTGCTGGGCAGTTGCTGCGGTGGGATCTCCGGGGTACACAGTTTTTCTCCTATGATCACCACCCACTATGGTGCCTTTCCCTGCACCACCAGCTCGCCATGGTGCCTTTCCCTTCACCAGCAGCCTTCCATCCTGCCATGGTGTCTCCTGCCCCTCCCCACCACCCCAGCTCGTCATGGTGCCTCTCCCTCTGCCACCAGTCTGCTGGCTCGCGATGGAGCCTCTCCCCACCCTACCCACTCTTCCCGTCCAATCTAACAGCCACCCTTCCTGCCCAAAGGGAAACAGCAATGAGCACCTGGCCTAGGTTGCTGCTGGGCAGTTGCTACAGTGGGATCTCCAGGGCACGTGGTTCTCCCATGATCACTACCTGCCAGGGTTCCTTTCCTCCCCCCAGTCCCTGTGTTCTGGGGAGTATCCTGCTGCTCTCCAGCACTCTCCTGGCCAGCTATGAACACAGCTAAGAAAAACCACATAATTAGATAAATGTTGCGTTTCCCTCCCCGAAATGGTGCACCCCTTCTTCCAGGTGCATTTACTTACCATAGATGTCTGGGTGTCGTTCTGAGCCATGGCCATGGCGATGAAAAGACTATGGAAGTCGCTCCAGAGAAGGCAAAGGGTTCTGAAGAGCTAGTGCTGGGTATATGCTGCAAACCAGGAAGGGCTAGGACAATGCATGTCTGAATTTTGGCACACGCTGGGCTTTTAAAGTGCCACTGAGAGCGACAGTGGAAAGAGGGGCAGGAAGTGGTCGCTCCTTGGAATTTTCTAGGCTTTTTGCCCGCAGTTCTGTGGTGCTGGCGAACCTGTACATGTGTAGGCTACATGCAACCTAATGGACAAGATGTGCAGATGTGGGCATACAGCCTGCATTTGCCTGCACTGCGAGCACCGCATGTTCAGAGAACCCAGTGTGAGTGGGGGCTCCATGTCTTGTGGTTGTTGGCCACATGGCCAGTGGGGACGAAAATCTAACAGATGGGCGGCGGACGGCTATTGTCTCGTCTGTCAACACTCCGAGATTAGACCCATTTTGTTTTTTGCTTTTTTCAAAGACCGAATCTGTCAGTTTTTCAGAAAGAATCAAAATAAGGGTCTGCTTTGCAATCTTAAATATGGAGACTGCAGCAACTGCACAATTTTCAAAATGCCCCTTTGAAGTAAGTTGTATTGCCATTTTATCAATGAGCAAATTGAAGTGTAGAGAGGTTAGAGGACTTGCCTAGGACTTCTTTGTGAAACGGCATTTGATGATAGAGTATCTCATGGTAATGGTGATTGCTAAATTATTAGTGGGTATCAGGAATGAACAGTGGTAATGAAATAATTTTGCATTGCTATGAAATTTTCAAGGGAGCATAGAGAGGTTAGCACAGAATGCCCAGAACCTGTCAGACCTCCCTAATAAACTGCAGTATACACACAATTAGTTATGATGAAGGAAAGGCACTACTGACACTAGTACAAAGATCCAGCTTCACAAATGAGTGCTTTGCCATCCAGCTCTCAGAATGTCTGTGTCAGCCAAGCAATATAGATTTGGGTATGTTTTAACCATAATTCAGTCTCCCTGATCTCTTCACTTTCTGCTCTTTCTTTTAGCTCATCACGGAGCACAGAAGAAGAAACATTTTCCAAGAACACGGCTGAAAACACCACAATCCATTTCACATTGGCCAAAGAGGATATCAACTCACCCAAAAGAGAGAAATTCTGTCCTGCTGGAAGTGTTTAAGATAAGAAAGACAAAGCACAAAATACAGTAAAAATGTAAGAACTATCATTGTGAGTCAGACCAATGATCCAGCCCAGTAATCTGTCTTCAACAGTTGTCAGTACCAGATGCCTCAGAGGAAGTGCACAAGCAAGTCATATGTAGAGTGCTCCATTCCCTGTTGTTCACACTCAACTCCTGGCAGTCAGAAATTTCAATCTTTGATCAACTTGCCTAATAGCTAATTATGGACTGATCCTCCAAGAATGTACACAATTCTTTTTTCTACCCACCTGTAAAATTGGCCTTTGCAGCATCCTGTGGCAAAAAGTTGCGCAATGTGAAGAAGTACTTCCCTTTTGTTCATTTTAAAATTGCTGTCAGTTAATTTCTTGGGTTGTTCCCTAGTTCTAGTATTATGAGTAAGGGTAAAAAGCTTTCTATTCACATTCTCAGTCACTTCTTTTCTAAACTGAAGACCCTAAATGGCAATCCACAGGCCACTTACTCCAGAGTAGGTGCTTTGCAGATCACAGCCCTAATCTTCTGAGACTTTCTTTGTGTGAAAGCCAATTCACGCCCTTGATATAAAGGTTACTTACCAGTAACTTTGTTCTTCGAGAGGGATCCGTGGATTCTCAGTCATGGAATCATATGGTAGGCTTGAGGTGATTCAGAAGAAGCGTGTCTCTTTGAGAGCAGTTCCAACTGGCTTTCAGTAGATTCTTCTGAAAGCCTTGGACTCCTCTTCCCTTCCCCCTCTCCCCCCAGGGGGTTATCACGAGACCTGGGGGTATAGGAGGGCAGAGCCCACCCTCCCAGTTCCCTCCAACCCAGCTGGATGATTGGGTTTCCAGACAAGGGGAAGATGGGTGGGCAGTGAGAATCCATGGAGCCCTATCAAAGAACAAAGTTACTGGTAAGTAACCTTTATTTCTTCTTCAAGTGGGTCCTTGATTCTCACTCATGGGAGAATGATAGAAGTCCCATGTAGATCTTTGGAGGTGGGAGCTGGATTAAGCCAGAATCGAGGAGAGGACAGCTCTTTCAAAAGAGCTGGCAACCCTCCTGGTTGCCAGGTCAAAGTGTTAGTGCTTGAAGAATGTATCAGTGNGGTGCCTCTCCCTCTGCCACCAGTCTGCTGGCTCGCGATGGAGCCTCTCCCCACCCTACCCACTCTTCCCGTCCAATCTAACAGCCACCCTTCCTGCCCAAAGGGAAACAGCAATGAGCACCTGGCCTAGGTTGCTGCTGGGCAGTTGCTACAGTGGGATCTCCAGGGCACGTGGTTCTCCCATGATCACTACCTGCCAGGGTTCCTTTCCTCCCCCCAGTCCCTGTGTTCTGGGGAGTATCCTGCTGCTCTCCAGCACTCTCCTGGCCAGCTATGAACACAGCTAAGAAAAACCACATAATTAGATAAATGGTGCGTTTCCCTCCCCGAAATGGTGCACCCCTTCTTCCAGGTGCATTTACTTACCATAGATGTCTGGGTGTCGTTCTGAGCCATGGCCATGGCGATGAAAAGACTATGGAAGTCGCTCCAGAGAAGGCAAAGGGTTCTGAAGAGCTAGTGCTGGGTATATGCTGCAAACCAGGAAGGGCTAGGACAATGCATGTCTGAATTTTGGCACACGCTGGGCTTTTAAAGTGCCACTGAGAGCGACAGTGGAAAGAGGGGCAGGAAGTGGTCGCTCCTTGGAATTTTCTAGGCTTTTTGCCTGCAGTTCTGTGGTGCTGGCGAACCTGTACATGTGTAGGCTACATGCAACCTAATGGACAAGATGTGCAGATGTGGGCATACAGCCTGCATTTGCCTGCACTGCGAGCACCGCATGTTCAGAGAACCCAGTGTGAGTGGGGGCTCCATGTCTTGTGGTTGTTGGCCACATGGCCAGTGGGGACGAAAATCTAACAGATGGGCGGCGGACGGCTATTGTCTCGTCTGTCAACACTCCGAGATTAGACCCATTTTGTTTTTTGCTTTTTTCAA
Organism: Sphenodon punctatus; assembly: GCA_003113815.1. Taxonomy (NCBI): domain Eukaryota; kingdom Metazoa; phylum Chordata; class Lepidosauria; order Sphenodontia; family Sphenodontidae; genus Sphenodon; species Sphenodon punctatus. Next base: position 5,542,952 of record QEPC01001916.1, on the reverse strand, counting down.
AGACCGAATCTGTCAGTTTTTCAGAAAGAATCAAAATAAGGGTCTGCTTTGCAATCTTAAATATGGAGACTGCAGCAACTGCACAATTTTCAAAATGCCCCTTTGAAGTAAGTTGTATTGCCATTTTATCAATGAGCAAATTGAAGTGTAGAGAGGTTAGAGGACTTGCCTAGGACTTCTTTGTGAAACGGCATTTGATGATAGAGTATCGCATGGTAATGGTGATTGCGAAATTATTAGTGGGTATCAGGAATGAACAGTGGTAATGAAATAATTTTGCATTGCTATGAAATTTTCAAGGGAGCATAGAGAGGTTAGCACAGCATGCCCAGAACCTGTCAGACCTCCCTAATAAACTGCAGTATACACACAATTAGTTATGATGAAGGAAAGGCACTACTGACACTAGTACAAAGATCCAGCTTCACAAATGAGTGCTTTGCCATCCAGCTCTCAGAATGTCTGTGTCAGCCAAGCAATATAGATTTGGGTATGTTTTAACCATAATTCAGTCTCCCTGATCTCTTCACTTTCTGCTCTTTCTTTTAGCTCATCACGGAGCACAGAAGAAGAAACATTTTCCAAGAACACGGCTGAAAACACCACAATCCATTTCACATTGGCCAAAGAGGATATCAACTCACCCAAAAGAGAGAAATTCTGTCCTGCTGGAAGTGTTTAAGATAAGAAAGACAAAGCACAAAATACAGTAAAAATGTAAGAACTATCATTGTGAGTCAGACCAATGATCCAGCCCAGTAATCTGTCTTCAACAGTTGTCAGTACCAGATGCCTCAGAGGAAGTGCACAAGCAAGTCATATGTAGAGTGCTCCATTCCCTGTTGTTCACACCCAACTCCTGGCAGTCAGAAATTTCAATCTTTGATCAACTTGCCTAATAGCTAATTATGGACTGATCCTCCAAGAATGTACACAATTCTTTTTTCTACCCACCTGTAAAAGTGGCCTTTGCAGCATCCTGTGGCAAAAAGTTGCGCAATGTGAAGAAGTACTTCCCTTTTGTTCATTTTAAAATTGCTGTCAGTTAATTTCTTGGGTTGTTCCCTAGTTCTAGTATTATGAGTAAGGGTAAAAAGCTTTCTATTCACATTCTCAGTCACTTCTTTTCTAAACTGAAGACCCTAAATGGCAATCCACAGGCCACTTACTCCAGAGTAGGTGCTTTGCAGATCACAGCCCTAATCTTCTGAGACTTTCTTTGTGTGAAAGCCAATTCACGCCCTTGATATAAAGGTTACTTACCAGTAACTTTGTTCTTCGAGAGGGATCCGTGGATTCTCAGTCATGGAATCATATGGTAGGCTTGAGGTGATTCAGAAGAAGCGTGTCTCTTTGAGAGCAGTTCCAACTGGCTTTCAGTAGATTCTTCTGAAAGCCTTGGACTCCTCTTCCCTTCCCCCTCTCCCCCCAGGGGGTTATCACGAGACCTGGGGGTATAGGAGGGCAGAGCCCACCCTCCCAGTTCCCTCCAACCCAGCTGGATGATTGGGTTTCCAGACAAGGGGAAGATGGGTGGGCAGTGAGAATCCATGGAGCCCTATCAAAGAACAAAGTTACTGGTAAGTAACCTTTATTTCTTCTTCAAGTGGGTCCTTGATTCTCACTCATGGGAGAATGATAGAAGTCCCATGTAGATCTTTGGAGGTGGGAGCTGGATTAAGCCAGAATCGAGGAGAGGACAGCTCTTTCAAAAGAGCTGGCAACCCTCCTGGTTGCCAGGTCAAAGTGTTAGTGCTTGAAGAATGTATCAGTGAAGGGCCAAGTTTGCAGCTCTGCAAATGTCCTGGATGGGAATGTGGCAAAGCATGGCAACTGTGGTGGCTATAGCTCTCACTGAGTATTCCCATAGGTTCTCCAGCAGCTGTTTACCAGCCAATTGGTAAGAAGTGGAGACACAGTGATATGAGCTTTGAGATTCACTGGGAAGATAATGCCAATCCCATGATCTTGCCTCCATGCAACACAAAAGTGAGTCCTTTTTCCTAAAAGGTTTTGTTCTGTCCAGGTAAAAAGTGAATGCTCTTCGAACGTTTAGGGTATGAAGAGCTCTTTCGAGGTTTGATGTGTGTAGCCCAGGGAAGAAGACTAGAAGCGAGATTGTTTGGTTTACGTGGAATTCAGAAATGGCTTTTGGTCAGAAAGTGGGGTCAGTTCTCAGATCCACTTTGTCCCTATGGAAGGTAAGATAAAAAGGGGAATCTTGCAGAGCCACAAACTTGCAGACTCTTCTAGCCAATGTGATGGCCATTAGAAAAATGCTTCATCATAAAATGCTGGAGTGAGGTTGTGGCCAGAGGTTCAAAGGGCTGTTTCATTAGTTTGGCCAGGACTAGGGAGAGATCCCAAGGTTGGACAGGGGATGAGACCAGGGGGTGGGGTATAGATTGTTAAGACCCCTGCAGAATGCTCTCACCGTGATGTTGGAGAACAGAGATTGCTCTTGGGCTAGTGAGAGGTTTTCTGACAGTGCAGCAAGATGCACTTTAATCGAGGCGAGCAAGAGGCAAGAGGAGAGCAAGTGTCCAACATGGACCCTGGAACTATTCCTCTCCTGCTGCACAAGATGGGCAGCTTGTGGGTCATCTCATGTGAGAAATATCTCTTCTGTGATGTTTTTGGAGAGTGACCAATTACATCTCTGTCTAGGCAATATGACTGGATGGTCAGCAAGATGGTTTAGTTGGCCCAGCAGGTGAATGGCAATTGGCAAGATTCTATTTTGTATGGACCAGGTCCAGAGGGAGAAGGCCTCTTCGGTGAGGGGACATGATCTCACCCTGTCTTGCTTGTTCAAGTAGTACATCTGTCGTAATTTGTACCGCATTTCCAGCTACTGTGGTGGCGAAGGCCTTTAGAACATACCTTATGGCTTGTAGTTTGAGTATACTTATGTGAAGGGTTTTCTCTTCCTGTGTCCAGGGGCCTTGTGCTGTAAAGGAGAGGTAATGGGCCCCCCAGTCACCTAGGGAAGAATCTGTTGTGACTATCACTGTGGAGTCCAGAGCATGGAAGGGTATATCTCTCAGCACATTCTCTGGTCTGAGTCACCATAGTAGGGTTCTCCTGACCTGGGCAAGAATGTTGAGTGGTATGTAGAGGTGATGAACATTGGGTAATATATACTGTTCACCCAGTGCTGCAGTGGTCACACGTGAAGTCTCACATGAGGGATGTCATGGCCAGGCCTTGAACCCTTGGTCTGGGGGGGTTTGGAGGTGGCACAGCAGCGGCTTGCGCCACTTGCTGCCTGATAGACCGTGCTTTCATCCATCTCCTTGTGTATCTCCACCGGATGTGTGCCCCGCCCTTGCTCACCTGTCTCCCATTTCTGTCACTTATCTCCTGTCTTCCTAATTGGCCACCAGGGAGTATTTAAGAGTATTTCCTGGTTGCCTCAGGAAACTGGTGGAGCAACTGCTCTTTCCCGGGTGTGGGTTTGTGTGTGTGCTCCTGTGGTTTGGGTCTAGCATTAACCTGTCTCACCCCCTGTGACTGTGTTGCTGTATGTTCTGTGTCTGTGTGTGTGTGTGTGTGTGTCTTTTGTCCTGTAAAACCCTTGTTTTGGGAAGTGTGAACCCTCTCTGTATTGTTGTGTTGGTCTCCCTTCTCGGCTCCCCTATCGTTGGTTCCCTGCTCTAGCTCCTCTGTTGTTGATCCCCCTTCCCAGCTCCCCTATTGCTGGGTACCTGCTCCAGCTCCCCTGTTCTTGGCTCCCCTTCTCAGCTCCCCTCTTGTTGGTTCCCTGCTCCAGCTCCTCTGTTGTTGGTCCCCCCTTCCCAGCTCCCCTATTGCTGGGTACATGCCCCAGCCCTGTTGTGGGTCCCCCTTCCCAGCTCCCCTATCGCTGGCTACCTGTTCCAGTTCCTCTGTTGTTGGGTTCCCTTTCCCTCTCTCCTGTTGCTGCCTACCATCCCAGCTCCAGCCTCTCCATTGTTGGATCCCCGCCAGTTCCCCGGTTGCCAGTCTATCCCCGTCAGCTCCCCGGTCGTTGGTTCTCTCCTCTAGTTCTCCGTTCCCCTTCCGTTCCCCGGTCCGTGGCCTTGATGATGAGCCGTACGCCTTCTTAGACCAACTTGTCTGATTCCATGCCTAGCGTTTAGTCTCTTACTACCAGAGAGCGGCTGAGAAGTTTCAGCGTTGACGCTGTGGACGTTCCCTATTTCCTCCTACCCTTCTCCTTCCCCCTGGCTCCTGGCCCCGAAGCCTGACAAGGGATTACCATAGTGACTGAAGCAAGTAACCCCATGAGGCAAAGAAAGAATTTTGCAGGTCTTGTGGGGCGAGACCATAGTTTGTGTATCATGAATGTGATGGTGTGGAACCTTTCTAATGGAAGAAAAGCTCTGGTGGCCTTTGTGTCTATGATGGCTTCTATGAAGGGCAAGATCTGGACTGGAGTCAAATGTTACTTTTTGAAGTTTACTGTGAGGCCCAACTCTGCTAGACGTTTTATGGTGAAGTTGACATCTGTGATGAGTTCCTCCTGTGAATCTGCTGTCAAAAGCCAGTCGTCCAGATATGGGAAGATTATGACATCTCGTCTGCAGAGTTCTGCTGTCACGAGTGCCATGCATTTTGTGAAGGCCTTCAGGACTGTGGACAGGCCAAAGGGAAGTACGGTATACTGGAAGTAGTGGCCATCTACAATGAAACAAAGAAATGTTCTGTGAGATTTCCGAATACTGAAATGGAAGTAGGCATCTTTGAGGTCAAGTGAAATGAGCCAGGCATTCTTTTGAAGGGCGGAGAGGAAGGGAGGTCATATGAGACTTGAACCTTCTGACAAATCTGTTGAGGTGTCGGAGGTTCAGAATTGGGCAGAGTCCACCATCTTGCAGAGACATTTCTTCCACAGCCCCTTTTTCTAAGAGAGGAATGACCTCCTGGAAGAGTAATGTCTTGTGAGAGGAGTTCCTAAAGAGGGACAGGGAAGGGGAGTGGGATATAGGTAGGATAGAGTCAAACTGAATGACATAGCCCTTGAGAGTAATCTCCAGTACTCGTTTATTTGATGTTATATTCTCCCAAGCAGGATAGAATTGCCTGAGTCTGTCTTTGAAGTGTAGAACGTGTTGTAACCTCTTCACAGTTAAACCCATGACTGAGGCAGTGATTCCTCTAGCTGTCCAGTCTTGGTTCTGGGGTTGGCTATATGGTTGTTGCTTAGTATCTGTTGCGAAACAAACCTTCTTGGGTGGAATGAAGGCCTGTGTGTCCTGTAGTACATAGATGAGGGAGTGGATAAAGAAAAATATTTCTTATGTAAGGGCCGGACCACGCCTTAGACTCTGGCAGTCTGGTACATCTCCTTGATATTTGCCAGCGTCTCATCTGTCAGCTTGGAGAAGAGACCGTTGCCATCCAAGGGGAGATCCTCAATATGCACTTTGTTCTCTTGTGTGAGGGCTGTTGAGTGTAGCCAGATGTCACATCTGATTGTGATGACTGCTGCCATGTTTTGAATGGCGCAGTCTGCCACGTGCATTGTCGCAGTGAGCTGGAATTGTGCCACCTGACAACCCTCCTGCTGGAGACTAACTCTTTCTGTGGGGTTGTCAAGTCGTGCTGGCTTTGGCCCATCCAGTATTGATATCCCACCATAGCTGACACTTAGTTGGATGCTCTAAGGGCTAGGGTGGCTACAAGAAAGCTTTTTCTGTCTAAGATGTCTAGGCATCTACCTTCTTTGTTTGAAGGAAAAGTCTTAATTGCTCCTGCCTGAGGTCTGTTTATAGCCACTGCAATCACCATTGAGATTGATGGTGGAAAAACAGACACCCCTTCCTGTGGTATAGAATAGAGTGAGTCAGCCAACTTACTAATAGGGAGAGAGGATGATGGATTCCCCCATACTGTTTTCGAGGTCTCCATAAGTCCTTCGAAGATTGGGAGCATGACCTGTCCACTCTCTCCACCAGCTAGGATGCCGAAGACTGGAAACGTAGGGGCTTTTCTCATAACCTTAGTGGGTAGCTGTGGCATTGCTGCTGTCATGTGTCTGAGCATGGCTTGAAAATTCTTCATATCCTCCGTGGCTCACAAGTTGGCTGGATCTGACACTAGATCATTTGGAGGGGGACCCACTAGTTCATCAGACAGCAGAGAGTTAACATCAGTAAACATGTCCTTATGGGGTTGTGTAGGTATACAGAGCTGATCACGGTGCTGAATCTGCAGATGCTGACCTAGCAGGATCTGCAATAAGCTAGCTCCTGGGTCTCTTAGAGGCTGCTAGGGTTCCCCTTTTGGCTGGTCGGGCTAAGGTGATGCTGAAAGGAGCACCAGAAGGGAGACTGGCCCAGGCAATGTCAGGTGGTATTATGAATTCTGGAGCCGGTGTAGGGGCAGGGTGAGGTTCCAGGGGCTCCTTTGGATGAGCTCTGGGTCTGTCTCTCGAGTGGGAGTGTCTGTACTGGCTACGGTGCAGCAGTTCAGGGTCCCAGCCAGGACAATGATGTCTATCTACTATGCCGCATCAGGGAAGAGCATGAGCTGCAAGGGGATGGATCCATGTGTCTACAATAGTAATAACAGTGGTCACAGAGATCATTTGTGAGATTACGGCTTCTCCTCTGACTCTTATGGTCCCAATCTAAGTATAGCCCAGTGTCATAGTAGTGATATGGAGACACGGTCCTGCGATCGGTTTCTGTACTGAGGTGCGTAGTTTCGGTGCTGTACTAGCTTGTCCCAGTGCCACTATGGGCTGTCTCGATGCTCTGGGGACTCGTATGAGTGCTGTACAGGGATGTCCCCATGGGGGCTGGGTGGTGTTGAAGAGGCGGATGGGTAGACTCTGTTCGGCAGAAGGTGGTGGTGGGTTGTGTGTGGCTCTGGCAGTCTCCGGTGGAGGGTGCTGGGATGGGTGTGCTGAATCTGTATTCCTCAATAGGTGCTGGGCTAAGGTCTGTCGGAAAGTGACACGACTTGCTTGCATCCAGTAGAGGCCGTTCTTCTCCATCGAAGGAGTCCGATGCGAGTGGGATTTGCTTTTGTTTGGCTCTTCTCTTGGCTGGCATAGGGGCCAGAATGTCCTCAGGTAAGTGCTGAGTGAAAATCAGGTCTGGAGGAACTGACTCATCAAGAGTTAGGTTTCCTGGCTCCCTTCGGTATAACGTGACCTCTTGGCTTATTATGGAGTCTAGGTTGGGGGGAGGAGGGCGTGGAAATACCCAGTATTTCAGTATCATCTCCCAATGGGGAGAGTGTATACCCTGTGTGGATTTTGGGTGCCTAGGTAAGTTGCGTTGTGAGTGTTTATGTTTCTTTGCTTTTGCCTTCTGAGGTGGGTTGTGTGTTTTGAGAGGCCCCTCTTCTACTCCTTCAAATGCTCACCTGCTGAGTAGATCCTGCAGCCTCATCCTCCTATCTTTGAGAGTTCCAGCTGAGAGGATTTCGCAGGCTTTACAGCCCTTTAGGACATGTCCCTCTCCAAGGCAAAGTAAGCCGTCATCATGTTGGTCAGAGAGGTGAACCGCGCTGAAACATTTAGTGCAGCGTTTAAATCCAAGCTTCTTAGCAGTGGACACCACCATAGTCGCACATGCAGGAAAACTAATCAGGAAAAACTATAACTAGCTAACTATACAACTATGTAAAGTGTAGGAAAGAAACCTAACTAGTGAGCTAAGGCCCTTTTCACTCAGACACTCTAACACAGAAAAAATGGATGTTACATTTTATTATACATGTTATAGGGCACACACAGGGCAATACAGGCCCTGCAACATGGCCCCTTTTCACACGAGATACACCGCGGGCAGTGGGTATAGGTGTGTGCGTGCTCCTGCGCAACACCCATCTCCACCCACCCACGGAGCAGCAGACTCCAATGCTGGTTGCCCGTGGGTGAGTGGTGGGTGGAGATGGGTGTTGCCTGGGAGCATGCACCACCTACACCCACCTCTGTGTTCACACACACACCTTCACCCATCTCCACACAGCGGGTGAAAACAGACATGACGCTAACCATCCTTTACCCACCCTTGGTGGTTATTTATGCATGTTGCAGGGCTGTATTGGTGCCCTATGCAGCCCTGAAACATGCATAAATAACCACCAAGGGTGGTTAAAGGGTGGTTAGCGTCATGTCTGTTTTCACGCAGCGAAACTGCATGAAGGCATCTCATGTGAAAAGGGCCCATGTTGCAGGGCTGCAGTGCTGCCGTTGTGGGTGCCCTGTAACATGTATAATAAAATGTAACACCCATTTTATTGGTGTTAGAGTGGTGTGTGAAAAGGGCCTATAAAAGAACTGCTACAGAACTAATGAACTAGACTTTTTTCTTTTTTAGAGAGCAAGCTGTTCCTTTGTCACCAGTAGCAGTTAGAAAGAAACTGGGAGGGTGGGCTCCGCACCCTCCATCTTATACCCCCAGGTCTTGCAATAGCTACCTGGGGGTGAGAGGGAGTAGGGCAGGATCCCAAGACTTCCAAAAGAATCCACTGGAAACCAGTTGGAACTGCTCTTAGAGACAAGTTCCTTCCAAATTGCCGGAAGACTACCATGTGATCCCATGTGTGAGAATCACGGAGCCACTTGAAGAACATCTATGTTGGTTGTGAACAAGTTCTATTTGGCAAGGATTTTGCAAGATGAGACTGGGAAAAAGCTATATGATGAGCCAAGAACTATTGCACAACTTCCTGAGCAAAGAGACCTTGTTAAAGTTCATAGGCACATTTAAGTTTAATCATCACCTTTGTTTAAATATAGTTTAAAAATAAACTTTCTGCCATTCTCTGGTATCTTGCATTAAATAAGTTGTGCAATACTCCTGTTGAGTAGGCAAGCACTTTATCCAGTGTCATCTACACAACCATTACAATGGCCATTACAATGGGTATTTTCACACAGACAACACCTAAGCCTCTGCCCCACCTCACTGCCAGACAGACACTCTGCTTAAAGGCGGCCTGCTAGATGTGCTGTCAGAGCAGAGCAGAGCAGAGCAGAGACGTTTCACATGAGATACCTCCCCACAGTTTCGCTGGGTGGAGGCGCCTGTGTAAACACCACGGGCGGTGGGTGTAGGTGTGCTCGTGCTCCCATGTAACACCCATCTCCACCCACCCACAGAGCAACGGACTCCACTGCTGATTGCTCCGTGGGTAGAGATGGGTGTTGCGCGCGAGTACACACGCACCTACACCCACCACCCATGGTGTTTATACAGACACCTCCACTCATCTCCACCCAGCAAAATGCACCCCACCCACCGCCCGTGGTGTTTACACAGACGCCTCCACCCATCTCCACCCAGCGAAACTGGGTGGAGGCATCTCGTGTGAAAAGGGCCCATGTTGCAAGGCTGCAGTGTTGCCCTGTACCATGTATAATAAAATTTAACACCCATTTTATCAGTGTAAGAGTGTCTGTGTAAAAAGGGCCTATATTCAAGACATGGTTAAATGTGATGTTTTCCCTTACAGAAAGTGTTTTAACTTAGGCCATTCTCACACTTTCCTCAGCAGGAAACCAAGACAATACAGAATCAAGTACAAAGAATGAGTAGGAAAGGTGGAAAATGATCCAGTTTGTGCTTTTATTATATACAGTGTTCTTAATACCCCTTAATTTTGATATTCAGCTCGGGAAAAAGATGCTGGGACACTGGAGGTGTTAGTATACCCAAAAGCAATTGCTGCCTATTATTAGGCACCTTAATATAAGTGGACTGTTTTTTAGATGTGTATAGGCATAAACTAATCCCAAACTGTCTTCCATAGAACCTTGGGGTTGATCAGAAGAACCCCTGAAAATCGGATCACTTTTTATGTAGGAACCTACTTCTAATTTTTAGTGGCTAACTTTGGGCTTCCAAGTTTGAGAAGACAGTGCCTCAAAACTAAATGAAATCTTCTAAAAAGATTTAAAAAAACACACCACAACCCCCCTCCCTCCAAGAAGCCCCTGAAAAGAATGATTAAGGAATTAAAATTCACAGGCTACATTTACTAGTAAAAAGGGATTTTAAGCCTCTAGGCGTAATATTTACTGGATGTTTTTTCATGAAATCGGGTTTGTTTCTCTATGGAGCTCTGAATAAAGCGCTCTCTCTCTCTCTCTAACTGCATATCTCAGAAAATGATTTACAGAGGAAAATACTGCTGGTACTTCTGGGTCAAAGAATAATCTGTTTGTTACTCTGAATTCATGGTGATGACAAATTGTCCATGCGTCTGAGTAATGGGAGCTCCCATTTTTATTATCTAAAGCATTCATTACTCATTTATTTCATGTACTGTTATAATTTTGAAATCATTTACATAAAACGTTTTTAAAATTGCTGGCTCAACTACTCGGTTAAATTGGGTGGCAGGGTTTTTAACTTATTTAACAATGACTAACCCACAAAAATATTTGTTATCAAAAGACAGGACATCGAAATGTTGTTTTGCTATTAAAAATGTGACCTTTCAAATGGTTTCCTCCAATTGCATACAGTCGGTCATTCATAACAGCCAAAGCGTGGATGGCTCGCTTTGTGTTCATGTCCTGTTTTCGGGCCCAGACATCCATAACAGGGTCATAGCAGTAAAGCCAGGGGATGTATTCTCCATTGTGTACACCTCCTACAGATTAAACATACTTTCATTAATTAAACTAAAATGACTTTGCAGAGAAATCTGGCTGTGAAGTTTTGTGTGCAAAAGAAATTAAACAAGCAACTTGCCTGAAATATATATCTTGCCATTGTGCACTGCTCCAGCATGTGCTGCCAAAGGTTGTGGTAAAGAAGATACATAACGCCATTCATTTGTCTCTAAATTGTAGCATTCCACACTGGATAAGTAGCCAGTTTCATTTCTTCCACCAATCACATATAAATTCTTGTCAAGCCGACAGGCATAGAAGCTGGCTCTCCTAGGGTAAAAAAATCCCCAAGCCATCAATTAGCTATTAAAACAATTCCTTCATTACACTCTTTGGTCTGAATTTGTTGCTACTCAAACAGGGGTGTCCACTGGTTTCAAATTTGTGGGATCATATTAAAGAATACAACTGGTTTGCTCAACAAACGTGTTCTATATGAGATGAATAATTTATTTTTAGTGTCAGGACAATTAACACACATTCATCAGATGAGGCAAACCTTTGCTTTAAAGGCTGTTTGTTGCACTTCACACCAGTGAAGGATAAAAAGATGCTCATTAAATGTTTGGGGCATTTGATACCATGTAAGGATAGAACAACTCAGTAAGACAAAGTGAAAAATAAGGGAGATAATGTAACAATAATAGATTATCTTGACATTCACTTTCTTTATGGTCCTTCAAGGGTCATTGTTCCCAATTTACTAAGAGATCCACATCATCAAAAATTTTCTTCAATTATAATTTCCCCCCTTCTTTCTGGAGTACTGCAAATAGAACAACTTTCTGTTAAGCTGGACAAAGTATTACATTTCTGCCCTTTCATTCCAAATGGCCTACCTAACAGGCTCTCAACAAAGCTGTATCCATCTGCCAGCTCGGGTTCACAGGATGCTAATGAACCTTACAGGTCAGGATTGGGAGTTGGCTAAGTTTCTCTTGAAGCTTAAGTGTTAAGGGGCATCTTCACTATCTCAAAATTAGTGGTTTGGTGCTTGTGACAAACAGAAAGAGCAACACCGATATTCTGAGTTGCTCCCAGTTTGCACCCAATGCTTGTTCACTCAAATTTTGTGACTGAGGAAAGGATGGCATTTTATAAGAAACACCTGTATGAGACAACACTGCAGCACGGCACACAGTTTATTAATAATAGTAACAGATACTAATTGTATAGCACCCCCCCACAAGCACTTCACAATATAACAATACAATAAAATAATATAAAATCCATTTAAAATATGTATATGTTAGTAAGACCTTTAGGCGCAATTCTGCAGTCCTTACTCAAGGAAAACTTCCAATGGATTAAAGGTCAGAGAGAAAGAGGCACAGAGCTCAGTTCCAATTACCTAGTGGAATTAACAAACTATCTGTGGCTCTTAAATTGTGACAACAGCTCCAAAAGTAAAGAATTGACCAAAATTGTGTAGCTAACACATAGCACCTGTATTTAGGCAGCAGTCTGAATGTGCTAGCTTCTGTCTGTTATATTGCCAGTCTTTGTCAAAACTTTGAACAAAATACAAAATAAAATAAAGCACCTTTAAGACATCATTATACAGTCACGTTTTACTTGGGCTTTTATCATTGAAGTCCTTTCAATGTGCAAAGCAGGAAGCACAAACGTTTCCAGTGCAAATAAGAGCTGAGGTTATGTGTGCATAAGAGCAAACAGGGAAAGCCTCAAGCCCTGTGTGTGCCAGCCGAGTAAAAAGAGGGGTTGAGCATAAAAGGAGAATGAGCCAGTCTGATGTCACTGGGACTACATGCTGTTCTCTCTGGCTTTATTTCTACTACTATATAGGAATGATAGGATAGCAGTGTTTTCACTAATGAACAGCACTGGCAAATTCAAAAATAATTACAAAAAAAAATCACAAGTCAAAAACAAAAAGATCATGAGTTTTTATTTTTTTTAAAGTATTTTTCAATTTGGGATCCATTCCATTTCCCTTGAGCTTCCTTTGGAAAGCACTGTGGTCTTGTTCACAGCATACTAGATTAGGAATAAGCACGCTGGACTGAGGGTATTTTCAGACGTTACGGGCTGTTCGGCCCGCCACGCTGAACCCTGGACTGTGATCCGTCTCGGATCCTGGTTCGTGATCAGACCGGCCGTCCTTTAGACATGCCGGCCTGATCGCTAACGGGGATTGGGGAGGGGGGAGGGCTGCGCGGGGAGGGGGTGGGGTTGCGTGGCGTAACGTGTGGCCACACAGCCCGCCCCCCCGCCCCCCGTGCTTCCTTGGCTGCCCTCGGGGAGACGGACGGGATCCCGTACCACGGTCGGGGTCACAATCCGGAATGGGCCAAAGGTAACAGACGTTACTTTTCACCCATCCTGGATTGTGGCCAATCTAACCATGGTTCTGGCCCTCAGGCTGGCCTCAGAGCCAGAACCGTGGTCAATTTGATCCCGTCAATTCACTGTGGTGAACATCTGGCCGGGAGCAAACAGATGTTCCCGTGATCGCTGCCACCACACGGAATCCACTGGGATTTACTGTGGTGAGCAGCGATTTCGTAATGTCTGAAATTATCCTGAGAATCAGCGAAGACCTGGCTGGAGTAGAACAAGATCTAGGATATACTCCTGCTGAAAGACTTTAGCTAATTCCCAGTTTCCTCATGTAATAAGTGGGGATAATTATATTTACTATTTGTCCTGTGCTGCTCCTCTGCTTTGATTTTGGGTGTATATGGACAAACTAAAATGAGCAGGCACATACCAAGGCCTGTATACAGCAAGAATGATAAGGTCAAAACTCACAGCCAGCACAAAGAGTAGGCTGCAAGAGGTGGCTGAGGAATGGCTTTAGAGTTTAGATGATTGCTCTAAGCCGCCACAAAAACTAGTTTATTTTAATCTATTTGTGATTAGGTAAAGTTGTGCTCATATTTTCTTTGCATTACCACATTACAAAGGCATGTTTTGTACCCAATCAATTTCCTCTCAAAGAGACTGGCTACATACTTGAATATTTCTTCTCTACGCACAAGTTTACTGTGGGACAATTTAATATAAACTCTGTATCATATTTCTTGCCTTTACTGCTATGCCAAGCATGGGCACTTTTCTGGTTAGAGTTCACAAACAACTGCTATATGGCGGGAGTGAAACTTTGGCCATGTTGCCCATGTTCTGTTTGCAAGTGTATTTTTTTAATAGCCAAGTCCTTTTAAGATTAATTCTTAAATGCATTCTTGTTACCAACATTGTATTTCACTCCTTGAATGCGTTAACATTACGGGCCAGTACAACACAAACCAAATGTGTTGTGACTGTTCAGTAAAATGTACTTTACATTTTAATGAGCACCATGTAATAATTGGGGATAATGATATTTACTACTTGTTCTGTGCTGTTCCTCTGCTTTGATTTTGGGTGTATATGGACAAAGGAAATGTACTTTACATTTTAATGAGCACCATGTACAGCTAACTTACATAGCACTATCATATAGAAAGTACTTAGAACAAATAGCCACCAGCAATAGAAAACAAGTATATTTTATTCTGGCTCAATTGGCAGTTTCTTTACATTTTGTCCAGAATTATTATACACAACTAGGGTAATGTGGATCATCTTACTCTCTTCTTTAGGAAAGAGGCTCATAATATAGTATTGTCCTGTATGTGTATTGCTGGTTTCATCCACACAGTGTCACTGTTAGGAGCAAAAATGAAATAGTCAGCATGCTTCACTCCTCTGATTAAATGTGTAACGTTTATGTGGAAACGCCAACAGTAAAGATTAAAGGTTTCCCTTACCTGTCTTTTCTATCAAATATCTTATAACAGTACTGTATAGTTAATGGATAAAAAAATTTAATTGCTGTAAAATTTGCTCCAGACTAAAATGTTTCAAGAAAAGTTCCAGCCTAGGAACAGATTTTCCCTCTCTTCCCCTGCAGACTGAGAAAACACTGTTCACTCCAGAAAGAAAAGTTGCACTTAGTTGTTACTGGGGACTAGAATACTGGTTCATATATTAGTCCTGCATTCAACCTTTGGCAGTAGCCAATGCTTGATGCTTCAGCGAATTGTGAATACTCCTCATGATCAACCAAGCAAAATTTTTCACTGCTGTACATGGGAGAGGGGAAAGAAATTCCTTCCTGATCCCAATGAATTTATGCTCTGAAACATGAAATTTGATTACCAGTCTTAGGTTGAATAGTTACCAGCTGGATCTTTTTAAAGGGACACTGTCACATGGTAAGGGGTTTTTTCCCCCTAAAAAAAATAAAATAAATACACTTATTTTAACCTTATGCTATTGATATAACTGTTTGGTAATAAAACTGTTTTAAATTATTTTATTTGTTTTCCACTTTCTCATTCCCCACAGTAAAGTAAACGGATCTCTTTCTAGTCGGTTATACTTCTTGGTTCTCCCAAGCTGGTATAACACTGTATATTTCATTTAGCTTATAAAATACTAGGAAGAAATCTTGAAGTAAAAAACTGCTTTTATTTTAATTTTAAAAATAGTATGAAAATTATTTGATCGCATTAGGATTTGCACCTCTATTTGGGGCTACCTGTTAGTATTTCTTTAGATTCAAACAGTTTTTAGTTATGACTTCTATGATAGTGAATTTTATAGGTTGGTGGGAGAGGAGGAACAAAGTTCCCAGATGGGAATGTAGCATTAAACGAAGGGAGAGAGACAAACATCATTCCATATCTACCACTCCCTCCCTTCGCCCAACATCTTACTCCTTCCGTGACCTTCAATTTATCAACCCTTTAGACTTTGCTTCCTCTCTTTCCTCACTTTTTTCATGTCTCCTTTTCCCTATCTTGAGTCAACTGTCTTTGCCTTCAATTCAGCCCTCTCCTCTACCCTCGACATCATAGTCTCTACCTCCCACTGCCCATCCATTCTCAACCTTGCCTCATCCACTATCACCGAATGCTGCCGAATGCCTCTGACAGAAAAACCCCAAACTTGCTGACTACCTCCACTATACGTTAATTCTCTCCTCCTGCTAAACAACATTAAATAACTGTGCCCCTTGCTAAATAACACTGCTTCTACACCTGGAGTCTCGCTTCTGCAACCCCAACCATCTCTTCTTCATCGCTCCTTGATTTTCTTCACATCCTTGGTTAACGAGGCTCAGTTCTCAACTGGATCTCTTCTTTGTTCTCTAAATGCTCCTTCAATGTTTTTCTTGCTGGTATCACCTCTGCCTCCCTTCCCATCCCAGGGCTCTTTAATTGGCTCCCTTGAGCAGGGGGTTGGGCTAGAAGATGCTTGTGGCAGGGAGCAGCCTGTTGGGGCTGCTGCCCCTTTTAAGACTGCAGTGAGCACCTTACTGTGTGAGTCCTGTAGAAATGGGATCAAGCTTAAGCTCAAGATAGGGTCAAGAGTGGGGAATGGTTCTAGCCCTTTAAGAGCCAGTGACTGGGGTGTGTGTGTGTCTAACCCCACCCACTTTGAGCACATAAGAGAAGCCCAAGCCAGAGGAGAGTCAGTCTGTGCCTGCTCTCAGGATGAGCTGGACGCCTGAGGAAACCTTTCCAGGGTCCTAAACCTAGGCTGAGCTGCTGGGCAAGATTGGATGCCTAAGTTGGCTGGGTCAGGCACTCAATGCTGTTCAGGGTTTTGAACAGACTGGCTAAGGAGTGCTGAGGAAGCCTGAAGAACCCATTGATTTTGGGATAGTCAAGCCTAAAAGGCTGTGGGCTTGGCAAAGACCTGTGAATAGCCAGCCAGAGAGAGGCTGTCTGGCTGGGGCTACAGATAAGGACGGGGTTGCCAGAGGGCTGTTTCCCGGCATTAGTAAGAGAGCCTGTATATCTGTGGCTATACTTAAGAGTGGAGAACTGAGAATATCCTTCACAGGACTACTGTACGGCTTAAGACTTGAGTAGACTGGAAGATTGATTCCTGGCTCAAGAGAGACTCTGTACTGTGCAGGCCACCAGACCCTCTCACCTTCACTTCTGTTCAATATTCCACTGCCAAGATCACCGCACCTGCTGTTTTGATCGCATTCCACACTTCCTTTGCTTCCACTACTAGCTGTGTGCTGAGGGCTGGTGCGGTCTAAGAGACATACTATGGTGTACTGTATGGAAATAAAGAACACTTGAGCAAATCGTTCTTCAGCCCCCCCCCCCTTGCAGGAGGGGAGGGGGCAGGGGTTCCTCCAGGGTCTACTTCCGGTGGGAGGGCCTGAAGAAGTGGTGGACCGGGCGCCGCTGCAGGCGCGTGCCACAGGCCGTACACCTAAGGGCCAAGCCAGAGGGCCCTTGGGTGCGGCCCTTAGGTGGGGCGACTGTCTGGTTTAAAGCAGACAGCGGGAGGCAACTATAAGGGTGGCTGATTATAGAGGGCGGATTTTGTTGGAGGATGGTTAGGGGGGGTGAGGGTGGAGGTGGGTATGGTTATGGTAGTGGGGGACTGGGTTAGGGAGGGACAGGTCTGCTCCATCGGTGTGAAGGAGGGAGGAGACCAGTATGGGAGGGGGTTTGGCTCCCTTGTGAGAGGGGGGAGCGAGGGGGGGAGCAAGGGGGTCTCCCTCATTGGCTGGGTGGGACAGCCACCAGGTTGGGGGGGCCAGGGGGATTCTGCAGCTATTGGGGTCATGATGAGCTGGGGCAATTGTGGTCCCTTTAGGAGGCAGATTAGTTCTGTGAGGAGGGATAGGTGTTTAGTACTGATTCCCCTCACTGACCTCTAGGCAGAGGGTGTGATGGTCAAGAATGGGAGGGTTTCTGGTTCAAGACTGCTGCTGATTAACGCGAGGTCGGTGGTGAATAAGTCCACTACAATCAGGGAGTTAATCCTTGATCAGTCAGCCAACCTCGTGTGTGTTACGGAGACCTGGCTGGACAGTGAGTCAGGGCCAATTTTGGCTGACCTTGTTCCAGCCGGGTACTCCGTACAGCATCAGCCTCGGCCAGAAGGACGGGGTGCGTGTATGTGTGTGGTGGTGTAGTCATTATTTTTAGGGTTACTTGTTCTGCGAGGAGGTATCCAGTGCAGACTATTTTGGGTACTGAGGGCATCCATCTAGTGTTTGATTTGGCTGGAGACAGATTAGGGCTGGTGGTGGTATACCGTGCACCTACCTCTCCAGCAGCATCCCTACATGCTCTAGTGGATTTGGTGTCGGATGTGGCCTTATGGTCTCCGAGGATGGTAGTCCTGGGGCATTTCAATATCCACGCTGACGCCGAACTTGGGTGGGTGGAGCGTGAGTTCATGGCTATCATGGCAACCATGGGACTGTTTCAGAGGGTTGTTGGCCCAAAACATGATGGGGGACATACCCTGAACTTAATATTCTGCACTGGCCTTGAGGCGGGGGATCCGGTAGTGGGGGGAGGTGTCAGTGGGGTTCTTGTCATGGTCAAATCATTATTTTCTCCAGGCTGGTCTCCGGGTGCACGTCGGCCCGTGGAAAGGTACTGAACCAGTTCGGTTGGTTCGCCCCCGGAGACTTAGGGAACCAGAGAGGTTCCAGAATACTCTTGGGGAAATACCTCCCATTCTTGAAGGTCGTTCACTCGATGACCTCGTAGTCCTGTGGAATGTCATGCTGACCAAGGCCATTGATCGAACGGCTCCTAGGTGTCTGCTTCCCGAATGCTGACGAAGCAGGTCTCCCTGGTTTACGGAGGACCTGCGATGGATGAAGCAGGAGGGACGGCGGTTGGAGCGACGGTGGCGTCGCACTTGAGCTGAAGCCGACTGATTGCGGCACAGAGTTAGTTAAAAAACCTATGCAGTGGCTGTGCGACAGCTGAGCTATTCCAGGTGGTGCGGGGGCTGGTCAGTCCAGCCTCTCTCCACCTAGAACTAGATTCTTCCAGTGCTTGCTGTGACATGTTTGTCCATTTTTCCACAGATAAAATTGCTCGGATTCACCACTATTTCGATGCCGCGCTTATAGCAGTGGGAGAACCGGAGGTAATGAATGCCCCGCCTTGTTCGATTTCGTGGGATCAGTTTCAGTGGGTGTCACCCGCTGATGTGGCGGATGTTCTTGAGTCATTTAGAGCCACCTGTTGTAAATTAAATCCTTGCCCGTTCTAGCTAATTAAAGCTTGCCGTGAGACACTTGGATCATTGCTGGCTAGGGTTGTCAATGCTTCCCTTAGGGAGGGCAGAGTGCCGGACTGCCTCAAGGAGGTGGTGGTGCGACCTCTGCTCAAGAAACCATCGCTTGACATTGACTCCCCTGCCAGCTATCAAACCTTCCCTTTTTCGGGAAGGTTCAGGGGCATCTGGATTGGATCAGTTTTCCTGATCCCTCGCAGTCTGGCTTTCGCCCTGGGTTCGGCACAGAGACTACGCTTGTGGCTTTGGTCGATGACCTGCGCCGTGAGTTGGATCGGGGCAGATCTTTTTATTCTGCTAGATCTGTCAGCAGCATTTGATACCATTGACCATGAGATGTTGGTGGCTTGCCTGCGGGACCGAGCAGGGGTGGGTGGAATTGTTCTCGATTGGTTCCGCTCTTTCCTGACGGGAAGAACTCAGTGGGTGGTGCTTGGGGAGTGCTTGTCATCTCCCCGGGACCTTATGTGTGGAGTCCCGCAGGGTTCTATTCTGTCCCCTCTCCTGTTCAACGTGTATATGCAGCCTCTGGGCGAGGTCGTGAGAGGGTTCAGCGTACGATGTCATCAGTACACTAACGATACACAGCTTTACCTCTCTTTTTCAGCAGACCCAGACCCAGCAGTCTCAGTGCTTACCCGGTGCCTGGTGGCTGTGTGGGATAGGATGAGGGCGAGTTGTCTGAGGCTGAATCCTGACAAGATGGAGGTGGTGCGATGGCTACGGTTGTATATTTCAAACTCTGATCTGGCCACCATCATCTATGCCTTCATCACCTCTAGGTTACTACTGTAACATACTCTAGGTGGGGCTACTCTTGGTGATGGTCTGGAAGCTGCAGCTAATGCAGAATGCGGCGGCCCGTCTCCTTATGGGGACGGGCCATTGTGAGCTCATTACACCAGTGCTCTGTTCTCTGAATTGGCTGCCTATTGTTTTCCGGGCCCAATTCAAGGTGTTGGTGCTGACCTATAACGCCCTAAATGGCCTAGACTCCGTCTATCTGCGGGACCGCCTCATGCCCCGGACTGTGGTACGACCCCTGCGGTTGGCTGGGGACGACTGGCGACGATGGGGAGGGTGTTTTCGGTGGCCACTCCTAAGCTGTAGAATTCCCTCCTGTCGGAGGCCCGCCAAGCCCTGAACCTCCCTTCTTTCCGACGACAGTGTAAGACCTGTCTGTTCTGCCAGGCCTTTGGGGAGGGAGACGGGAAGGGGGGTTGGGTTGGGGGGGCGTTATTTCTGCCCCTTTTAAAATGTAAATGTATTTTATGAATGTTATTGTTTTTGTTGCTGTTGTGAGCTGCCCCAAGTTGCCACTGTGTGAAGGAAAGGGCGGAATATTTATAAATAAATAAAATAATTACAAGTGACTGAGTTGAATTCCCTGAAGAGTACATGAGACAAGGGGTTTGATCCTGAAGGGACTTAAGCCTGGGGAACCATGCCCTGCTACACTCCTTGAGGTCCCTATTCCAATCCTACAATCCTGTTAACCAAGTTTAAGGGCCTCTTATTCTATCCTCATCCTGCTTGACCCCTCTGCTGCCTTTGACACTATTGGCCAACCTCTCCTCCTTGATTCCAATCCAGTCCTATGATTCAATTGTTCCCTCCTCAAAGCTCTTCTCTTCCTTCTTCAAGGAGATCCACTTAGACCTTGCTTCTCATTCCTCTTTCTTCTTCTCCCCTCTCATAGCCTCCTTTTCTTCAGCGTCCCTTGATGAAATCACTTCCTTTCTCTCCTTGTCCAACCTCTCTATCCGCCCTCTTGACCTTATCCCTTCCTATTGCCCGCACCATTGCTCCCTTTCTGCTGCATGTCAACTTTTCCCTCTGTCTTCAAACATACCACTGTTCTTAAAAAATTCACTCGCAGCTATCCACTGCAGCTATCGCCCAATCTCACTCTTTCAATTCATTTCCAAACTTCTTGAATCAATTGTCTACATCCACTGTCTTCACTTCCTCTCCTTTCCAAGCAACTGATGTCGGCCACTGTCGGAAGCAGGTGCTGAGCTTGATGGACCATTGGTCTGACCCAGTATGGCACTACTTATGTTCTTATGTTCCTACAATTTCTCCCTTGATCCCCCTTCACTCTGGCTTCCATCCTCTCCACTCAGCTGAAACCACTCACACCAAAATCACTAATGGACTCCTGATAACCAAGTCTAAGGGCCTCTTATTCTTTCCTCATCCTGCTTGACCTCTCTGCTGCCTTTGACACTATTGGCCAACCTCTCCTCCTTGATTTTCTTCACTCCTTCAGTTAACAGGGCTCAGTTCTCAAATTGTTCTCCTATCTCTTTTATAATTTCTTCAGTGTCTTCTTGCTGGTACCTCTTCTGCCTCCCTTCCCACACTGGGCTCTGTCCTTGGCCCTTTTCTCTTTTAGCTTTACACTCTACTCAGGTAAACCTTAGTCTCATAGCTTCTACTATCACCTGTAGGCGAATGACACCCAACTCTATGGGCGTTTTTAGACGGATGTGAGGCAGCCAGCCCCCGCAGCTGCTCCAAGGGTGCCCCCCTGTGTCCACCCACTCCCAGCCCTGCCTGGGTCTGCTTCTGATGGACCCGGTGGTTGCTCCAGCCTGTGGTCTGCCCATCGGGCGCCCCCCCCCACCATAGAGTTGTGGGCAATTGCCCAACATTCTAGGCTGGTGCCCGCAATGGCTGTTTTTAAATAAGCGCCATAAAAAGGGTGCGTGTGTGTGTAACTGCTGAGTGGCGTGGCTGCAGGGCGTGCTTTGAATTAGTGGCTCCCATTATGGTTGCCCTGTCCACAAAGGCAGCTACCGTGACCCATATGGGGCGTTCTCCGGATTTTTCAGAAGCTCTGTGCATGGCCATGAGTGGCCTCTGCATGGGTCATGGGGGTGCGCCTCCCCACGCACCACTGTTACACAAGCAGTTGGATGCATGCATGGTGGGTGTGTGTGAGTGTGTGTCATCTGTGGATGTGTCTCATTTAAAAACACCCCATGATCAGGGTCTGGGGTGAGGTGGTGGGTTGTTTTGGGGTGGGGTGAGGTGGGGAAGTGGTATTGGATGGGTTATTGGGGGGGGTAGTTTTCTTAAAATTAGACTGTCCTGAGCTTCTGGGAAGGGCGGAATATAAATTCAAACAAATAAACAAACAAACAAATAAATAAAGGCTGCGACAAGGACCAGCCATTTGAATATTCTCTTTGCAAGAGAGAAAAGTCATTCAAAAATCAGTTTAAGAATGATTTCTGTATGTAAGAACAGAAGTTTATCCAAGATTTGTACGTGGATTTTTAACTCGAGAATTTACTACATGGACATAATGCTCACATTTACCTGACAATTATTTAAAAGAAGTCATTACAGTGTATCTGGGTGGTTATTCTCACATGTAAATCTGTAAGTAGGTCTTGACTAGAGGTGCAACCGGGCACCTGCAAAAACGGGCACCCCATCTAATCTGGGATGCCTGACTTGAGCTGGTCACACTTGGGCACTGATTGGTGTTGAAAAATGACCCGACAGGCTACCTGCACCTGCGCGCTCCCTGGGCTGACTCACCCACCTGGTTGCTCCTCAGCTGAGCTGGGTTCTTCAACTGTGTTTGTTTGAGGAGGTCTCTCCTCGTATGCCAAGCCCTGGCTTCTGGCCAGAAAAAAAATCAATGGACGTGAGAGGCACCACAGTTCCCATAGCGGGTGTGTGCACAGGATGTGTGCGCGATCCGTACAATGCGAGCATGACCTGTGCACAACCCGTGTGCACCCCTGCTATGGGGACTGTGGCGTGCCATACACACACTGATTTTCCAGCAAGAAGCTGGGGCTTGGTGCACTATGAGAGGCCTCCTCACTTCCCCCTTTCCCACACCCTGCACTCAGAAAAGCGGAGCAGGAATAACCTGGCTCAGCTGAGAAGCAACGGGAAGGAGGAGGTGGGCAGGCGAGTCAGTCCAGGGAATGCACAGGTGAGGCCAGGAGCCTAGATCAGCATCGCAGAAAGTCCACTTCCAGGATGGATTTTTCTTTTTGGGCGTCGGGTACCCGAACATGAGTCCAAATTGCTGCCCCCCTAGTCTTGACTTGATGGAATATAATGATTCAGAAGGACTCACTAAACAATCTATTGTGCCCGCATTGTGCCAGCAAACACAGAGTTTTATCCTGCATGCCTTACTTGAGGGGTGGGGGAGGGAAGCCTATTGACTTTACTAACTGCTTTGCCAGAAACAAGCAGCTGAGGATAGGACTTCTTAACAGCTTGCAAATGAGGTTTAGTATCTGATAAAAATATACAATATGCCTCCAAAGAAGTCATTATGGACTAGTCAGTAAACAAAGATACAAGTTTTATAAATTCCTAATCATATTCTTCAGAACAGCTCTCATCCTCAGGGGCTCTACAGAGAAATAACTGACCAAGTCATGAGGTGTGCTTCAAGCTGATGGGGCAAAGATTAATTATCTCACTGCAAAGCCCCCCAGCAAAAGGGTCTGTTACGATGAGATAATACATTTAAACAAGATTTTGTACTTGTTAATATATTAAATTACTAAGCATTTTTGAACATCAGGCAGGACAATGGAGATAATGAGGGTGCCAGAGGATTTCAGCTCATGATAAAAGCTCTGCAGACACGTAGCCAACTGGTAGAATTTCACTATAGGCCTCACACTAACTCTATTAACTTCCATGGACATCAGCTCAGGCTTTAAGTACATCCAGAGGAACCTAACTTGCTGAGTCAATAAGAAGCGTAATCTTCCATTCCTTACTTCCAGATTAGCATGTAAGGACATCCCACCCATCCCCTTCTCAGGGAGCACATCCCCTTCTTGGAAGCCACATTCAGCTCTTGGCAGGTCAAATGCAGCTCTCAACCAGGGCTGGTCCTGGGCCCCTTATGTTCCTGTGTCTTTCTTCAATGCATCCGGGTCTCAGCAGCTGAACTGTAGCTGCTCCTCAGAAGCTCTGAAGCTAGAACTTCAGAGCACTGGCTCCGTCAGCCTATCAACAAAGCATGAGAGATTTTGTGTGTGTGTCTTGTTGCTCTCAGTCATATGATTTTGGTACATGGCTCTTGGGGTTTAAAAATTTGGTCATCCTTACTATAAAATCTTCTCAGTCATTAGAAGTAGGGGTGTTCCATATAGAAGAAAAAAAAAAAGTGAGTATTTTCCGAGGATCCACAGAGTGGTTCTGAGTGTTCGGGCCGCCCTTTGGAGAATACTCGTTTGAGTTTCCGAGGCAGGGAGGTGTCAGAGGGGTGCTTAAGGAGGAGTGGGGGGCCTAGCAGGGGGGTCAGGATGGGTTACTTACCTTCCAGAGGGGTCCCGTGTGATGCGTGGCCTCTTTCCAGCTTACAAGTTTGAAAGTAAAAACAAAACAAAGACTTGCCCCTTACCCAGTTTAATCCTACGCTGCCTGCTTCTGTCCTCCTTGGAGTACATTTTTCAGCTTCTGGATGCTGGTTTGTTTCTTGATCCTGACTTCTGGCTGCACCTTGAGTAGTTGCTGCTTCTGGACTGACCTTCTGGCCTCTGAATCCTCAAGACATTATTGACCATGGCTCCTGTGTGTCCCTTCCAGCTTAAATACTCACCCCTGGGCCTCATGCCTGACAGCACCATTGTCAGTGAAGGCGCCCAAATGGCCCTTTCTGAGCATGCTTGGCCCTTTTCAAAGATGGCGCTGGTGTACTGATGCTACCAGTGCCATTTTTGAAAAGGGCTGCGCATGCTCAGTTGTTTTTACTTTCAAACTTACAAGCTGGGAAGAGGCCATGCATTGCACAGTACTGCTGTGGAAGGTAAGTACCTACTCCTGACCTCCCAGCTAGGCCCCCGCCTCCCCATAGCACCTCACCCTTGGCCCCCCACTAGGCCCCCACCCCCTTCCCTGACCCCGGCTGGCCTATTTCCTCTCCAACCAGTGTAGACCAGGGAAGGGGGAGCAGGGGCCTAGTGCTGGCCTCTGGCCCATGCTTACTTGCCCTCTGGCCTCCTTCCCTGCACTCAGCTGAAGTTTGGCCGAGTTCCAAAGTTCTGGAGTCCTTCCTCAGAACAAACAGAGGCGGAATGCACAGGTCCTTGGTGTTTCCCAAGGAAGACTAAAGACTGAGTTTCAGCACTAGAAGCCTTTATAGTAATAACCTTCCAGACTCTGCCGGAACCTCTGACTCTAGCAGGCCATCAAAACAGGTCTCTGGAATAGAGATCTAACCACAGCACTATGTTGTCCAGTCATTGGAATACTGTAAGCCCCGCTCTCAGGCGGCAGCTCAGCGGTCCCGGGGGGCATCCGTGGCGGCGCCATGGGGGAGCGGGGCTCAGCGCAGGCCCGCCTGACGCCACCCAGCACTTTCCGCCGTGGGCGCCGGTTGCCACGGGAACTGGCCCTGCGCCAAGCTCCATAGATGCGCCTCCGGCACCCACACGTAACACTGACGTGGCTCCGCCCCCTCTGCGACGTTTCGAGCACTTGCAGGTGCACACAGGGGCGGGGCCGTCATTATAAAGGCCAGCGCTGGGCCTGAGCCCAGTGCTGGTGATTGCAGAGAAATCGGCCCCTGCCTCTGAGCTAAGTAGAGCGATTTATCTTTGTTGACCTTGTTTTTGTGAGTGTGTGTGTGTTGTGTGTCTGATAACATTAGCCTCAAGAGATTGAACCCCACGTGTGTCTGTGGTTCCCCGTGTTGCCTTCCTGCGTGTGTGTGAGCAAGAGTGCTGTGTGTGTCAAGTGGATTCTTCCCTCCCTCACCAGGTCCTGGCCCCCCTCCTAACCCCCTCCGGTGTGCGAGCCCTCGTTCCCCTTCCCTGAGGTGCACGCCCCCTGACCTCACGGCCCTTCCCCCAGGCGTCACCCGCTCCTCCCTTTACTTGGTGTGGTTGTGCTCCCAAAGTACTCTGCGCCCTATGATGATAGAGGCCTGATCTCAGCGAGATCATATGGGCCATAATTCTATCCTGATGGGCACTTAGCTTCCACATCGTGCGAGCGGAGTCGGGGCTCGAGCCTTTAGTTGACTGCCGGCTTTTCCCTGGTTGAGTGTGTCCTTCCCCCACCCCAGTGACAAACATCTGGCTTCTCGAGTACAGGTCCTCCCATCGCTGCCTCTGATTAGGTCACAGCAATGCCTGATTAGCTACTGCCAGATATGAAATTTTCTGGGCCAGCTCTCAGGCTTTGGTCAAAGCAACTCAATGTCTACTTGCCTAGTGATTCTCTCACCCTACCCTCTGGGACCCTATCTCGCCTTGCCCCTCACCCAGTTTAATCCTATACTGCCGCTTTTCTCCTCCTTGGGAGTGCTTTTTTCAGCTTCTGGATGCTAGTTTGTTTCTTGATCCTGACTTCTGGCTGCACCTTGATTAGATGCTCCTTCTGGACTGACCTTCTGGCCTCTGAATCCTCAGACATTATTGACCATGGCTCCTGTGTGTCCCTTCCAGCTTAAATACTCACCCCTGGGCCTTATGCCTGACAATATCATTGTCAGTAGCCACACCAGTTTAGTGGACGTTTGCAGTCAAGAAAGAAATGTTTGCAAAAAGCTGTGAACCTGTGCACTCCTTGAAGAGAACTGTTAATATAAAATCTCATATACTTGCCAAAAAAGTTAAGGTTGAAAATCTTACCTCTGCCCTCCCTACCAAGCTATACTGAGGTAGTGTGCAGGTATGACATCACCACAGCTAGCTAGCATACTGGATACCTCAGAGTTCATCTAAAGTTTTGGAGAGAACTGGGAGCTTCTCCAAACCTATATGCTCTTCACTTATTGCATACATTAAACCATTGACATAGTGGTTTATGTAACAAAACATACATAGCTTAGCCATAAGCCAGCTGTATCTGGTACGGAGGCTGTGTCCATACATTTCCAGGCCCGACCTGGCCACCCTCATTCATGCCTTTATCACCTCAAGGCTAGACTACTGCAATGCGCTGTACATGGGGCTTCCCTTGTTTCTGGTTCGGAGGCTGCAGCTGGTGCAGAATGCAGCGGCCTGTCTCCTTATGGGGACGGGAAGGCAGGAGCACATAACACCTGTGCTCCGTACTCTGCACTGGCTGCCTATAGTGTACCGAGCCCAATTCAAGGTGCTAGTGTTGATCTATAAAGCCCTACATGGTCTGGGCCCCTCATACCTTGGGGACCGCTTCGCCCTCCGCACCTCAGAGCGATCCCTGCGGTCCACCGGGGGCGCCTTTTTGGAGGTCCCCCGTGTAAAGCGGGGGGCCACAATGGAGAGGGCGTTCTCGGTGGCCGGGCTGAGGCTCTGGAATTCCCTCCCGGAGGAAGCCCGTCTGGCCCCAGGTCTGTTGGCGTTTTGGCGAGCCTGCAAGACCTGGCTGTTCACCCAGACCTTCGGAGCGTAGGGTAGGGGGGGATTGTATTTTTAAAACATTATTTTAATGAATTTTATTGTGTGTTTTTATGCTGTAAGCTGCCCCGAGATGCCGTAGGCATGAGGGGGCAGCTAACAAATATTTATAAATAAATAAATAAATAAAATAAGGTCACTGGGTGACCTTGGGCCAGTCACAATATTCTCTCAGCCTAACCAACCTCACAGGTTTGTTGTAAGTTGTGTTAAATTGTTCTATGTGAAGTGCTCCAAGTGCCATGGCAGGAGGGGTGCTATATAAAAATAAAATTATTAGTATAAGGGTACACAGGACTTGACTTGCCCACAGTGCAGGGAGCTTACATACTAAGGTGTAAAAATGGCTGTAGTCTTTCCAATGCCAGGAGTGATGAGACTATGATATGAAACCAAGATGGGAGTTGTCGAGGCCTGTGACGTGTGTTAAGTGAAAATATTCTGATGAGCTGAAGGATAGCCTTTTGAATTTCTTCTGTTAGCTATAGCCATAAATTTGAAATTTGGCATTCAGACACATGTTAAATTTAACACCTACCATGTTCTGAGATTGTTTTCTGTTAGGGATGGGACGTGGAGTGTATAGTAGGGGTGGCTGGTCCACTGGAGTGCTGGGGCAGCTCTGGCCATCGACTACAGTATTTGTAAAATTGCCTGGAATTTTAGCACCACGCCGGCAGCACCAAGCATCAAGGCTTCAGTGCCTCCAGCATACAGATATAGTGAAGTTCAAGGGAGTGGTTGGGAGGAGGGGTTATGGGCTCAGCAGCTGGGTGCCCATGGAGTAACATAGCCAATGAGAGTGGCCTCGGGGTGCTGACTCCCAGCACCCCTTGCCCAGTGGGAGAGTACATGAAGTGGGAACAGGAACAGTCAGCCCCACCATAAATTTCCTGGCGGGGCGACAGAGCAGCAACAGCAACAGCCCAGGCAACTGTGGGCTTTTCTGGAGCCATGGGAACTTCTGGGGGCATTGCTGGGGGTGGGATGAGCTGTGCTGGGGCCCAGGCTGGGTGTGGAGTCAGGGCTTTGCTGCTGTTGGCGAATTCAGGAGTGGTTCTGCTGGGATGGAAGGGGATTAAGAGGGACTGTGAGTCCTGGGAGGGAGGGAGATGGGTCTCTTTCCATTCTTTCCCTGCAAAGATGCATGGGATGGAACTGAATCCCCCTCTTCCCTGCCCCATGAATGGACCCAAGAGGGAGGGAGATATCTTTGTATGTGTGTGCCTGTGTGTGTGTCAGTCAGAGAGAGTGGGGTGAATTGAGAAATATATGTCTGGGGTGAGAAAGTGGGTTGCATGCTTAAAGGTGTCTGTCAGTGAATGGGTGAAAGAATGTGTGTGCGTGTGAAAGCGAGTATGTAGGTGGGTAGATGGATGGATGGGCGAATGTGTCTGTGAGTGGGTGAACGTATGCATGTGTGAGTGGGTGTGTAGGAGTCAGGGTCGGCCTTACCATGGGGCGGCTGCCCAAGGTCCCGCGCTTGCCCCTCCCCCCCCCGTGGGTTTGGAGGTTTAGTAATTGAGCTGGGGAGCGCCCCTAGACCTGCCGGCGCCAAAAGATGGGGCCCTGCATTTCTTCCTTGCCCTGGGTCCCGCTTAGGGTAAGGCCGGCCTTGGTAGGAGTGACTCTGCCCTCTGCCACACCAGCCCAAAAGGTGAACAGTGAATACTGGCAGCCAGAGTTCAGTGATGAGCAGAGGTGACTTGGACATACCTCTTTTTCCCCAAGGAGAAGCATCAGTGCAGAGGCCTTCAGATTAGCTGTATGCCATGTGGGAATTCCCCCATGTTGGGTGAAATAACTACTGTATGCCAATTTTAGGATCGCTCTATACTACTGGATTGGCAAGAAGCCTTGCCTCATACAAGGGATAATTGGAAGCCTAATGTTTCCATTGTTTATTACAGATTCCTGACTGAACTTGGCAGGTATCTGATATACATCCTTTATGACATCTGGCTCAATCAACAACAACTTGCCTGGGAGATAACCAAACATCAAGAAAAAGAAAAGGGGAAATTCTGTAGGACATTTTTTGAGACTTTTGGTAATTAAGAGATTTCTGATACATGGGCACGATGCTGCAGTCTTCACTCATGCAAATCTTTCATTATAAATTCAATGGGAGTTTGACAAATGCAAGAACTGCAGGATTCATCCCACAGATGTTTTTTAGGAGAATAAAGAGAGGCAATAACCCACTTTAGCTGATTCCACAGCATTTCCTTCTTCCAAACCTAAGCCAACCTAAGTCACAAAAACAACCACCACAAAAGAAACACCAAAAATATGAGCAGGTTTTTACCTTTCTTGCATGGGTGGAAGTTGTATCCAGCTGTTAAACCTGGGGTCATATGGACTGACAAAGTTTGTACTGTGCTTTCCTGAAAAGACAGATTATTTTGACACACAGCTTTTTATTTCATTTTATGAAAAAACAACACTGATGATATTTTACTTGCTGGCAACTTTTTATGGGGCTTTTCCTCCTTTCACACATGAAATCAACATACACTGTGGCCCTTTTCACATGGGCACCCCCCTCGCACATGTATGCGGATGTAGGGGCGCCTGTGCAAACACTGCAGCTGGTGTGAGGGTGGGATGGGTGGGCGTTCATGGGAACACCGTGGGCGGTGGGTGGGGTGCGTTTGCGCTCCCGTGCTCCACCCATCACCCATGCACAGAGCAATGGGTGCCAATGCTTAATGCTCCAAGATGGGTGGAGGTCCGTGGGAACGCACCCCCATGCACCGCCCACCCATCTCCGCACTTGCCCGTGTGAAAGGGGCCATTATTTCAAGAAATATGATATTTGAGTTAAGAAGCATCAGTAGTGTCACTAAATGCTTAAGTTTTACTTAATAGTCAGAAAATCTTGTTGCCACCAAATTCACCATAAACTGGACCTTATCACATAATAGGAAATTACTGATTCATAGGGAGCTTCTCCATGTCTTTTTTATGATAAGAAGATTTAGGAGTAGGTTGGAAATTCACAAGTATACTTTATTTTATTTTCTATCTCCTTCACTTCCATTTAAAGTAGGGAGAAAAGGACACAAAGAGTAGTACAAACTATTAGCCTGCATTGTGGTGTCATTACAGTAGGTCTTTTATTCCACTGTCCTCTTTTGGTGCAACTTAGTAGGAGTTATACATGTGCATCGAGGGAAGAATATACTCTTAGGGTCTTATTCCAAGTGTGTTAGCTAGAATGGGAAATACAAGCTGCATAAGCCAGCTAACTAGCTTATCCCTGCTGTCAAGCTCAGGAATTGTATTCATGCCTTTATGATATTAAGATTGCACCTTATTTTACATACAGATTGACATCAAAGCAAGAAGACTGAAGCAAGAAAGTTTATGGCAATTTCTGTGTAACACCTGAGCCTTCAACACATGAGGGTTTATGTATGTGTGACTAAAAAATTGAATTATAGAGGCTTCAAAAGACAGCAGGATAACCCAACCATATATCTCCAAGCTAAACAAATGGTAATGTATATTCTACAAAGGGATTGTTTTGCAGTGTCACGGTAACTGTAAGATTGGTCCCCCAGGCGTCATATCCTGGGCACAGACCCCAATATTTATTAGTAAGGATCAAGATCGGAATGACAACCTATCTGTTGAGAGTTTATGAATAATAATTTAAGCCAGGGGCAGCCAAGGGGTAGATTGAGATCTACTGATAGATCACAAACTAGTCTCCAGTAGATCACCATGTGGAGAGGGGGATTAGCCTTGCCTTCAGTTACACACCATGAATTGTATACCCTCCCTCCAGTGATTGTGTGTGTGTGTGTGTGGGGGGGGGCATTCTGGCATTGTGGTAGACTGAGCAGGACTGGCACCTCAGCAAGTTTTACTGGGGAAGAAATAGGCTAGGGGTGAAAACAGACATGCACGTAACTCTGCTTTAACACCCCTTTAACATTTCTTATGCATGCTGCAGGACTGTATTGGCATCCTATGCAGCCCTGCAACATGCATAAGAAATGTTAAAGTGGAGTTAAAATGGAATTAAGGTGCATGTCTGTTTTCACCCCAGGAGAGCTGTTCCAGTGTGGCAGGGGAGGAACTCTCTGTAGGGGAATATTCCTGGGGCTAGCTGCAGAGGAGCCAGCAGGTGGTGCCCTGGCCTGGTAGATTGCCTGAGGAAGATGCCTGGATCAAGTGGATCACTTGCACCAAACCTCCAGCCACCCCTGATTTAAACGCATGTTCTACAAAGAAATCTAGACAGAAACATGTTGCCTTCCACTCCTGGAGGCGAAAGTCATCCAGTCATTTTACTGCATGAGTAAGCTGCATTCAGGGTGGAATGCGATGAGTGATTGCTGCTCAGTGCAGTATTTTCTGTGGGATTCTGCGTGCCTTTGGGTTCAGAGAGATAGCGTATGGTTGCCGTGTTGGTCTCAAGTGACAGAGAGGGGAGCAAAATGGTTCGAATGATACCTTTTATTGGACCACCTGCTAAACTACATGCCTGTTTTTTTTTGACTGGCTATGATGTGTGGCCCGAAAGCTTGCTTATTTCCACAGTTGGTCCAATAAAATATATCATTCAAACCACTTTGCTTCTCTCTCTGCCTTTGGGTGCAAGATATACTGGGTCACCATGTGTTGCAGCCCAGGTTTCCTTGATTCCCCAAAGGTTTTCACAAAACCTACAAGTCCCAAAGTGTAGGAATACATCTGCATAGTTGCTCAGTGGCCTAGCTTTCAGAGGTAATGAGCACTCACAGCTCATAATGACTGGGCAAATGTGCAGTGTGAAGACAGTGGCTTGTTCTCCTTGTCCCTTGTCCTGCAGGTGCTCTTCTCTTCTAGTTCTGCATATGGCTGGAGCTCTGTAGTTTAGGAGGATCAGAGCAAGGGAACTGTTTTATTCTGCATAATGCTCCTTTGCAGACCCCAGTCTATCCAATATTCCAATATTCCTCCAAGCAGCATTTACTCCCATAATGTCGGACTTCCATGTCAACATCAGACCTCATCTGGAGTACTGTGTCCAGTTCTGGGCACCGCATTTTAAGAAGGACATTGACAAATTGTAACAGGTTCAGAGGAGTGCAACAAAGATGGTCATGGGTCTCAAAACCAAGTCCTATGAGGAAAGGTTGAAGGAGCTGGGTATGTTTAGCCTGGAGAAGAGAAGACTAAGGGTCTGTTTGAAAGGTTGTCACAAGGGGTATTTTCAGACGTTACGAGATCACAGTGAACCACGGTGAATACCCACCTGTGGTCAATGTGTCTCGAACGTCTGTTTGGCGGCCGCCAGATGTTCGCCACGGTCAATCTGCACATGGGGTCAATTTGAACCACGTTTCCAGGGCTAGCCGGGGGAATGTCCTGGGAAGCGTGGTCAAACAGACCCCCGGCAGGGACCAAAAAAAAGTAACGTCTGGCTGCTCGCCACGGCCCGGGATCACCGGCGGGATCCCGGGCCGTGGCGCATTCGGCCGGACGCGGAGACCGCATTGGCCCCGCCGCCCGCCCGTCTCCTTGGAGGGCGGGTGGCGGGATGCGTGGAGGGGGCGGGGCTGTGCGGCCGCACGTTGCCCCGCACGCCCCCGCCCCCTCCCGGATTCCCCACCGGGATCCCCCTGGCACGTCTGATATGGCGTGA
>QEPC01001916.1:5497531-5508388 GCA_003113815.1 Sphenodon punctatus | reverse complement strand
TGCTGACTGTGCCAGCCCACTTCACCCCTGGGCTGGTTGGTCCATTTAAAAGCACCCGCCAGACATGGAAACCTCCCACCTGTGGCGCTCTGGAACATCCCAGATCAGAGCTGCTGTCCATCTGTTTGGTGGACTCAAGCTGTAGCTCCACTTTTGGCCAGCTGTTGTCCTGACCAACACTACAGTTACGGGTGCCAGCCCAGAGCGTTGGGGATGGGAGTGGGTTGCAGGCAGACCACAGCCTGGGAAAACTGGTGGGTCTGTCTAAAACGGACCCAGGTGGGGCTGCAAGCGGGCGGACACAGGAGTGCACCCCTGGAGCAGCTCCCATCTATCCATTTACACCCCAAGTAGGAGTCAGTTATTGTCACTCCCACTTTAATAACCCTTTACACTGGCCCTTTCAACACAGACACTCTAACACCGATAAAATGGGTGTTACATTTTATTATACATGTTACAGGGCATACACAGAGCAATCCTACAGCTCTACAACATGGGCCCTTTTCACATGAGATGCCTCCATCCACTTTCGCTGGGTGGAGGTGTCTGTGTGAACACCGTGGGCGGTGGGTGTAGGTGTATGCATGCTCCCGCGCAACATCCATCTCCACCCACGGAGCAACGGACTCCAATGCCGGTTGCTCTGTGGGTGGAGATGGGTGTATCTTTGTGGGTGTAAATGTATACTGGGGACCTTCCACAGTAGTGTTTGCATCTCTAATCTTTCTTGTTCATGAAATGAATGTGTTTGGAATTTGCAGAATTTTAACCACTTGATCTGGTTGGCATAAGTTCTGAGAAGGAAGCCACTTTAATCCTAGTGGTAGTATCTTTTGCTCATGGTACAAATTTCAGATCAATAATCTGGAGGTCTTTGTAGTTGTTACCAAAAAGGATGAATTTGCTACCAACCACAGATTTCCTTTCTGCCCTTGGTCATATTATTTAATCCTTCCATTTCTCTGTTTACCCCTCTTTGATTCTCCTACGTTTTGATTGCTTTGACTGGTTAGAATGTAAGCTCTCTGTATTTACTATTCGGATTGTAAGCGTTTTGGAGCAGGGACTGTCTCTTATGTATATGTGATGGCAAAATTAAAATGGGAATGTGACCTCAGTTGGTTACTCCCAAGTTACTAATGTAATACTACAAATAATAGTAACATCAATATATACAATGCCCTGCTGAAAATACTAAATATAGAAAAAAAGAGCTGAAATATTTGCTTCCAAGACATTTGATGTTATTTTGAACCCAAACTGGAAATCTACTTATGGAGTGGAGCTGACTACATTGTTTATCTCAGATTTTAGGAAGTGAACAGATGTAACCATTTTCTATAATTTGGATTAGTGCAGATGCTGAAATGGGGCATTCACAATAAAATATATGCAGTATATGTAATTTCAGCTGGATCTTCTGGTGTTTTAAAGTAAAAATGTGTACCTGCAAGCTGTTTTATGGTTTCACAGTCATAATTATCTCTGTTACACAGACTGCTACAACTATAACTCTTTCTTCATGTGCAAGCTTTTAAACAATGTCTTGACAATTCTGTGAATCTTGCAAGGCCCAGAGTTCTTTTTGCTTTGCTCAGAAGCCTGTTAAATTGTTTAATTTCTTTCTGCAGCAAATTTATGAAGTAATCAAATCAAAAGAAGGTGGCAGCAGATAATCTATGTGGGAAGTCTTTGTACAAGACTAGAAAAAGGACCCGTTTAAGAGTCTAAAGACTTCAGATAATTAACATATTAACAACTTTATCTGAAAGTGTCTG
This sequence comes from Sphenodon punctatus, assembly GCA_003113815.1. Taxonomy (NCBI): domain Eukaryota; kingdom Metazoa; phylum Chordata; class Lepidosauria; order Sphenodontia; family Sphenodontidae; genus Sphenodon; species Sphenodon punctatus. Next base: position 5,506,607 of record QEPC01001916.1, on the reverse strand, counting down.
GTTCAACTGTGGAAAGGCAACCTTCATTTGCTGTAAGCATATTTTGGGTGTCTCCCGATGAGACAGGAAGGGGAGGCTACCATGCCTTGGGTAGCCTTACCCCTCCCTGGGCAGCTGGGCCATGCAATGCAGTGCATTGTGTGGCTGGCGGCAGCCAGATGTTCCCCCAACACCGTGGCGGGGCGAACAGCTGCCTGCTATGCGACATGTCCTCGGAAAAATTCCAAGGACATGTCGCGGAGCACCCTTACCCCACATGGGGTAGCACTGCCCAGGGCAGGGTAACCCATGTGGCCAGGCCCCTTCTGCAGGATGAGTTCCATGGCGGGGTTGTGAGTGACTGGTGCTCACACATGGGCAGTCACAGCCAGAGGTGGGCTTTAGGTCCATCCGGGAGGGAAGCAGGGCTGACTGCACGCTCATTTAGGGTACTTTCAGACATGACGCTAACCACCCTTTAACCACCCTTGGTGGTTATTTATGCATGTTGCAGGGCTCCATAGGGCACCAACACAGCCCTGCAACATGCATAAATAACCACCAAGGGTGGTTAAAGGGTGGTTAGCGTCATGTCTGAAAGTACCCTTAGTCAGCACTTCAGCCCTCCCCAACCACAGTGGCAGGTCTGACGGGCTGGCTGGCCCGGCTTCCCCACAACCGTCTGGCTGGCTCTCCAAGCTTGCCCCGCTGTGTGGCAACAGCAATTGCTTCCCATGGGGCCACTTCGCTGCCACTCATGTGGAGACACCCACTGTAAGATGAGTAGAAGGAAACTTGAAATGTGGCTTAAAATTTAGAACAGCCATTGCCTGATGCCTTCCCTTGGAAGACATTGTTCTAATGCCTGCAGCATTCCACAAGAGATGCAAGAGCTTATGAATGATGGAGAATCTAACCCACAGATATTTACTATATCATTTCTGAGACACAGGTAGGTAGCATTGACTAGTTCAACCCAGGGGTTGTCAAGATCATTCACTAACTATAATTTGGTTTGGTCTCATCAGCTAAGAGAAGATGAAGGCTGGTGCAATGATTGGGTGCTAGTCTGGGTCAATTATCTCATTTACTGCAGGCTTCCACTTATTTATTTATTTATAATTAAATTTATATGCCTTCCCTCCTGCTTACAAGCATCTTGGGGCGGCTAACAACATTCTAAAAACATATAATAAAAACCATTTAAAATCAACAATATTAAGTAGAAAACCCAATATCCAAACAGAGCCCTTCCCTAACCCAACCATCCTATCTCCTTTGGCAAAGGCCCGACGGAACAGCCAGGTCTTACACTGTCTGTGGAAGGAGGGGAGGACGGCGGCCAGGCGGACCTTCAATGGGAGGGAGTTCCACAGCCGCGGTGCAGCCACAGAGAACGCCCTCCCCGTGGTTACGCCGAGGTCCTATGTGCACTTCCATTGGTGAGACCCCACTGATGGACTTACATTTAGAACGGCAGCGCTAGTCTTGCTGTGCCTCATTTCCCCATCTGTAAAATGGGGCCAGTTGTACTTCCCTACCTCACAGGGCTATTGTAAAGAGAAATGCACTTACAGTTGAGAAAACTTCACAAGTTCTCAAGAAAGAGAGATCTTATTAAAACTATATCAGATAAACAACACGTAAATGAATGTGTCCATAGTCTTTTTGATACTGTGTACATACCATTAGGGTTCCATTGGTCTTCTCCCCCCAGTACGAACAAGAAGTTCTCTACTTCCACAACACAGTGATGGGCACTATTATATGGCATAACTGCAAATAAAACAAGTATTCTTTATCAATCTCTCATTTTTATCTCAGCACTATGGTTATTTAAAAAACATTTGCTATAGCAAAGATCCAAAACATGGCAGTACAAAATCTAGAAATTGATATAAAGGCAAAATAGATAATTCATTTTTATATTTATATTTATTTAGAGTTTTGCCAACCCGTCCCTCCTGCCACAAGGCAGCTCAGGGCGGCTTAAAATGTTCAAAACAAACATTGAAACAATTAAAATACAACTAAAAGGAGGACAAAAAGAAAAATAACCCCTACCCAACAACCCACCCCCTCACTCATCTCCCCTGCCAAATGCCTGGCGGATCAGCCAGGTCTTACAACTTCTTCGAAAAGAGGGGTTGATCTGGGGCCAAACGGACCGCTGCCGGAAGGGAGTTCCACAGCCGTGGTGCAGCCACCGAAAACACCCTCCCCTACGTGCCCCCTGGAAGACTCGGGAGACCTCGAGCAGGGTGTCCCCAGATGACCGCAAGGGTCAGTCCAGCACCCGGAGAGTGAGGCGGTCCCGCAGATAGGTAGGGCCTAGGCCGTTTAGGGCTTTATAGACCAAAACCAACACCTTGAATTGGGCCCGGAAAACCACCGGCAGCCAGTGCAGAGAGCGGAGCACTGGTGTGCTATGCTCCTGGTGTCCCAGTCCTACCAGAAGACGGGCCGCCACATTCTGCACCAGCTGTTTCCGAGCCGTCACCATAAGTAGCCCCACATAGATCGCGTTACAATAGTCCAATTTGGAGGTGATGAAAGCATGGATGATGGTGGCCAGGTCAGAGCCGAAGCCGTCACACCAGATGTAATTGGCGAAAAGTACTCCTCGCCACAGCCTCCACCAAATATATATTAATGACTTCATCAAAACATATATTTCCAATGAAGTAACAGTAGCCAAAAGCTAGTCCTCTTACAGTAATGTATTATAATACTAATTTGTAAACTGCTAAACTCAGATGATTTCCGATTGCCACATCCCCACACACCTGTCTTGAGCATGTGGAAAATAACAGATACAGCAAAATGGGTGAAGCTGTCTGATAGCACTCTAAAAATAAAGCAGAACGAGCTAGGAAGCATTAAAAAGCTCAGCCCAGCTTTGTTCTGTTGCAATGTTTCCACAAGAAGAGTCAGAGTGTTCAGCAGCTTTCTATTACACAGCAATGAACAAGCTGCATTTCCATACAGTTTTAAGTTTTTAAATTAAGGTCCTGCTGATTTAATGCCTTCTCCAAATGTATACGCTTAATTTCCTGTACAATGTCATTAGCAGCACAATCACACATTTTCTATCCATCTAATCAGGAAGCCTTGTGTTAACAAAGATCAAAACGGTGTTATTAGAGTTGCAATATCCTTTTTTGGGAGAGGGGGAGGGGGGAGAATGCAGTATTATTTATTTATTTAAATTTAAAATTTAAAGTAGCGTTGTTATTATACACCCTGGCTAAAATCAGATTGCTCTCTTTTCATTTCCATTTTCTATAGCTAGGGAACAAAAATATGCTGCTTATAATTCCATAATATGTACTGTTCGGTGCTATGAAACACTATCATAATATCATATGGTAAATGCAAACTTATACAGCATTAGTTATCATACCACATGCAGTAGTTTTGGCCCAGTGACACCAGTAGGAAAAATGATGTCCTTGTTCAGCTCATCATATGGGCACCTTAAATCTAGGTGAGGACAAATGGGGAGGTGATGTGCATGTACAGGCAGGGAACTTATTGCTTGACACGGATCAACAGAGCACTTAGGAAACCAGTGCAGTGGGAAATCAATATGACTCAGGGCCAGCTCTTACTTTGTGCTCTTTTGCCAATGCCAATGCCAAAAAAAAAAAAAGGCATCCTATCTCACACTTGGATTATTTTGTGTGATATATCTCTCATTTCATTTGTTTTATTATCTTTTATTTTTCTCAGAATGCACTTGTGCAGCATAGCATATGCAAATAATAATAATAAGAAATATGCAGAGTTTTGTTATTTAGGACACATTTTCTTAAAGATCAAGTGGGCTCATTTAAGCTCCTTACTGAAGTTTTTGCCAAGGCAATGATGAATAAGCAAGGTGCATTTTTAGTTTCCAGTAAAGGTCGAATATCATTTTCATAGTCTGTGCTCTTATAGCCATTTAAGTGAGAGAAATTGTTAAGCCAGGCAGCCTGGCTTAGTGAAAACGCATTAATTAATGTTATTTGCTACTAGTAAATTTTACGTATCCATTAAGCTACTGGGACTAGACACTGCTAGCAAAATCTTCATTGTGGATAGCAACCATGCTAGCAGTCAGCACAAGGGAGAGTCCCATTCACTTAAATGAGGCTTGAACCCATGTTCGCTACTAGTGCAGGTGGCATCCCCATGGAGGATCAAATCCTGTAAGCCTTTTTACTCATTGGTATGATGAAGAACTTTAAACAGCAGACATTCAGATATTATTGCATATTAATCAATGCAGAGTGTTTGTCTTAAATGCAAACCATGTTTCCTTCATTCTCCATAGTCATTCCTCACATTTTTAAACTCTGTCTTTAAGTTGAACTTTAAGGTTTGCAAGATGAAATGGTTTCCCTAAAAAGAACAGGGCATTATCAGTATTAGAAAATGAACAGGGAAGTCCCCCCCCCCTCCCAATTCAATGAGTGACTCTCTCTACTCCCAGCACATGAGGCCAGAAACTATCACCTACTCAACTGCTCTTATATTTTAAAATTAGAATCAAATCTATGATTTGTGCTCTCTGTGTGTTACTTTTATCCAACCTCTGCAAATACATGCATCTATCATAAAGCACAGGACACATGCCATTCACACCCATTTCTCACCTGTTGTGTCTGCTTTGCATAAATACACTTGATTAATAATTTTAATTATTCTATTTAGTACACAGAAATTCATGTATCCAATAAAACTCCCATACACTATTTGCATCTTGAAAACACGGGGTGAAAATCTGTTCCCATTGAAGTCAAGGGTAAAACTCCCACAAACTTCATTAGTATGGCACGGGGCCCTACCAGCCCAATCCTTACTTACATAAAAGTCTTAGTATAAAAGCCAGTGGGAAATATGCCTGAGCAAGGAGGTCAGGATTGGGCCCTAAGAGAATAGGGATTCACAACATGGCTTTACAGCAGCTTTCTTGTGTTGTTGTTTTCCAAAGGCATTATGGATGATGATGCAGTGCTCTTAGAGCCACATGAGGATTTTGATTGTGACACTGTGCTCTATTTGCATATGCCAGCAGCTCCCAATGAGGTCAAAGTAATTTCTAGAAAGGCAGGGTGGGCAGAGTTGGGATTTGAGAGGCTAGTAAAATCTTCAGTGCTACATTCTTTACAGCTGAGCATTTTTCAGTGTTGCTCATAATTCTGAACTACACTCATGAATGAAAATTGTATGGGAATGAGCAAATTTAATAGTTCTTAAAATGTCTTTCAGAGGGGAAAGAATACTCCAGTGATAAAATGTAACTTCTTAACAATCAGGTGATTGTGTTTCATATTGCACAATCAAAACTGGTGGGGAAAAAAAACAGGTAAACCCTGCCTTCAATAGAAACTAAGGCAATCCTATTAAAGTCCTTGGGGACGCACAGGAATAAATAAAGCAGAATTTGGCCCAACATTTGGGCTGGTCAAACAGGCCATCACCCTAATTAATTCTATATTGGCCCCTTCTTTATTGGTTTATTTTAATAACATGAATATCAGACCTCTAATTTTTAGATTTCAACTCAGGAGGATACCGGTCCACACCAGAAAAAGGTACTTGAAGAGAAGTTTGTACGCCACGCTCAAACACAGCCCAGTGTGAGTTTTTAGCGTGTCAGTCAGTGAGTTAGAGGGAAAGGGTAAAGAGAAGCTAATCAGGATGAAATGAGATTAAAGGCTGTCTAATTTTACAGCAACTGTGATCCATCAGCCACTGTGAAAGTGACAGTGGAAATGAATGATGGAGACAGACAGGTGGGGCTGTACATTTCACTGATTTATCCTCAAATGCACTGGGCCTTATTTTATTGAGTGAACATGACCGCATTTATCATGACTGTCATCTAAACCCACTTCCCTCCATTTAAAAAGGTCACTTTACTAGGAGGGAGTAGGATAGAGGCACTTTCAAAACAGATTTAAAATCTAACAACACATGTTTATAAAGCTCTGTGCAAGAATTCTCAACTTTATTAAACAAACTAGTAGAGTTAAAAGAAAGGGGGAAAGAACATTAAATAAAAAGAGGAACCGGACATCTGAGGGGGAAAAAAAAAGTTGACAGGTGTCTCAGAAATATCCTAGACAGACAGCTACAGCTTGAATAGACAAAATGAACTGAAATCCGCTCACTTTTTAATCCACCATTTCCTCAAAACTCTGGGTCCTTTTAAGTTCAACAGGCTAACCAGCTCTGCTTTCCCCCACCAAGTCAATCATTGCACCGCTCAGGAGCTTTATCTGATTTCCACAGATGTCCCTTCATCTGATCGCCTTATGTTCCAAACTATTTAGAACAGTTTAGGCCCAAACAAATACTATGAATTACACCTGAAGGTGTACTAACTGTCAGTGCAGATAAATAGCAGAAGGAATGTGTTCCCTGTGAGACCCTCCACTAAAAAAGAATCAGTTACATGGTGTCATGGACCCTCGCTCGCCTCACCAGCCCCATACCCCCTGTGTTCTGGTGCTCAGGCAGGCCTGTGCCTGTTTTGCAGCCAGCCAGAGATCACCTTGCTGGGCAGGCCCCCGGGAAGGTAAGGCTGAGCAGGGAAATCCTCTCCTCTGGGGTGCAGGCAAAGATTGAGAGAGATATTCCCCCTTCCCTGGAGGTGTCTACCTGAAGCAATGACCAGACTAACTCCACAGTCTGCTTAAAGCACAACTTTACTAACAGCAGAGATAGGGGTAGAGGTTAGGTAAGGTACAGCACACAGACAGTATCAGCAATTACAGAGCAAAATGGCAACAAGTCTCATGTTCTGTTCAGCAGTTCCTCCTCCGTGGCCCTCTCCAGTTGACCCAGAAAGAAGGGTACAGTCCCAGTCGAGTCAGCTCTCCCACGCATGACTCTGAGCATGGCCAGAGCAGCTGACCTGAACTCCAGGCTGGGCTTGGAAACGCCATCAGGCCCACCTGAATGGCCACTGTGTTCTTCTGTTTACTGTAAATGACCGATTCCTCTGCCTGCCTCTCCAGCTACCCCCATGTTCAGTTTTCACCACACATGGTCATCATTCAGGAGCAGATGGAGAGTTAATGGCACCCCCAGCTTGTGAATTTGGGTCACAAATAGTGGGAACACTTCACTAGCCAAGGGGTTTGGAAATAATACCTGCCGATTCCTCAAAATTCCCTGTCCAAGCTCTGTTCAGACGAAGCCTCAGTTGGCTGTCCCTCATCCAAGACACAATCAGTGTTGAGCTGTAGGAATAGCCCAGTCAGACCTCTGTTCCTCTAGTTTTCAGTGAGTTTTGCATCAGCCAATGGAAGTGGAAGAAAGGAGAGTGGTACTCCCAAGGCAAGACAGAGGAAAGGGAAAGCGTTTTTCCTCTCCGATTCCAGTAGAGGAGGAGAGCTGTGTTCCCTCCTCTCTTCCAATCCTGTTCTCTCTCACACCTTAGTCCACCTCCCTAGAGCAACCTTATGTGCAAAAATATTCAACCAAGAAATATCTAGGGTGATTTCAGGCATGATGGGGCGCTAGTCACCCCGGCACGGAATCACCACGGGGATTCCCCTCCGGGATCACACCGGCACATCCAACAGACGTGCCAGCTGATCCCGGCGGGGAATCGGGGAGGAGGCGGGGCCGCGCGGCGCAACGTGTGGCTGCACGGCCCCGCCCCCCCACTCCCTCGCCGCCTGCCCTCTGGGAAGACGGGCGGGCGCAGCGGCCAATGTGGCTGCAGCGCCCGCCCCAATTGACTACGGCCCGGAATCCTGCTGCGGATTCCGGGCCATGGTAGCCGTCCCGACAGGCCAGGCCCCTTCATCGCGGCGGGAAATCACATTCACCACGCGATCGGGGCCGACCCTGCCGGTTCTGCCAATCGCGTGGTGAATGTGATTCCCCGCCGCGATTGATGGGGGTGAACATCTGGGGGGGAACTTCCGTTCCCCCTTCAGATGTGACGAGATCTTTCTCGCCCGGTGGGAATCCACCGTGGTTGAGCGTGATCTCGTCACGTCTGAAAATACCCCTAGTTCTCTTAGTTGATGTAAACAAATAGATAAGCAGATGTTTTACTGACTGGAGCAGCTCAGCCCATCAGGATTTTGCTATGACGAACACGAAGAAAACTTTCTTCACCTACTGAACAGAGTAGCATTTCAAAACCGTGTATGCCCCAATCAGTCAGGCTTGTCATTTACTCGTTTGTCTTGGATCATCAGTACACTATCATAACCAGTGAAGATGGATGAGAGGGAGAGAGTATTTAAAGGTCCCTATATCAATAACAGAGGACAAAACAAAATTTACAGTGGCCTTCCAGAACACCAACAGAGTGGTTTGTTAGCTGGAAAATATTTATCCCAAGAGTCATTTGAAAGCAAATAGTTATATCAGTCATTAGAGGTAGGCCAATAAAGTAGGTCAAAGTGCAGGAGACAGCGGTTGGCTCATGGCATAGTCATAAGATTCATCCCTCTAACCTCCAATTCTACCCCAAAAGCAAAATTCAGAGCTGAGCTGCTTAAATTATGTTAGGAATAATAATCAGATATGTGAAGCCGCCTTCTTATATTCACTATATTTTGCTTACAAATGTATTTGGTATTGGTAAATATCCTCCCAAAATAATATACGCAAACAGCGGTAATAGTGCAATGGGGGGAGGCAGTTCTGATTCTATTATCTCCCCTGAAAGTCTCATTCCTTGCCTCCTGGAAGAAACGCTCATGTGTGTGTGTAAAAAGCAATTAAAAAAATTCATTTAAAAAAATGAAAATCAATCACATAACATTCTTTCACATGAGCCCCCATCCCACTTGCCTACGAGCTTTTCCCAAGACCACGGGAGAGTCCAAAAGCAGGGCTGGTGCAGCTGTGCACCTTACGGCGAACAGTATCAAAATTTAGGAGGGGACCATCTCTTGAACCTCAGCGATGATGTGTCTCCTTAATTCTGTCCTTCCCCATTTTTATACTCATGCATGCAAATACAAGCTCTCGGGCAGGGACTGTGTCTATCTTACTCTTTGTAAAGCACCAGGTACATCGCTGGCGCTATATAAATGCTTAGTATAATAATAATAAATAATAATAATAATAATAATAATAATAA
>QEPC01001916.1:5450073-5479522 GCA_003113815.1 Sphenodon punctatus | reverse complement strand
GGGGGGGGGGGGGGGGGGGTTGGCTCCCCTGTAAGGGGCAACTATGGTCCTTCTGGGAGGCAGGTAACACCAATGAGGAGGGACAGGTGCTTGATACCAGTCCCCCTCACAGGCCCCCAGACAGGTAATGCAGTGATCGAGAATGGGGGGGCGGGGCGGTGGCTGGTTCAGGACTGCTGCTGATGAATGCAAGGTCGGTTGGTAATAGATCTACAATGATCCGGGAGTTGATCCTGGATCAATGAGCTGACCTCGTGTGTATTACAGAGACCTGGCTGGACACTGAATAGGGGCCAATTTTGGCTGACCTTGTTCCAGCTGGGTATTTTGTACAGCACCAGCCTAGACCAGAGGGGTGGGGAGGCGGTGTAGTCGTTATTTTTAAGGACACCTGGTCTGAGGAAGTATCCAGTGCAGACTATTTTGGGCATGGAGGGGATCCATCTGGTGATCGATTTGGCTGGAGACAGATTGTGGCTGCTGCTCATGTACCACGCACCTACCTGTATGGCAGCATCCCTACACGTCCTAGCTGAGTTGGAGGTGATCGTGCAGTCTCCAAGGACTTTAACCCTGGGGGATTTCAACATCCACGCTGACACCGACCTTGGGTGAGCGGAGCGTGAGTTCATGGCCGCCGTGACAACTATGAGACTGTCTCAGGAGGTTGCGAGCCCGACGCATGATGGAAGACATACCCTTGACCTAATATTTTGCACTGGCCTTGAGGCGACAAATCCGGTGGTGGGGGATGTCTCAACAACACCCTTGTCATGGACGGATCATTATCTCCTTTGGACCGATCTCCTGGCACATGTCTGCCCCTGGAGAGGTGTAGGACCAGTTCGGTTGGCCTGCCTCCTCAGTCTGCGCTTGTGGCTTTGGTTGACGACCTGCACCGTGAATTAGACCGGGGCAGATCTTCCATTTGAATTCTATTAAATCTGTCAGCTGCATTTGATACTGTTGACCACGAGATGTTGGTGGCTTGGCTGCGGGACCAGGCCGGGCGGAATTGTTCTTGAATGGTTTCGCTCGTTCCTGGCCAGGAGAACTCAGTGTGTGGTTCTCGGGGAATGTACTTCATCTCCTCGGGACCTCACGTGTGGAGTTCCGCAGGATTCTATTCTGTCCCCCCTCTTGTTCAACGCGTATATGCAGCCTTTGGGCAAGGTCGTGAGAAGGTTCGACGTGCGTTGCCATCAGTACGCCAATGACACACAACTCTACCTCTCTTTTTCTGCAAACCCAGACGTCTCGGTGCTCACCCAGTGCTTGGCAGCTGTGGGGGACTGGATGAGGGCGAGCCATCTGAAGTTGAATCCCGACAAGATGGAAGTGATGTTGGTGGGTAGGGCTGGGGGGTGGCTCCCATCATCGATGGGGTTTGCCCACCTATGACCACACAGGTCCATAGTCTGAGGGTGCTCCTCAACTCACAACTCTGCCTGGATCTCCAGGTGGAGGCTGCAGCAAGGGGAGCATTTTGACAATTACATTTGGTACGACAACTGCGGCTGTATGTTTCGGACTCAGATCTGACCACCATCATCCATGCCTTTATCACCTCTAGACTAGACTACTGTAATGCACTCTACGTGGGGCTGCCCTTGAGGACGGTCCGGAGGTTGCAGCTGGTGCAGAATGCAGCGGCCCGTCTCTTAACGGGGACGGGTCACTGCGAGCACATTACACTGGTGCTCCGTTCTCTGCACTGGCTGCCTATTATCTTCTGGGCCCAATTCAAGGTTCTGCTAATGACCTATAAAGCCCTAAACGGCCTGAGCCTGGCATACCTGCGGGACCGTCTCAGGCCCCGGATTGCATTGTGGCCCCTGCGGTCGGCCACAGACTCTAGACTCAAAAGTCCCCCGGGTTGCCCGGGTGGCGACGATGGGGAGGGTGTTCTCAGTGGCCGCTCCCAGGCTGTGGAACTCCCTCCCGACGGAGGCCAGACTGGCCCCAGACCTCCCCTCTTTCCGTAGACAGTGTAAGACCTGGCTGTTCTGCTGGGCCTTTGGAGAGGGAGATGGGCAGTGTGGGATGGGTTGGGGAGGGGGAATTCTGCCCTTTTAGTTCCTTTTATCTTTTAAAATGTTTTTAATGATATTTTGTGTGTGTTTTTATTGATGATGCATTTTGTAAGCCGCCTCAAGCTGCTCGGTGAGCAGGAGGGGGCAGGGTAGAAAAATAGTAAATAAAAATATCTTTTTTGAGATGGGGTGACCAGAACTGCACACAATTTTCAAGGTGCAGTCACACCATAGATTTATATAGTGGCATTATGATATTTTCAGTTTTATTATCTATCTCTTTACGAATAATTCCTAACATTCTGTTTGCTTTTTTGGCGGCTGCTGCACAGTGAACTAAAGATTGCAGTGTATTGTCCACAATAACTCCAAGGTCCTTTTCCTGAATGATAACCCCTAATTTAGAACGCATCACTGCGTATCTGCCACTGGAGCTAAGAGGCTCTTTGGGCCAGTGGTGGGGCCATGGTAGAAGCCTTAAGGGCAACAATGGCATGGTAAGACTCTGTATGGGTGGAGCACTATGAAGGGTGTTTTATTTTTGCCCTGGGCAAAAGTTTTAAAATGCATTTTATTTTTGCCCTGGGCCCTGCAAATTCTAAGGCTGGTCTTGGCAGCCCCCACACAAAGCTCTACCTGGGGTTGGTTCCTGTGTTCCCGCTGTGCTTTGCAGTTCTGATCTGGTGCCATCCTGCTCCCCAGCATTGGGGAAATTGTCTAACTGTGGTTGCTGCCACCCGGCTCCAGGTGGGGTGTCATGCTGAACCCAGAGGTAATGGGGGCAGCAGAAGATCCAGGAGGGCTTTCCCCTCCAGACCCACACAAGCACTATCAGTTATTTTCTTGTTAGTGGGGAAAGGCAGGAGAGAAGTAGTTCTTCAACTTCAGGAGCCCTTTCTGCTCTCTGCTGCCCACTAGAGCTGGCTGCTCTGTACTGTGAGGAAGGCGGCAAAATCGATGAGGTAAGGAAAAGCAGCAACAAGCAACAGCAGTGCGGTGGGAGCAGGATTTCTAGTGGTCCGGACCAAGGAACATGAGGGACACTTCCCCAACCCCCAAATTGGTATTCCCACCCAAAACAGGAAACATGGCAACCCTAGTCAGAGGTCCCCATCAGAGCACTGGGCTAGCTTTTCTCTCTTTATGCTGGCTAGTAGGGAGACCTGTCTCTCCGACCTCTGACTCTGGGTCTCTCTCTGTGCACATGCGCGCACACGCAAATGTTGCAGGGTTGGGGGGGGAGGGGAGGGTCTTGTGTGTAGATAAAAACGAAAACAATTTAGAATGGCTCTTTGAAGAATGATTGTGGGGGTGCATACTATCTAGCTTAATATACTAACCCCAGGCTCTTATCAAACTCAGCTTTCCTCTCCTGATTAAAGATGGGCTTTTCATAATAGGGAAGTGCTACATTTATAGGGAGGTAGGAGTAAGTTTTAGGTTGGTAAATTAGTATCTGCTACCTTTTATTGTTAACCCAAAAGGAGACCCTAGTGTAGGGGAGTCCAGTATGCTGAGTCAAACACAAAGACACTGAAAAGTTAACAATGGCTTCATATGTAGTATGCAAAAGCAGTTCCAAGACTGTAGGGCTGGTATCAATGTGCATAGTTTAAGAAGAAACAAAGTGCTGGATCATCACACTCAGGACTTTGAAAATGCTACTGTGTTTAATTGAAAGTATACAGCATTGTAAATTTCATTTATTTATTTAATATATTTATACCCCGCCCCTCCTGCAAGCAGCTCGGGGTGGCTGACAGGGACTGAATATGCACTTTACATAATGGAGTTACACCAGGAATCAGTCTGACCTATTGAATAAAATGCTACTAACCCTTGCAGTGCTTATGAACTCTCTGCAACCTAACAATCCATCCTTACAGGCTGATGAAGAACACAATTTTGCTGAGTTTAAACCACAGGATTGCCAACCTTAAAATGTTCAAAAATCTGAGATGAGTAAGGCCCCTAAGAATGATGAAATTATATATACAGCTCTGTATTTGCAGTATCATTTGGTTCTTGAACCTTTAGTGTTTAAGTTGAATGCTAGAAACTTACTTTAAAAAAAAGAGTTGTGATAGTTAGTATTTTATTGTTAGTTTTTTGACTGCAAGATTATTGGTAATATTAAATTATATTTGTGGACGCATCCACTCAACAGGCCCTGCAGGGAGCAATGGAGGGTCTCTGGGGAACTAAATAGGATCCTGCCGCATGCAATTCTCCAATCTCTATGTAAAGAGTTTCTATACACAAGTATTTAGAAGTTCATAGATGTCTTTTGGGCTGTTTGCAGGAGGAGCGGGATATAAATGTATTAAATAAATAAATAAAAATAAATTTTAAGGGTCCGGATCCTGAGGTAAGTATTAGCCCCTTGCTCCAGTCTGTATGTCTGGGATAGGTTTGGCCTCCAAACCGCCTCTCACAGTCAATCTACACCACCATACAGATTTGGATGTTTTCCCACCTCCAGGGTCTCAGGCTCCTGCCTGCAGTTCCAGATTAGCCCTTCCTGGGCACCTGAAAGGTACGCGTCAACCTGATGGTTCTCGTGATGCTTTGATCCTCCCCAGGAGGCACTCACATCTTCTAGGTCCCAGCTCTGTGCTCCCTCCTTTGGAGTTGAGCTCCTTAGCCCTGCTGCAGAGAGTCCAGCCTTGGGGTGCTCTCCTTGGCTGCCAGTTACAGACTGACCCTTCCTTTAGGCTCCCAATCCTTTTATACCCAAGAGGGCCTTGGGTTTCCTGCCTTCATTAAGTGTGATCCTCTCTTCTTTGGCGCCGGTCTGGCAAGAGGGATCTGCGCTTCCTTGTTTCCTGGGAAGCTGGGCTGTCTCGCTCCCACCTCTCCCTGCGGTCTGGCTGTGGGTGAGCTGCTTAGCTAGGAAACAAGTTCCACACCGATGGGCCCGCCACAACAAAGGTCCAATTGCCCACTGACTAAAGACATGATGGTGGGATTCCCCAAGCAGCAGGTGGTTCCCGAGTACAGATACCCATTAGTGAGAGGCTCCAGGAGCAGGTCTTGAATATAGTCAGAGACTAAACTGTTCAGGGCTCTGAAAGTCAGCAGCACAATCTTAAACTCAATCCATTGCTCTACCGACAGCCAGTGCAGAGAACGCATGGCAAGCTTAATATGATCACGGCTGCCCAAACCTGTATGAAAGTGTGCTGCCGCATTCTGAACAAGCTGCTACATGGGTAGCGATGGATAAGCACTGTTGGCTGCCCGTAAAAGAGAATTACAAAAATCAAGCCTCATGATCACCAGGGGATGGGTCACTGTGGCAAGGCCAGCCTGGATAAACAAGGGCGTAGTTTATGCAAATTGCATAGCTGAAAGAAACCTCTCAGAACCACATCCAATACCTGAGTTTTCATGGACCCTACCTCTACCTGGACCCCATCCACATGCAGGGGTCCTAGGGAGGCAAAGGCATCCCCCCCTCTCTCTCTCACACACACACACACACACACACACACGTACCTACAGGCACACATACATAGATATTAATAACATGGGTAGCATTTTCTGATCCTCGTCAGCCTACAAACGGTACAGCCATAGTTTCCAATACCAATTCTCTCCTGATCGTTTAGTGTTTGACCTAAATAGATGTATGCAGTTCTCCTGGTTTATTTTTTCAGTAAACACCACAAAAACTGCAAGTTTAAAATAATCGCTTAATTACTGTGGATCCAATCGTCAAAATTTCCCATCAGTGTATGTCCCTTTTACTTCAGTGGGGGTTGTGCCAGAGCAGCATTTTGAGCCGTGGGCTGCTCCTGTGAAAATTTACTCAAAGCTGCAGCCACTTCAATATTTCCATTTTTGCTTTCTAATGCTATAGGCTTGATTTGTTTAAGTGCTTCACCCTTAGCCATCTCATGTTCAACTTTTATAATTAAAGCTAAATCATGTGAATTAAATACTTGACTTATTTGTAATAAAAAGTGAAATTTTAAAATGATGCAATCATAGCTAAACAGCTACTGATGGAAGCTGCCGCCAAACAGAGTCACTGCTAGTGGATGGCTGATTGGTAAGCTAACTGGGACATGGGAGTGGTCTTGGTCCAGCTAGAGGACATAAGAGCATAAATAGTGCCATTCTGTGTCAGGCAAATGATCCATCAAGCCCAGCATCCTGTCTTCGGTGGTGGTCAATCTTGGTTGCTTGGAAGTACCACCCAACAGGTCTCAATGGGGCGATCCATTCCCTGTTCACTCCCAGCTCTTTTGGGTGGTGAATGGCCTATTGAATCCTGGCTGTCTCCATCTAAAATTAAGTCATTATGTGCCTGCTGCAATGAGTTTGCCACCTACTTTGCAGACATAGTTGCTTATATTTGGTTCGACTTAGGTACTGCTAGTTTGGATGCAGAGTCAGAGTTTGAGGTTAGGAAGGTTCAGTCTTGTCTGCTTTACTTGGATCAGTTTCAATTAAGTGTCATCCACCAATGCAGAGGGTGTGATTGGAGCAATGTAGGTGACTAGTTATGAATTAGATCCTTGCTCGTCCTGGCTGGTGAAAGCTAGCTAGAAGACATTGCAGGCTGTGGTTTTCAATACCTCCGTTCGAGGGGGCAGGGTGCCAGATGGCTTCAAAACTGCAGTCATCCAGCCCCTGCTCAAGAAACAATCTCTTGACGCTGAATCTCCTGCCAGCTCTTGCAAAATGACCATCTTTAATCTCCCCTTTTTAGGGAAGGTTATTGGGTAGGTGGTCACATTGCAGCTTCAGGCGCATCTCAATGCTATCAGATTCCTGGACTCATGTCAGTCAGGATTTTGTCCTGGTCATGGTACTGAGACTGCACCTGTGTCCTTGGCTGACGATCTCTGCTTGGAAATTGACATGGACAACTGTACCCTGTTGATTTTGTTAGCTCTTTTGATGGCTTTTGATACAGTTGATCATGGGTGTTGGCGACAGCTGCGCAACCTGAGAGGGATTTGCGGAACTGCACGAGTGGTTCCGTTCATTCCTGTCAGGTAGGTCCCAGAGGGTGGTGATGGGTGGTGGCTCATTGTCACTTTGGGAGCTTTCCTGTGGGGTCCCGACAGGGTTCTATGTTGTCCCCATTCCTGTTCAATGTATATCTGAGACTGCTGGGCAAGACTGTATGGAAGCTTGGAGTGAAGTGCCATCAGTATACTGATGACACCCAACTCTATCACTTTTTCATCCAACCCAGGCCCTGCAGTCTTGCTGCTCACCCATGGGCTGCTGTTGAGGACTGGATGGGGGTGAACCAATTGAAGCTGAATCCTGACAAGACTGAGGTAGTGATGGTTGGCCAACCTTGTGACCTGGGAGAAATTGGGACACCTGTCTTTGATGGGATCTGAGTTGTAGCAGTGGCCAGGAGTGCCTTTCACCAACTCCATCTGGTGACAAGACTGCGGCCTTTTTTATCAGAATCAGATCTGGCCACTGTTATCCATACCATCAAAACCTTGAGGCTAGACTACTGCAATGTGCTCTATGTGGGGCTTCCCTTGGTGACTTTTGGAAGCTGCAGCTGGTGCGGAATGCAGTGGCCCGCCTTCTGTTGGCAGTGAGTCACTAGGAGCACGTTACACTGGTGCTCCAGAGTTTGCACTGGATGCCAATAGCTTTCTGGGCACAATTCAAGGTGCTGGATTTGACCAATAACGCCTTAAACAGTTTGGACTCCAAGTATCTGAAAAATGGTTTATTTCCTCATGTTCCATTGTGGCCTCTGAGGTCAACATTTCCCACTGTCCCCCCTCCTCTTCCCCTTCTCTATGCCCCTTCCGTGACCTTCAAGCTATTGATCCCCTGGACTTTGCCTCCTCTCTCTCTCCCCTTCTTCCTACAGTCTTCTCTTCCTCCTCCCCTGACTCCGCTGTCTCTGCTCTCAACGCCTCTCTCTCCTCCACACTTGACTCCCATGCCCCTCTCTCTTCCCGCCCTGCCTTCTCCCACAACCCCCGTCCTTGGCTCACCCCTAGTATCCGCCACCTCCGTTCTTGCACTCGTGCTGCTGAACGACTCTGGCGCAAATCCCATTCTCACGCTGACTTCCTTCACTTCAAATTCTGTCTCTCCACCCTTACTTCTGCTATCTCCCTTGCTAGACAACACTACTATGCCTCCCGCATTGAGTCCTGTTCTCGGGACCCTCGCCGCCTGTTCTCTACCTTTGACTCCCTCCTCAAGCCTCCCTGTCCTCCCCCTCCTTCTTCCCTTTCTGCTCAGGATCTTGCCTCCTTCTTCACCTCCAAGATAGACAAGATCCGCCTCGACATCGCTTCCCACTCCTCTCTTCCCACTCCCACCCCTCTCCCTCCTCCCCCTCCTTCTCTCATGTCCTCCTTCTCCCCTGCCTCCCTTAAGGAAATCTCCTCTCTGCTCTCCTCCTCCAACCCTTCCACTTGCCCCCTTGATCCCATTCCTTCCCGCCTCCTCACCTCCATTACTCCCACTGTCGCCCCTTCCTTCCTGCACATCATCAACCTCTCCCTCTCTACTGGCTCTTTCCCTTCTGCCTTCAAACATGCCACAGTCTCTCCTATTCTCAAAAAGTCCACTCTTGACCCCTCTGACCCTTCTAGCTATCGTCCTGTCTCACTCCTTCCTTTTGCTTCCAAGCTGCTTGAACGTGTTGTCTACTCCCGCTGCCTTGACTTCCTATCCTCCAACTCCTCCCTTGACCCCCTCCAATCTGGCTTCCGCCCCCTTCATTCTACTGAAACTGCTCTCGCTAAGATCACCAACGATCTTCTGGTGGCTAAATCTAAACGTCTCTATTCCATTCTTGTCCTCCTTGATCTCTCTGCTGCCTTCGATACTGTTGACCACTCACTCTTGCTGGATTCCCTTCACTCCCTTGGCTTTTGTGGCTCTGTCCATAACTGGTTCTCCTCCTACCTCTCTGACCGCTCCTTTAATGTGTCTCTCTCCAACTCCGCCTCCTCCTCCTTCCCCCTCTCAGTTGGTGTTCCTCAAGGCTCTGTTCTTGGCCCTCTCCTCTTCTCGATCTATACCTCATCCTTAGGCAAACTCATTGCCTCCCATGGCTTCCAATACCACCTCTATGCTGATGACACTCAACTCTATCTCTCTACTCCCTCTCTCTCTCCCTCTGTTCAAGCTCGTCTCATCAACTGTCTCTCTGACATCTCTACCTGGATGTCTCAACGTCAACTCAAACTCAACATGGCTAAAACTGAACTCCTTATCTTCCCCCCTCATCCTTCCTCTCCTTCCTCACTGTCAATAACTATTGATGGAGTCACCATCCTGCCTGTCCCCCAAGCCCGTAGCCTAGGCTTCATCTTTGACTCACCCCTTTCTTTTAAACCCTACATTGACTCTGTTGCTAAATCCTGTCGCTTCTCCCTCCATAACATTGCTAAGATTCGCCCTTTTCTCTCTGTCTCGTCTGCCAAAACTCTTGTTCATGCTCTGGTCATCTCTCGCCTCGATTACTGTAACCTCCTTCTCACTGGCCTTCCCCGGTCTCACCTTTCTCCCCTCATCTCTGTCCAAAACTCTGCTGCCAGGGTCATCTACCTCGCCAGTCGCTTCGACCATGTGCAGCCCCTCCTCTCTTCGCTTCACTGGCTTCCCCTTCCTGAACGAATCCTGCACAAGCTCCTAGTCTTCACCTATAAAGCTCTTCACAACCTTGCTCCCCCCTACCTCTCTGCACTTATCGCCCTCCATACTCCAGCCCGTGCACTTCGCTCCTCCTCTGTCCCTTCTCTCACCCTTCCACGCCTTCCCTGCTCCCCTAAGCGCCTTCGTCCCTTCTCACTTGCTGCCCCCCATGCCTGGAACTCCCTCCCTGTCCACATCCGCCTTGCCCCCTCCCTTCATACCTTCAAATCTCTCCTTAAAACTCACCTCTTTCGCTCTGCTCTGTCTGACTCTTTATCCTGCTGAGCCACTATTCCTATACCTACGATCGGTTTACCCTTATCCTTGCAACATGGACCTGCCTGCTGTCATTCTCATCGTAACCAAGCCAAGTACGTGCACTTGAGACCTCGCATCTTCATGAATGTTAGACCCCTTGTCTCTCCCTCTGTTCCCCTTCCTAAGTCTCTCCCGCAGCTCCTGTCTCTCAGATTGTAAGCCCTAGGGGCAGGGACCATGTCTATTTTATTACTTTGTAAAGTGCCAGGTACACTGCTCGCGCTATATAAATGTTTGTTAATAATAATAATAATAATAATAATAATAATAATAACTGGAAGTGCCCCGTTGCAGATACGATCTGCCCACCAAATTTCTAAAACAAGGGGATGCAGAGGCATTCTTAGTGGCTGGCCCTCAACTCTCTAGCCTTGGAGGTTAATCTAAGCCCGAGCCTGCTCATCTTCCAGAGGCAATGTAAAATGTTTTTGCTTAGCTAGGCATTTGGCAGGCAGGAGTAGGGTTGGGATGTTGTGGGTTTGGGATTTTATCTGTTTTTATTAGGGTATTTTAATCTTTGGGTTTATTTTGTCTATTTTTGTATTTATTCATGTCTTGTAACTCACTCCGAGCCTTAATGTAATGGGCAGGATAAGAATGTAGGTAAATAAATAAAACAAAAAAACAAACAATTTATCTTTGGGAAAACAACACTGCATAGCACTGCACCTTTTTGATAAAATGACTTATGCTTAAAATTTCTTTTGGTGAGAATATTTTTTATCATTTCTACTTATTGCACAACCTTTTCTCTCACCCCTTTGTACAAAAGTAAAAATGTCACTTCAGGTACAGGCACGAAACAAATGTTTTCTAAAGCAAGCAAGCTAAAATATAATACAATGTTCATTTTCATTTCCAAACATTTATAGCTCGTATTAATACTAAAGAGAGTTATTTCCATAAGTCCCAGAGCAACTTAATGAGAGCAACACAATAATTTTCCATGAAATCATACAAGAAAGGAGAATTGGCAACCTACCTTTCGGTGAATTCCTTTCTCTCTTTCACTCCTTATCCTCCTCCTGTTGGGTAGCTCTGCCGCTTGACCAGTAGGAGGCAAATGAGTCTTTTCCTGTGCGCATGCGCCTCCAGAGCTACCCGGTCGCTATTCTCCAGTCTGTATCCTAGCTGAGTGCCCCTGTAGTCATACTTCTTGTAAACCAAAAACTGTAACAGCCCATTGCATGAGCCATGCGGGAAACTGAAAGAAAATATGAACTGCACAGGAAACTCATGAACCTAACTTTGATTTCCTAACTATCTTATATTAACAAATTGATAATTGATCGCCTGAGTAAAACTGGATGGCTCTCCCCTATGTGCGTACTTACATCTGGCTATCAGGCAGGGACGGCCGGAGGAGGATAAGGAGTGTAAGAGAGAAAGGAATTCACAGAAAGGTAGGTTACCAATTCTCCTTTCTCCTCTTACCTCCTTCTCCTCCTCCTGTTGGGATGTACCCAAGCAGTCCCCAGAAAACTATTTCGGGTGGGAGCCGACAGCACTGGGAGAGTCCAGTACGGACTGCAGCACCCGCCTGCCAAACACTGCCTTTGCTGATTGAAACACATTGATCTTATAGTGTTTCACAAAGATGTGCAGGGACGCCCATGTCGCAGCTTTACAAATTTCCTCATAAGAGGCTCTTGCCTTGAAGGCGTAAGACGTGGCTGCGCTACGTACTGAGTGAGCCCAAATCTGGAGAGGAGGAGTCCTACCTGTACCCCTATATGCCTCTATGGTCGATTGCTTAACCCACTTGGATAGCAGAGTTTTGGAGGCCTTGAGTCCCTGGTATCCTGGCCTGATATTTACAAAAAGAGCCGTGGATTTTCTGGATCCCCGGGTTCTAGCTAGCTAGATTTTCAGGGCACGGCGCACGTCCAACGTGTGCCAGGACTTCTCCTTGGGATGAATTGGGTTGGGACAAAAAGAAGGCAGTACCAGCTCTTAGGCCCTATGAAACACTGAATTGACCTTCAGTAGGAAAGCCTGGTCTAGTCTCAATGTTACAGAGTCCCGCTGGAACATGCAGAAGTTCTCTTCCATCGACAATGCTCCCAGTTCCGATACTCGTCTAGCTGACGTCACTGTAACTAGAAAAACCGTATTTAGGGTTAGAAAATACAAAGAGACATGCTTCAGGGGTTCGAATGGGAGCTTAGTCAAAGCCTCCAAAACCAGATTAAGGTTCCAGGAGGGTACTCTGCACTACTGGAGGTGACAGGAGTCTAGCTGTTCTAATGAACCTTCTAACATGTTTATGAGATGAAATGGCCTTGTTAGTGGATGCTCTCAGTACCGAGTCTATTGCAGCGACCTGCCTTGCTAAGGTATTGGCCCTAAGACCCTTATCTAACCCCTGCTGCAGAAAGTCCAAAACCTGTGGAACCCCTGCCTTGCATGCTCTGTAGCTGAATCAGACTCTGTTTGATCTGTGAGGCCCTGTGCAGACTCTGCAGCCTGTTCCCCCTCAGAGTGAGAGGAGCCCAGCAATCTGTCTGTGGCTCCCTCTGGTGGCCATTTTACCTTCTTTTTTGGCGCCCCTGATTTTCCCACCCTGGGGAGTTTCCTACCAGGCCTGACTGAGGGGGTTCTCTTTCTTTTGCCCTTTGGTTGCGCAAGCTTACTCAGCACAACCATAATTTCCTTCACTGAACTTGCCAGGGAGGCTAATTGTACCTGTGACTCCTGGCTGTCTTGTGGGGTCGCCGTTGTCTTGGACCCTGATGCGGCCTGTGTACCCTGGCCACAACTCATCCTCCTTGAGAGGAAATTGGTGTTGACAGCACTGCTTCTATTGCGCAGCTCACTGCTGCCTGTTCACTTGGCAGCCACTGCCCCGTTTTTTATCTTATGCCCCTAGGAGGAAACAGAGCCCAGCCACGCTGTCACTGTTCCTTCTCTGTTAATTTTTTGGGCAGTATTTGCTCTAGGGTCCGGCCACGCTGTCCCTGAGCTCTCCTGCCCCAACTATTTAGGGCTGATCTGTGCTCGAGGGCCCAGCTGCGCTGTCCCTGAGCTTCGGGCGGAAGGGAGGGGGAGGGGAGCCACCTCAGCGCGCTCACTGCTGAGCCGAGCCCGGGGCCGCGACCCTCCTGAAAAGGGGCTGAGCCTCAGCTGGCAATAGACTCCCCTATGTTGCCTCCCGATCCAATTAATTCCTTCTCTCTCTCTCTTTTTTTTGTAGATCCCGCGGAGCTGTGCGAAGTGCGTCCCACCGGTCACAAGGAAGATGAAGGACTGGAGAATAGCGGCCGGGTAGCTCTGGAGGCGCATGCGCACAGGAAAAGACTCATCTGCCTCCTACTGGTATAAATGTTTGTTAATAATAAATAATAATAATACTGGTCAAGCGGCAGAGCTACCCAACAGGAGGAGAAGGAGGTAAGAGGAGAAAGAGAAATCTATATTTATAGCAAGCATATAATTCAAGCTCCAGCATATACAGAACAAAAAAATGACCCCTTGCAGTCTACATGCTTCTCATAGCTATACTGCCACATGTCCATGTGGTGTAAACCAATGGTTTGTTAGAAATTCACTTGGGGCCTTTTCACACAGACGCCCCCCCACTGCACACGTGTGTGTGTGTGTGTGGTGCCCGTGCGAAGGCCGCCTGCAGTGCGGGGGGTAGGTGCCCATAGGAACGGCGCCCACGGGGTGTGTGTGTGTGTGCGTGCGTGCTCCCGCGCTCCACTCATCACCCATGCACAGAGCAACAGGCTCCAATGCCGGTTGCTCCGTGGGTGGAGATGGGTGTGCGCCACCCACTGCAGGCGCACACCCAACCCCCATCCACTGCGGCCTGTTTGAAAAGGGCCTCGGTCACATTAAATAAAACTCCCAAGTTCAAATTTATTGTTTGGTATTTGTTTCACTAATATGAGCTTTTAGAGTGTGATTCTCTGGCAAAATAGCATACTAGCAGTAGTAAGCACAGGTGTATATCCCATTCACTTCAGTGGAACTTGCACCTGTGCTAGCTGCTAGTGTGCATTCTACCCTACTGGAGGATCATACCCTAAAAGCTCATCTTTGCATCTCCCTTTCCATAAGTGTGTTTTTCATACCTTTTAAAGTGACCTAAATATACTGAAGGAAAGCATGGGAAAAACTGAAAGTGAAAGAGTTGCACTTACTGAAATAATTATTCTGTGTATTTATTAAAAGGGTATCTTTTGGAGAGAGTCGCTAGTTCTACAGATATCCAACATTTTTATTAAATTTATCTAGTGCACAGTGTCAAGGCTGCTGCTGTTTTATTAATGTGCCACTGCTTGCTCAAGCTTTTCAATGCAGTGCTGAAACCAACCTAGACACAGCACTGAAGTAGACGCCCCACTTGCAACTTCTAAATGTACAGGGTGAGGTATATAAAATTGATTAGGGCCACCAAGGATTTTTCACCAAATTCCATTTTTGGTGTCCAAACATGTACAATTTATTCATAAAAATAATAAATATGAACTGCTGAACTTCATAAAAGTAGGATGATGGCCCCCGTTTTCTCAGACACCCCCTTCTCTTCCCCTGCTTCACTCAGCTACTAAACAAGATAATTCAATAGGATAACTCAAATGCTTAACATAGGCTTACGTGCTTTGCTGGATCAGGCTAGACTATTCAGCACCGTGAGGAATCAAGAACTGGAAAAAAGCTCTGACAAGCAGAAAAAAGCCCCCATATCGGCTCAACTCCTATCTTCTTTTTCTTAAAACTGAACTCTAAAGTGAATGGATTAATTTCTACACAAGAAGCTAAAATGTAAACATACACTGCTGATGTTCCATGAGTAGTTTGGGTGAAGAGCAAAGGCTTTAGGGATGGATGCAGCAAGGGAGCTAAACATTTCCTATGGTTAAAAATCTCTCTTATGACCCTGACTACAAGATTAACCATGGAAATCATTCAGACCTATACAAAAGGAGTAGAAGATCAAACACCACAACATGGTAGTTAGAGGCATCTAGAAAATAAAAAGTACTGCCATTAGTAAGGAAAGCTGCAACAAGAAAATATCTGTGAACTGCAAAGGGAAACAGAATGGGAGAGAAGACAGCACAGTGCAACAGAAATGGCACAAGCTGAGGAATGAAGGGACCTGAGCTTGATTACCATTTCTGATCCTGACTTACTTATACCCTTGGGTAAGTCTTTTAAGCTTCTCTCTGCCTCCATTTCCCATAGAGATCAGAAGGCTTATGTGCTTTTAAAAATGCTTTGAGAAATAAAAAGTCACTGTATAAGTGTCATCATTTTAAAAACGTGGCAATTTTTAGTAAAGGGGATACTCTGCTATTACCTTTTGAGTCAGCCACAGAGATCGGTGGGAAAAGAGGCAGGACTGTCTCAGATGTGTAGGCAGTTTCCTGCTCACCCATGGCACATCCTGAGTTGCTGCCTCAGACCCTTCCCTGCCCCCCTCTCCCTACGGGGAGGCACTCAACTGATTAACAAATCACTTTCTGGGCTGATTTATTTACAGCAACCAAAGGTTTCCCTTCCCAGGACTTCAGTAATCTAGAAGATTCAGGAGAAGACTCTCAACAGAGTCTTTAGTCCTTTGCTTCAGCGATTGCTTTCCTTGTAACTTGAAGAATTCTGGACAAGATTTGCCACAGTCTCAATTCCTTGTCCCAGGGACCAGCCTCCCAGGTCTTTACTGACCTGAAGAATTTTGGATCAGGTTTTCAGTCGTTGTAGTTGAGAGGATTTCAGCTCTTCTAATTCACCTTGCTAGTTCTGCCTTTTGCAATCACAGTTTTTCCCCACCATATTTCTTCCAGGGAGGAATAACATTAGGCTTCCTCAGGGAAAGTTCTCTCAAGTACTCCTCTCTCCTACATTCCTCTATGACTAACAGGCCCTGGGTTTTTTTGCTGGCTGTGTGATCCTCTGACTCCATTCAGCACAGCCTCCACTTCATCCAGGCCATATTCACAGGGAGAGAAGAACTCTCCCAGTCTGGCTGCTAATTATTTTCAAGTTGTGATTCAGCTGGCAGGAACCAGGCAGCTGAACTCCTTAACTGCTGAAGGATCAGTTCACCTTGTTACACGAACTTACCTGAAGCAAGGATGGCCACTGTCTGGAAGTTTTGAGATGACTTGGAACAGAACTGAAAACACAGGATGAAAGTGATGACAGAGGGGATAGAAGGGCTTACCTTTATTGGGGTATACATGGCATGGAAGAGCTATTGGCTGTATGACCAGTAAGTCACTGATACAGAAGAGAACAAACGTGCCAC
The DNA here is from genome assembly GCA_003113815.1 of Sphenodon punctatus. Lineage (NCBI taxonomy): Eukaryota > Metazoa > Chordata > Lepidosauria > Sphenodontia > Sphenodontidae > Sphenodon > Sphenodon punctatus. The sequence goes on along the minus strand of QEPC01001916.1, from coordinate 5,463,274 downwards.
CCACTTGATGCTGTGGAAATGGTGGCTTGCATACGGAAGGGTAGGTAATTGGTGCCAATGAGGAAAACGCAGTGAGCATGAGTTCCTGCTTATAGATCAGTCGTATTACTCTCTGGTTGGACAGCAAATGGCCTTACGTCAAATTGGTACAGTTATTAAGAATAAGTGCTTTATTACCCATAGATGTAATATGCTATAATGTAAAAACAGAGGTCTGGGTGGTGTGATGGCTCCCCAGCTTTGGGAAACGACAGCTGACACGGCCCGGGTCGGGGTACCAAACAAATGGACCCACAGCCAGAGTGCCATCCTGCTGCACAAACTGCTCAGGTAGGATGGGGGCTAAACAAACAGGAGGGCAGCCAGCCCTGGCCTGCTCCCAGCGTCCTGCCATAACGAACAGCCATGGTGCTTGGCCATGGCAGTCGCTGCCACAAGGCAGGTATGGCAGGGCTGAACACACGTGCTAACCTGTGTTGTCCGCCCTTGGACATTTTCTGAGGACGCAGCCTGGGCTAGCAGCCTGCTTACCTGTGGGCAGTCCAGACTAACATCTGACGGCACATAAACAGATGTGCCGGTGGGTCCCAGGCTACAGCGAGCCAAAATAGGCCATCGACACATCTGATTTTACTTAGTGTTCAATGTTTTTCAAAGCCTATCTGTGGATTTACATGTATGATGCACTCCTCATTCAGCAGGCTAATGAAAGTCACAATTAGCATGTTATTAAGGAAAGAAGTATTGATGTGAAAGAAGGACCTGCTGCAGTTTAATACTGTGTTAAATACGATAGAAGCCCTCAAAAAATATATTTATCAATTCACATTTTAGGGAAGAAAAATCTTACAGTAAAATGGAAGAATCACTGTATATCAATAAATCTCTACGGTCTCTCTCCTCATCATCACTTCTAATCATACAGACTTATAAGAAAAGATATCAAAGAAATACTATAAATAAAACTAAAAACAATGATTGAGCTATTTTTTTAACCTCCTGTACTGCATATGCTGATAACAAGACTTTTAATTCCAGTTGGACTTGTATCTTACGATCTTTTTCTTTCATCTAAGATGATTTTTAAATGTTCCGAGATATTATGATAGTAAAGCAAGTATTTTGTCCTGGTTTATCCCCATCATCCTTACCATTACAACAAGACAAAAGCATTAAAGTAAAATTAATCATGTCAAAAGATTTTAGCAAATACAAGTGAGACCATGCATAAAGCATCGCTTTGTCTAGTGTGAAGTCACGCTCTGATTAAAAACATATAATGAAAGTGAAAGTAATACATCATTGCCTTAGCAGTAGTTTTTTTTTTAGAAATGCTATGCAGTTCTGAACACACACACACACACACACACACACAAATCTTTACAGATTCTGGCTTGTGGAACTTAGTTATTACAGTTTAATTCTAATAAGTTAAATAGTGGCTTTTTTTGTAAAGTTTTGATCATCAAGGCATTTCATTCACGCCTTTAAAAAAATGTGGGAGCATGTTAACACGCATCCCCGCCCGTCTAAACCCCGCCCACACTTCAAAAGCACGTGATTTTCAGGTGCGAGTGTGCTGCACTCGTCTAAAAGCAACCTTACACTCACATAAATACACCTCCCAACATTCCAAGCGGATAAAGAGGAAGAGAGGCTCTCCTGCTTATCATGCCACTTTGGGTGTTTATAAATGAGACAACAGCCTGCTGGAGCCCATGTTTAGTTCATTCAGCCCCCACTCAGTCCCCAATCCCATTGTTTAATGTGTAGAGCTAATAAACGGGCAACCACCTGCGTGCATTTCATGTGCTGGTGGTAGCTGGCACAGGTGGTGCCACTCAGCGCTTTTCCTCTCCCCGGCCCTGTCTCTGATGGAAAGTGGAGTCACAGCCAGGGAAGACTACGGACTCTGTTGAGAGTCTTCTCCTGAATCTTCTAGATTACTGAAGTCCTGGAGGGAAACCATTGGTTGCTGTAAATAAATCAGCCCAGAAAGTGATTTGTTAATTAGTTGAGTGCCTCCCTGTAGGGAGAGGGGGGCAGGGAAGGGTCTGAGGCAGCAACTCAGGATGTGGCCATGGGTGAGCAGGAAACTGCCTACACATCTGAGTCAATATATACCTTCTCAGCTTTCACTGGCTGCGTACCTCCACAGTCCTGTCTCTTTTCCCACCGATCTCTATCGCTGACTCAAAAGGTAATAGAAGTTTATCTCCTTTACTACAAAGATGTCTTCCCTGGATGTGACCCCACTTTCCATCAGAAGTAGTGCTAGCGTGTTCTCCCAACTGACAGGCAGCTGCTAAAGGAGAACGCAATTGTGCTCTCCCAGCTGATAGGCGGCTGCCAAAAGAAAGAGCAATTGAGAGCTGAGGGGAGCGAGGAAGGGGCAAGGATTCTCCATAGGATCCATGGGGCTCCTGTGCTCCATTTGGAAAAGGAAATGAGGGGTGTGTAGAAAACCCGTGGATCCTCTGGAGCAGCCTTACCCCTCCTTCGCTCCCCTAAGTTCCTTTCCCAAATGGAAAGATGAGTGCAGGCGCAGTTCATCTGGAGAAGGTCCTTCCTGCACCCCCTGCTTTGCTCTCTCCTCTCGCACCTACCTCTCAGCTGAGAGAATGCAATCACTCTCTCCTTTAGCAGCTGCCTCTCCGCGCTAGGTACAACTCTATGGTGCTGGCGGACCTGGATGCAGGCGAGACTGCACACAACCTAATTAATGAAACGTGGCCATGTGGGCACGCTTTAACACACACTGGGTCACAAGTGTGGGCCTGCTATGTCCCTGGATGATACCCTAAGTGGGGGCAACGTTGGGAGTACTGGCTAACATCTGGCAAACACCTAATAGGCAGTTGAACACCCACCTGGTGGGTGCTAATGTCTCAACTAGTTTCTTGTCATTCCATCATCTCTCCTTTGTCCTCTCAAGTGATCTTCCTGCAAGGCAAACAGGAAAGAAATGCCTGAGGCTTGAATACTGGCCCTTTTGTCTTTCTTTCTCCTGAAAGAGCGACAGTGGGATTCAGTACCGGAAGAGGGACTGTTTGGATTAACAGCACAATTCTCAGGACATTTAGCACTAGCACTTAGTGCCTGCATGAGTGCTACTGCAGTGAATAGGACTTTTAAGCTAACAGCTAGCACCAACACTTCAAGCCTACAAGACTATACTGTAAATAATACTCCTGATTGCAACAAAGTGGCAGTTTACTGACATGAAACAGAAAATACTCAATTATTAAAAGTGCATGTTGGCAGGAACGGGATGGTGAGTACGTTGAAAGAGAGGGTGACAGCAAAGAAGACATTAGGCTCACCAGTCTGTAGTTTCCAGGATCGCTTCTGGAGCCCTTTTAAAATACTGACATTACATTCTCTACTCTCCAATCCTCAGGTACAGTGGCAGATTTTAGCAATAGATTACAAATGACCAATAGTAAGTCTCCAATTTCATACTTGAATTCCTTCAGAACCCTGGGGTGAATACCATCTACTCCCTGTGAGCTGTTGCGATTTAGTTTTTCAATTTGCTCTAGAACCTCTTCTAGTCATGTTAATTTGTGACAGTTCTTCCTATTCATCACCTACAAAAAATAGTTCTGCCGAAGATATCTCCCGGACACCTTCTGCAGTTAAGACTGAAACAAAAAATTAATTCAGCTTCTCCGCAAAGGTCTTATTCTTTTTTAAGGGCCCCTTTCACCCCCCTGGTCATCTAACGACTTAACCGACTCACTGGGGCCGATCCCATGCCCCGCGGATCACGTGCACGCACATGCACACAACCCGCACACGTGTCCATTGGGAATGCATTGGGCTGTGTGGAATCCATCCAGGACCCATGTGGATTCGGCACAGATTCCACGTGGAGGGAATTGTGGGCCACTAGCAGGCTTGGGATTGTGGCCACTAGCAGGCTTCTTGCTTCTGATGTATCTGAAAAAGTTTTTATTATTATTTTTTGTGTCTTTAGCGAGTTGCTCCACAAATTCCCTCGTGGCCTGTCTTATTAACATTTTACATCTAATTTGGCAATGCTTATGCTCTTTCCTATTCTCTTGATTAGGACTAGCTTTCCATTTTTTAAAGGATGCCTTTTTGCCTCTAATAGCCTTGTTCACCTCCACATTTAGCCATACTGGCAGAAGTTTGGTCCTCCTGCTACCTTTTTTTTATTTGTGGAATACATTTAACCTACACTTCCAAAATTGTGTTTTTAAATAATCTCCACGCCTTTTGCATGCATTTAACCCACACAACTGTTCCTTTTAGTTTTCCTCTAACTAGTTTCCTCATTTTTGCATAGTTCCCCTTTTTAAAGTTAAATGTTACTGCAATTATATTATGGTCACTTTTACCAAGTGGCTCTACTACTGTTACCCCTTGCACCAGGGCCTATGCTCCAATTAAGATTAGATCCAAAGTAGGTCCTCCTCTCGTAGGTTCCAGGACCAGCTGCTCCAAGAAGCAGTCAGTTACAGCATCTAGAAATTTTACCTCTGCATCACGCTCTGAGGAAGCATTCACCCAGTTAATATTATGGTAACTGAAATCGCCCGTTATTACTGTGTTTCCAACTTTAGTAGCCTGTCTAATCACCATTAGCATTTCAGTCAGTTTCACGATAGAAACAGTCAGTTTCACCATCCTGATCAAAGTATAGTCCTCACCGCTGCACAAGGAATTTCTATACAAAGAGTTTACAGAGTACTTTTAACTTTGTGTAAAATTTTAAGTCTGCTTGACTCAATGCTGTCTGTAACATATAGCACAACCCCACCACCAGCTTGATTTACCCTGTCATTTCAATATATATTTTTACCCGGGTATTACGGAGTCCCATTGGTTAGTCCTACGTCACCAGGTCTCTGAGATTCCCATTACGTCTATATATCTTCATTTAGTGCCAAACACTCTAATTCTCCCCTCTTACATTTTAGACTTCTAGCATTTGTACATATTTACTTAAACATATTCTTTTTATTATTATTCTGGGGATTGTTATTACAAATTTTGTTTAATTTGGAAGTATTTAAGTTTGTCTGTTCCATACTAATGTCCACCTGTTCTCTCTCTGATTCTTTCTTGTACTCTTTACTGGAATGCACTGTATCATTACTAATGATGGCATCCCTTTGGGTTGCCTCTGTCTGAACCACGTGCTCCACAGCAACTGTCGGCTTACCCCCAGATCTTAGTTTTAAAACTCTTCTACCACCTTTTTGATTTTTAGCATCAGCAGTCTGGTTCTATTTTGGTTAAAGTGGAGCCCATCCTTCCAATATAGGCTCCCTCTTCCCCAAAAGGTTCCCCAGTTCCTAACAAATCTAAATGCCTCCTCTCTGCACCATCGTTTCATCTATGCACTGAGACTCTGGAGCTGAGCCTGCCTCTGGGGTCCTGTGCATGTAACAGGAAGCATTTAAGAGAATGCTATCCTGGAGGTTCTGGATTTCAACCTCCTTCCTAGAAGCCTAAATTTAGCCTCTAGAACCTCCTTCTCAGACATTCCTATGTCATTGGTGCCAACATGGACCACAACTAAATCCTGCTAATTCATCCCCACCCAGGATTATCCCCCACCTGTTATCTGCAAACTCCTAATTTACTGTAAACAAGCCAAGAACATGTACCTGAGTTCTCTCATCCTCATGAATGTTGCATCCCTTGTCTCTCCCTCTGTTCCCCCTTCCCTGTCTCCCCTCCCACTGTCTTTAGATTGTAAGCTCTCAGGCAGGGACCGTATCTATTTCATTCTCTGTACAGTGCCAGGTACATCGCTGGTGCTATATAAATGCTAATAATAATAATAATAATAATAATTAATAATAACAACTACCGGCTCCTCCCCATCACTCACTAAAATCCTGTCCAGATGTTGTGTGGGGTCTGCAACTCTCGCACCTGGCAGGAAATTTATCATGCAATCCTCACAACTGTCACAAACCCAGCTATCTATATTCCTAATGATTGACTCACCCACTACTACAGCCATCCTATTCCAATCAGCTGGGGTCCACTCCTGTGGAGAAATATCCTCAGCGTGAAAGGATACCATAGGTGTTTTCTAATGTGATGGCTCCGGCTGGACTGCTCCAGGTGGTGGCGGGAGCTGTCACTCGGGTCAGGATTCAGCCCAGACACCAAATAGAAGTGATGGCGGCTGGGCTGGGGAGATGCATGGGCGTGTGTCTTTCCAGCCCCACGCTGAGAGGCCAGCCCCCCCAGCTGATGGATGATCATGGCATCCAATAATGGCCGCCATGGCGCCCAGTCCTGCCGCCACTCCAGACGACGGTAAGTAAGGCGGGCTATCAGATGTAATAGCCCACTTTACTCTGGGTCCAACAGCCGTTTCCTGACTGTGGTGGGGGCTAGCCGGGGCTGTGGCTTGGGGATTTTGGGAGCCAGACTGTGCCAACATCTGGCAGCCGCTTTCTAACATGACGGTGGCACCCGGTTTAACCCACACTAAAGCAGGTTAAACCATGCTGTCGTCACGTTAGAAAACACCCTATAACATCATCTAAAAGGCAGGTTCCAGCTATGGGCTCATTTCCCACCATACCAGCTTAATGCCCTCCTTCCCCAACACCTTCATCCTCCAAAATAGTGCAGGGGCTGCAGAAGCGGAGGTCTGACTCCTCTACTACGTCCATGAAAGTCTCCTCTATAAACGTCTCAGTCTCTCAGCTCCTCCAGCTTAGCCACTCTAGCCTCCAGAGACTGCACTCTTTCTCTGAAAGCCAGGAGCTCTTTCCACCAACTGCACACATATGACCTCTTCCCAAGAGGAAGATAATCATACATGTTACACTGGGTGCAAAACACTGGATAGTCCCCAACCTGCTGCTGGACTTCTACCTGCATCTCCCTATTTAAGTTTCATCTTAACTAGGATTAAATCTAGTTATATAGATCATAAGAACATAAGAGGCACTGTACAACTATAACTTTGCTTCCTTTCTAAATGTTATTTAGCTCTCCAAGGGTGTACTGTTCTTGGGTTCCATACAGCCTAGTGCTACCCCCAGCCCCTCTCCCGGCCATGCCTCCTCTCCCTGTAGTCAAACTCTCAGTAGCCAAACTGCTCCTTCTGCCTGCATCTCACTCTGCCTGGGGCTCTCTCTGCTTGAGAAGGGGCTTGACTTTAGTAGCCTGTCTAATCTCTGTTAGCATTATATAGTAAATCTCAGCTTTCTGGTTAGGGGGTCAATAGTATAGTCCCACTGCTATACAGGTCCCCATTATGCATGAACTTTCTATCCCTAGAGATTCTAGAGTACAGTTTGCATCCTGTAAAATTATAATACTGCTTGACTCTTTAACATACAATGCCACCCCACCAGCAGCTCTATCTACTCTGTCATTTTAATGTATTTTGTACTCTGGTATTACAGTGTCCCATTGGTTATCCTCATTCCACCAGGTTTCTGAGATTTCTATTATGTTTATATCTTCATTTATTGTTAGATACTCTAATTCTCCCATCTTACTTTTTAGACTTCTAGTATTTGTATACAGATGCTTAAAATTTTATTTTTATTTTTATTCTGCCTGTTATATATAAGTGGACTGTTTCAGTTGATTTGGAATCATTTAAATGTGTCTGTTCTGCACTGATTCCCACCCGAGCTCTCTCAGCTTCTTTCCTATTCTCTATATTAGGATACTCAAATTCCCTTGAATTAACAGCATCCTTTGGATATGCCCCAGCCTGAACCATACACTCCTCATCCTGTATCTTTCTAAGGCAGAAGCTCTTTTCACCACAGGACTTTGTAAATTTTAAGCATTTAACTTCACCCAGAAGTTCAGAGGAGAGCAGCAGTTACCATCTCACTTGTATGGGTGGACACCACCTCACTATCACTTGGGGTGATTTCAGATGTGACGGGGCGCCTATTGGCCCCGTCACAGAATCACCTTTTGATTCCCCGCCGGAATTGAAACAGCACGTCCAACAGACGTGCCAGCTGATTCCGACGGGGAATTGGGGGAGGGGCTGTGCAGCGCAACGTGCGGCCGCACAGCCCCACCCCCCACGCTCCCCCGGCCGCCCGCCCTCCTGGCTATGGGTGGGCGCAGCAGCCAATCCGTCCGCTTCTTACAATTCTGACCCGGGGTCTGGGTCACAGCCCGGAATCGGCGGTGGTAACAGACATTACCGGCCGCCGATTCCGGGCTGTGGTTCAAATAACCACGCTTTTGGAGATGGTGCCCGGACCATCCTCGAAAGCGTGGTTATTTTGCTCACCGCCGGTGGTTCACCGTGGTGAACATCTGGCGGTGAGCAACCAGATGTTACGCGATCATCCGCCACCACAGGGGATTAACCGTGGTTGACCATGATCGCGTAATGTCTGAAAATACCCTTGGAAAATCCATGTTGCTGGTAGAGAGTTTAGGGGGCAAGAGGTTCAGCATTGTCTGAACCAGCCTGGTAGCTAAGAAGGAAATAGAGGAGAACCTGTCTGTTCTTATTTAGTATTTACGACCTAAGGAAAATTGCAGAGTCATCATGGAATAGAAAGAGGCAAAGAGAGATGGAGAGAGATAATACAACAACTAGGGAGCATCCAATGAAATTAAGAGGCAGCAGAATTAAAACAAACAAAAGGAAGTACTTTTTTTACAGAATGCAAAATTGATCAGCAGAACTCTGTGGCCATAGGATGTTATGAGGGTCAATAGCATTAATAGGTTCCAAAAAGGATTAGATAAATTCAATGGTTATTAGGTAGAATACTTGGGATGCAACTTCATGCGCCTTTTATCTGTAAACCTCTGCAACTGTTGGAAGTTAGACTGAAATGACAGGGGAAGGATCATTCCGTAATTATCTTCTGGCTTTTCGTACACCTCTTTTGGAGCATCTAGCAGTAGCTGCTGTTGAAGAAAGTCATGGGTGTAAAAACCTGGAGGAGAAGAAACGATATACTTGGGATGTGGGGGGCAGTCCTTTCCTCAATGTCAGCCCTTCACAGCAGCAACAGCAAGTGCAAGCATCATCACCCAATCTCCACTCCGGTCCTTGGCCCTGGAATTTCATAATGCTTCCCAATTCCTTCCATGGAATGGGCTCTCTGAGTATCAGGTGATGCAGGTGGGTCATTGCATAGCTGCCCTCCAACAGCCAGCAAGCAACCTCCACAGAAGTGAATGTGTTTGTGGCCATTTTGAAATCCCAGGGCTGGGAATTGTAGCAGAGATGTGGAGGTGGCAGTTGCAGCTGCTGACACTGTGGGGGCCAAATAAAAGGAGGGGACTGCCTTGGTGGGCCCCAGGCAGCCAGGTGGTGCCTCATTGCCACTCCAGTCTGAACAAGGAGACTGACTGATGGACAGGCCACGTAGAGGGCACAACAGAGCACGGCAGGGCACTGGTGAATCCTCTATGGCCTCAGCTCCCAACTGCTGCTGCCAATCCTGTTCCTGAGATTAGAGTGGAGCCAGGACTTAGGGTGTTTTTAAATGAGCAAGGCTGGGGGTGGGTGGGTCCGTGGCCACTGAGTGGCACAGCTACGGAGCAGCCACTCAGGCAGAGTGCATGGGGAAAGATTCTAATGGGCAGCTCCCAGCATGGCTATCTCAGCAGCCGCCTCAAACTCCCCCTGCCACAGACCAAGGAGGGTCAGGGGAGTGCGCCACGCTGACTTATAAAATTGACATGTCCTGCATGAGCACTGCAGAACCTAGGCTCCCCAGCGCTCGTAGCCAGTTCCTGTGACTTGAAAAGGCTGTGTTCCCTGCCCACAGTGCCTATAAGTAGCTGACTGGTCTGCTGGTGTGGGTGGCCGCCCCAGATCATATGGGCAGGCGATGCGTGGACACCCGTTGCCATGAGTGGGTGCTGTGTGGCTCACAAGAGCATGCATTCCCCCACACTATCTTCAGAAGGGCAGTCGGAGGAGTGGCTCCTGGGTTGCCATGCTATAGTATAATCATATGTACTGATATATCATAAGTATTGCTGACTGATACAATTGGTGCTGTGCCTGTAGAACAAAGTGACAATGGTAGACTCTTCTAAACTATAGCTTGTTTCTTCTATTTACTTCTGTTATTTTTAAACAGCATCATCTATTACTTATCAGGAAATACCCATGTTCCTGCATCCCAGCCTCGCTCTCCGTGCTCTGGAGCGGCCTCTCTTCTCGAGGTCCCCCGTGCATCCCGTGTGGCCACTATGGAAATGGTGTTCTCGGTGGCCGCACCTAGGCTGTGGAACTCCCTCCCGGTGGAGGCCCGGGTGGCCCCGGATCTCCCCTCCTTTCATCATATGTGTAAAACCTGGCTGTTCCGCCTGGCTTTTGGCGAGGGAGATGAGGTGTAAAGTGGGCTGGGAGGGTGTGTGTGTGTTTGGTTCTGTGCCTTCTCTTTTTATTGTATTGTTTTTACTGATTTTATGTGTTTTAACGTTGTAAGCCACCCCGGGCTGCTTGAAGCAGGAGGGCGGGGTAGCAAATGATTTTATAAATATAAATAAATATATCATTTCTTCCCCTCCAGGTTTTTACACCCATGCCTGACTCCAAGAGCGGATAATACTAGATGCTTCAAAGGAGGTGTATGAAAAGTTTATTTTTAAAAGTATGTCAACCTAAAGATTCATTATCTAAATAACTACATCCAATTCTTCTCCTTTGCTTTACCCATGAACAAAACACTTCCTTTGCTGCACCCTTTTATACCTTTGGATAAAGGATAGAGATTTGTAGAAGACAATTTACTGATGAAAAAGTGCAGTTCTGTTAGAATACCCAACTTTCACCAGTTGTCCAGTTTTGAAAATAAAGCTTTGATTTATGGATCAAAACTGCACATTTATTATTTTATCTGTACTGCTTTGGGCAATTTTGACAGTTAAAATTTAGTTTTATTGACCAATGCAGCCAGCCTACCCACAAGGGGACTAGTGCACACACAGCCTGCTGCACTCAGAAAACTATGATTTGATTCCATGATCAAGTTAGATTGGGAATTGTAACCAATATAACAATAAGTTCCAAGTCTCAGTGCTCAAGGCAAAAAGGTTCCTGTGAAACACAGGGTGAAAACAGACATGAAGCTAACCACCCTTTAACCACCCCTGGTGGTAATTTATGCATGTTTCAGGGCTGCATAGGGCACCAATACAGCCCTGCAACATGCATAAATAACCACCAAGGGTGGTTAAAGGGTGGTTAGCGTCATGTCTGTTTTCACCCACAGTTGCCCTTTAAGAAAGAGGGTGAAAAATTCTGGATAGAAAGCCGGCCAGCATATCTTACTGTAGTTGATATGTTATGATGCCTGTGCTAACAGTGGATGTAGAGGACTATGGGGGAAACACCCTTTAATTATTGGGGGAGACAAGTACAATTTTTAAAAAGGGAAACAAAAATGTAAAATAAAGAAGAAAGCATACTCTAAAACCCACACATCTTAATACAAGAAATATTTTCTACACCTTTTGTATTTTTTAAAAAAATAAAAAAACAACCTACAATCATAACAGGTTAACATATTTTAGCGGTTTTTATTGGGTTTGTTTCATTATGGCAGCTTACTAAGTTTGCTTTAAAAACTTACTAGAATGATTTTAAGCCAGTTTTAATTTGGGCCTATTCCATTACAAATTTAGTATCTTCTACAATCTCAATTTATTCTCCCATTTGTGAAACCCCTGGTGATACATAAACAAATCTCTGAGGGGAAACAAATCAATAAAGTGTCTAATTTGATTAACCATGTTTTTAAATTCATCAAGACAACTCAACAAAAAATAAACCACTTACTTGTCAGTATTTTCCACGTCTTCTTTTCATCATCATAATACTGAACCAAATTGCTGGGTAGCCTGTCAGGTCCAGGAGGTAATCCTCCAACCAACAACAGCATTTTCTTATTGGAGCGAATTCTTCACCCAAAACAAGAGAGAAGATGAATAACCACATTATTGCAAAGTATTTTTAGTGGCAACAAAATCATAACCATCAAAAAGAATGTTTGCTGCTTGCAGTTTCCTATTTCATTTTTTTGTGTTTCTTCCCCAATCGTGTCTCAATTTTTTTTTGACCCAAGCAGAAAAATCATCAGAAAAGCCGCATATCCTTCTACTCGTGGAATAATAAGCTTCCTTTATGCAATTTGTTAGAGGTTCATTCTAGAACGACCTTTTTCTTATATTATCCCTTTAAATCATCACTCTTTACAGCTGAATACACATGAAATGCTCTGGAGTTGTACTAAGGTTAAGCATTAAAGTTGCATGTCAAAAATCGTATTAGTCAAAATCATTATTATAAGCCATTCTACACTCAAAGAACCTTGAAAAAATTAAGGTTATGCAGAGAGTTTGTGAGCTAACTCTTTAATCACACACTGAACTTCAAATCCTAGAGTTTTGTACAATTAGTGGCACCAGGCTAGCGGGTATGGGTTAAACACTACTGACAAGTACTTTTTTGTTTGTTTAATTTAGCCCAAACTCCTGCTTTCTCTTTCCCTCAGCAGCCCCCCTTCCTTTCGCTCTCCCCCTGTGCACCACTGGCTATAGCAACACCAATTGGTAAAAATGAGACTGTGATGTTGTTGTGAGCCTCCCCAGAGTGGAGCCCTGCCAATGCTTGCCACTGATCCAGCGGCATGAACCTGCTCAACTGTGCAAAGTCACTCTAATTCCCTCCCTCTGTTTTTCTACCTTCTCCCCCAGGGGGCAACCACTGAAAGGAGTGACTACCCACCCATCAAGAGCTGGCAATTCGCTGCTATTAACCGTGACCGTGATTCCCAATCTGCCTGGCAGTTCTTAAGAACAGGACTGCAATGTCTCATATGCAGTAAAAGCTGTAATATGCACCCTGGCCTCCACCACTGCACCTGATGAATGTACATTGCTTTGCAACATTAATGTATTTAGCACAATTGCCGGTGTTAAGGGGAGGCAAGGCCTAGACCCCCAGATGAGTCCTAATGCTTTAATAGTCACGTGACATACAACTGAACTTCATTTACACTAAGCCTGACCCAGCTGACTGACAGCTGTGAAAATACACTGATCCAGCTGTGAAAATTTCCATAAACTTTATCTGTCCCCTGAGCTGCCCATAGAAAAATCTAAATGAAGAACCACACCAAAACAATTCATTCTAATATATGATGGTGATGTGAAATTTACCAACATGCTCATAACTACGGTCCATACTGGGCAA
>QEPC01001916.1:5354292-5432821 GCA_003113815.1 Sphenodon punctatus | reverse complement strand
AATTTTAGGCTGCATAACAGAATCATTGTCTCCAAGTCAATGAAAGTAATAATTCTCAGCACTGGTGTGACCTCACCTGGAGTACTGTGTCCAGTTTTGGGTGTCTCATTTTAAGAAGGGCATTGGTAATTGGAGCACGTTCAGAAGAACGACCACAAAGCTGATAACGGGTCTGTAAAACAAATCTTATGAGGAAAGGTTGAAGGAACTGGTTATGTTTAGCCTAGCAAAGAAAATAATAAGGGGAGACATGACGGCAGTCTTTAAATATCTAAAGGGCTGCCAACAAGAAGATGGCAAGGAACTGTTTGGAACGGCTACAAATGGAAGGACAAGAAATAATGGGCTCAAGTTACAAGAAAGTAGATTTCAGTTAAATATCAGGGGAAACTTCCTAACGGTAAGAACTGTGAGACAATAGAACAAGTTGCCTAGAGAGGTCATAGGTTCTCTGTTGCTAGAGGTTTTCAAAAAGAGGCCGGACAGTCATCTGCCAGGGATGTTGTAGATGTAGTCATCCTGCATCCAAGCAGGGAGTTGGACAAGATGACCCTCAAGGTTTCTTCTAACGCTAAGATTCTATTATTCTAATCCTCAGAACTTTGCCTCTTTTCTGTCCCTCCTTCTTTCATCTGTCTCCTCTTCCCTCTGCCTTATGCCAGCTGCTTCTGCATTCATTTCATCTCTTTCCTCCACCCGTGACTCCCTTGTCCCTCTCTCCCACCAACCCACTCATCCTATCAACCCTAAGCTCTGCCTTAGCCCCACCATACATTATTTCTACTCCTGTTCTCGTTCTGCCGAGTGCGTCTAGCAGAAGCCTCACAAGCTTGCTGACTCTCTCCACTGCATGTTCATTCTCTCCTCCTTAAATTCTGTTGTCTTCTTTGCTAAACAATACCACTTCTCCACCTTGAGTCTTACTTCTGAAATCCCTGGCATCAATTTTCAACCTTCATTCAGTTCCCTTCTTGAACCTCCCTCTCTTCCTTCCACTTCATCCCTTCTCTGCACAGGATCTTGCATCCATCTTCTAAGATAAGTCGACAAAATTGCTTGGACTAGATGACCCTTGAGGTCCCTTCCATCCCTAAAATTCTATGATTCTGTCATCTACCTTGACCTCGCTTCTTACTCCTCCCCCTCTGCACATCCAACTTCTCTCCAATTTTTATTTTCTCCAGGCTCCCTTGATCCTCTCCCTCCTCTCCTCATCCAACCCCTCCACCTGCCCCCTTGATCCTATTCCCTCTTGCCTCCTAAGTGCTTTCCATCCTCTCCATTCAACTGAGATAACTCTTGGGAAAATCACTAATGACCTCCTCATAACCAAGTCTATTCTGTCCTCATCCTGCTTGACCTTTCTACTGCCTTTGACACTATCAACCACCCTATATTTCATTCTTGATCCTTCTCACTCCCTTGATTTCCATGGATCCATTATCAAATGGTTCTTCTCCTATCTCTTTAACCAGTTCTTCAGTGTCTCTCTCCTGGTCTTATCTGCTTTACAGACCCCTCCTCCCTCAATTAGAATTCTTCAGGCTTTGTCCTTGGCCCTCTGCTTCTTTACATTCCACGTGGCCGTGGTGGGCAAGCACAGTCGCCACACTGCAAGGCCAGCATGGGGAGCAAGGCAGGCAGTAACCCCCCATCCCCACGCGTGCAGGGCAGCCAGGCAGGTGGGCCAGATCTCCCATCACAGTCAAGGGCGGGTTGAGGCGCCTGCCACAAGAGTGGGTGCCTGGCCGTACCCTGCCTCGCTCCCCGAGCCAGACCAAAATCCTGCTCCCTGGTGTGATGTGGCCACACGCAACAGGTAAAAGGGCCACGCACTCAAAGCCACTGCAGAGTGGGGCAGAAGCGGCCCGGACACACGGACTACCACGCCTTGGGCAGCCTCACACTATTTTGGGTAAGGCAGCTATGCATCGTATCCGTGGCCTTTTTCCGAGGACACATTGCATAAAGGCCAGCTGTTCACCCTGCCCTGCGGCGGGGGAAACATCTGGCAACCACTGGCCACACAATATGCTGCATCACATTGTATGGCTGTCCAGAGTGGGTTAAGGGTAGCCTGCTCAAGGCGTCTCATGTGGCTGCACCCATCGGTGACAGTGATGACACCCAACTCTATCTCTTCATCTCTTCCAGTTTCATATCACTATCTGTCTGACATCTCCACTTCCATGTCTCACTGCCATTACAAGCTTAAACTGTACAAGACTGAACTCCTCATCTTCCCCATTAAACCATCCTATTCCTCTTCCTTTCTTCATCGACAGTGTCATCATCCAGCTCATCCTAAAAACCTACCTCTTCCATCAAGTTTTCCTTTACTCCTCATTGTCATAGGGTAAAAATAGGTGCAGCAGCTCCTCGGCTTAGCCTGGGAAACCACCGCCTACATGGCTCAGGCTGGGGCACCAAGCAAACATGCCATACCAAAGAGCCATCCTGCTGCCCGCATGGCCCAGGTAGGGTGGGGAGCTCAACAAATATGTAGGCAGATGGTCCTGCCTTCTCCCAGTGCCCTGCTATGGCGGCCAATGGTATGGCGGGGCAGAACAGATACGCTGATCCACTGTGGCCCGGGCTGGCCCACGTGGGCGGCCCTTAGCCTAGGCTGTGTCCTCCGAGATTTTCTGAGGATGCAGCAACCTACGCACCCAGGGCAGTCCTGGGCGAACATCTGGCAGCACCAAAACAGACATGCCGGTGGCTCCTGGGCCACAGTAGGCCACCATCACATTTGTTTTTACCCACAGAGTGCTTACTGATGCTTCTTAATATACTGTCTTCTTTCTCTTCCCCTTGTAACTAAGCTAAGCACATGCACCTGAAACTTCTCAACTTCATGAATCTTTCACACTTCTGTATCTCCTTATGTTCCCCTCTTCCTTGTCTCCCTCTGTTGTCCATCTTAGATTGCAAGCCTCTCGGGGCAGGGACCTATCCCTAATCATGGTGGCTCAGTGCCAGTCATTTTGCTGGTTCTATATAAGTAATAAAAAAATAATCTCCTGCAGAACACTGTTGAATGCTTTAACCACTAGCTGGCCTAATCTCCATTTGTCACCTTCCTTGTCTCTAGGACTGCACAAATTTTCTTAATTACAGATACCTCAGAACAGCTGAATTGGGCTTTCACACCCTCCATAACTTTCATTCATTTTTTCTGGAATCTAAGCTACCATGAGAAGAGATGTTGTTGCTGTCATCTTTGTTTTGCTCAGCCTCTTCTTTCTCTCTTCCCTGTTTAGTCTATTTCTTCCTTAGTGTTCCACTGTCCTCACCTTTTGCATAGATTTGCCAGTTCAAAATTACAAAAAATAAGGGACACTATGAAGCTCTAATGTTTTGAAATAAGGGATTTTGATTATGTTCTGTGGAGCTGTGGTGGCCTGAATGAGGAGGAGCCCTTAAAATAAAGAACACCCGGCAACCGTACCTGCATGTCCCTGTTCTTGCACTTGCAATTCCCTTGTCTCCATTATTTATGTCCTCTAAGATGTCTCACTCCTCATGTTCTCCATATGCTGCCAACCTCTTCTTTTCCCTTAACTCCACTATCCTTGCCATACACATTTATTTTTCCATTCTCTTCTGTGTTCAATAACCAAAGGCCAAACCAGGATATATGCCGATTGGCTCCATCCCTCTAGAGTTCCAGGTGCTTTATATATGATTATTACTTGACAGGGTTTGGCCCATGGCAAATCTAATTTTTTCCCTTTAATGTTCCATACTTGTGTCACCCAAAGAGATAAGAAATGTGTGTTCCTGTGCTTAAGTGTAACTACAAACTCTTGCCAAAAATCAAGAAATTCCTTGCAATTTTAATAATATTTTCCTCTGATTTTCTATTACCTGTTTTATGAGTTTACTATGGGTATTTTCAGACGTTACGAGATCACGCTCAACCACAGTGAACCACGGTCAATTCCGCAGCAGGGCCAAAGCGCCCTGAACGGGTATTTTCAGACGTTACGAGATCACAGTCAACCACAGTGAATCTGCACAGGGTGAAAGTGATTCCGTAATGTCTGATGGGGGGAACGGAAGTTCCCCCCATATGTTCCCCCCCTGTGAATCACAGGGGAGGAATCATATTCACCACACGATTGGAGGTTGTGGCCGGACCATCCCTGATTGCGTGGTGAATGAGATTCCCCCCCGTGATGAAGGGGACAGTAACGTCTGTCCCCTGACCATGGCCCGGAATCCGCGGCGGGATTCCAGGCCGTGGTCAATGCTGGGGGGTGGGGGTGGCCGGGCGCTGCGGCCGCATTGGCCGCGGCACCCGCCCTTCTCCTGGAGGGCGGGCGGGCGGGGCAGTGTGGGGGGGCGGGGCTGTGCGGCCGCACGTTGCGCCGCACCTGACAGCCCCGCCCCCTCCTCAGATTCCTCGCCGGGATCGGCCACTGCATCTGTTAGCCCGTGATGCGGTAGCCCCGGCAGGCAATCAAAGGGTTGTTTCTGTGCTGGGGCCAATTGGCCCTGTCATGTCTGAAAATACCCAATGTCTGTTTCGCGGGCACCAGATGTTCACCACGGTCAATACCCACATGGGGTCAAAATCAACCACGCTTCCGGAGCTCCCCCCCGGACCATCTCCGAAAGCGTGGTCAAAGAGATTCCCGACGGGAACCAACAAAAAGTAACGTCTGGACAGCAACCACCGGCCGGAAACAAAGGAAATGATTCCCAGCCGGGGACAAAGCATGCAGCGTCGCTGCCAGGCAACCAGCAACAACACAGGGCGGGGAGGAAGATTTAGGGTGATTTCAGACGTTACGGGGCCCATTGGCCCCGTACCGAAATCACCCTATTCATTCCCCGCCGGGGTCACCCCGTCACGCCGCAACAGACGTGCCGGGGGGATCCCGGCGGGGAATCTGGGAGGGGGCGGGGCCGCGCGGCGCAACGTGCGGCCGCACGGCCCCGCCCCCTCCACGCTCCCGCCGCCCGCCCTCCGGGGAGACGGGCGGGCGGCGGGGCCAATGCGGCCGCCGCGTCGGGCCGGATTCGCCACGGCCCGGGATCCCGCTGGGGATCCCGGGCCGTGGCGCCCGGCCAGACGTTACTTTTTTTTGGTCCCCGCTGGGGATCTCTTTGACCACGCTTCCCGGGACATTCCCCCCGCTAGCCCGGGAAACGTGGTTCAAATTGACCCCATGCGGGTATTGACCATGGCGAACATCTGGCGGCCGCCAAACAGACGTTTGAGACACATTGACCACAGGTGCGTATTCACCGTGGTTCAATGTGATCTCGTAACGTCTGAAAATACCCTTAAAGGGCACACGACAGCAGCTGGGACGAGCCGCCCCGGCGCCTCCGGTTGCTTTGACCATGGTCCGGCCCGAGATCGGCGTAACGTCTGCTCCGCTGCTCCAGGCCGTGATCTGGCGGCCCGATTCCCTGCTGTGGTCCCGGTCCCGTCCCGTCTGTTCAGGGCGTTTTTTGACCACGGGGGGTGGTTGTTCGGTTCACCCCCTCCAGGAATCCACTATGGTGACTCTGGACCACGTAACGTCTGAAATCACCCATAGTCATCAAAATCAGATTTTAAAACATGATATCAGTGCCATGGCATTGCTTTTAAACATTAGGACTGCTGAAACTAAATAAGCCAAAATGAATGCATTCTTATTGATTAGGTGATTTGGGGGAGCAAAATCTTGCTACCAAAAATGTCCCAACCCCATAGCTCTCTCAAATTCAGATGACCCATTTCATAAATCAGAGCTAGATATTTTGTTTTTTATCATTTAGATGGTGTATGAAGTTAACATAAAGCGAAGAAAAAAGTCAGACTTTATTTGAATGCAAATATTTTCTCATTCGAACTATAGAAAATATAAGAAACAACAAAGGAAAATTGTGACTAGAACTATGAATAAGATTTACATTTTCTTTTCATGGTTACCATTATGGGCTTGATCCAACTCCCACTAAAGTTAATATAATTTTTTCACTGAGACCTTAGCTGAGCCATTATTAGGATCCCTGGTAAGAAGAACTGCCATACTGTCTGGCCCATGATCCATCTAGCCCACTATCCTGTCTCCAACAACAGTCAGCTTTGGAGAACTGCACGAACAAGTCACAAACGGAGTGATTTATTTCCTGCTGTTCACTTCCAGCTCACAGCAGTCAGAGGTCTTTCCCCCTGACTAACTTGGCTAATAACATGTATAGGCCTAGTCTCTATGAACTGACCCAGTCCTTTTTTGAACCTATTTATGCTATTGGGCTTCATAACTTGCCCTGGCAATGAGTTCCACAGGTAAATTATGTATTAAGGGGGGAGGGGGGGGGTTCTTTTGTTTGTTTTAAACCTGCTGCCAGTTAATTTTATCCAGTGTCCCAATAGCTCTACTCTTTTGAGAAAGGACAGAGAACAGCTCCCTACTTACTTGCTCTACACCACTCACAATTTTGTAAACCTCTATCACATCCCCACACCCTAGTTGTCTTCTCTAAACTGAAGAACCCTAATAAATTTAGATAAAGGTTTATATAGAAAAATCTGTGGTGTCCTTTCTCATTTAGTATAAACATACGGACATATTTCTACAAAACAGATTAAATTTTATTCTACTTTAAGTAATGCTGGATGATGGATCCAGTACAGTGGGTTATTTGAGCAATGGCCTAACTAAACACAAGTACTCCTACTAGACACTTGCTGGATTGGAGACTGCAGGAGGAAAGCCACTGCAGCCAAAGGCTCTGAACAAAGTGAGATTAGAACCAATAGGATTTACTCTCAAATTAAGCATGTGCTCAAATGTTTTGCTGAATCAGAACAGGACTGCTTTCAGGACCTAAGAAATTCTATTTGTTTTTACTGTGGTAAGTAACTTTGCAAAACAGCACTGTGGGGTTTCATGTTTGTCAGTAACTTCTAGATTACATCTACTCAGCTTGCAAGTCAAATGATGGGAGTTTTTGTCTGAGAAATTTCTGAAAATGCAACATGAAAGTTGAGCTGGATTCTTCCCTGTTCATGCATTGCTACATTACAGGGGGTGTTTTTAAATAACCAAGGCAATGGGGCGGGGAGGTCTGAGTGGTACTGCCGCGAGGCACCCACTCAGGTGGCGTGGTGGGGAGGGATTCAAACAGGTGGCTCCCAGCGTGGCTACCCTGCCTCTGCCATGCCATGCCATGGGGGAGGGGGAAGCGTGTTGGGCTGGCCTTTGCTAATGACATGTCCCTGGCGTAAGCGCTTGGGAACCCGGGCTCCACAGCACTCCTGGACAGTTCTTGTGACTTGCGAAGGCTGTGTCCTCCCACCCATAGTGCCTATGAGCAGCAGACCAGTCTACAGGTGTGGCTGGCCACCCCAGTTCATATGGGCAGAGGCTCTGTGGCTGACCATTGCCATGGAGCTATTTGGTTTGCCACGCATGGAGTACTCTGGATTTCTCGGTAGTGCTCCATGAGTGGCTATGAATGTGTGCTGCACGGTTTGCAAAAGCGTGCATCCCCCCGCCCTCCACCTTCACATAGCTGGTCGGATGCATTGCTCCTGGATGACCATGCATGGTAGCATCTCATTTAAAAACACCCAGACTTTACACTTGGGACTTTAGTAAAATTTTCTGATGAATCTCCACCATGCACCAGAATAAAACCCAACTCAGTTTCCCCTAACCATAGTGGCTCTGCAATGCTCAATAGAGTATACATGTATTTTAGTCGGTAAAGTAAGCTGATACGTCAAAGAATGCATACAAGGCACAGGTCTACTGAGTAAGGCGGCACCATTTTATATAGTTACCTTTCAGAGCAGAACTGTACTTTAAACTTTCTGATATTTACTCTTTCTGCTTCATGCAAGTTTATAAGTAAGGCAAATCCCACAGTGGCTGTATGTTATAGTTTTTAACTAATACATTAGGAAGAAAAATATCATTTTAAGCAAGCAAGGAAGAGAGTTGTCGAGTAAGGCTCAAGGCCTGATCTGTCTTCCATTAAAGCCAATAGGAGTCCTTGCAAGGTGTAAATCAGGCTCTTCTGTATTTACAGAAACCTATATTTCACAGCTTAGTAAGGTGGAAATCTCATTTTCTTCTATATTTACGAAGCAGGTGTTTATGTCATTGTTCTGCTTACTTTTCAAAGACAAAAGTTGCAATTTATACTGAGAGCAACTAATCTTTCTTTAAAAGTGCCATGTTTCAAGGAATCTTTTTATAGAAAACATTTCATAAAACTTCTCTTGAAGTTCTAATTTTTATCAAGATCATTATTCCTCCTGAGAAACCAATAATAAACTTTGAAAATCAGTCTATGTGTATTAATTTCTATCCATCCATTTATCTTACTGTTCTCTAGATATCTTTTCCACATTAATAATTCCAGAAAATGTTGCTTTACTGTTTTTCTTAAATATAACATTTTTATTGAATGTAAACTAATCAGAGATCACAATTCAATATGAAACTGTGAGTAAAAAAACCCTCACCTGGAGTTGTGTATAGTTTGAGGTTGGTTTCGTTGCTATTTGGTTTCTTTTTCATGTTTTTAAAAACAAGTATAGGCTAGTACAATCTCGTAGAACAATGGTCTGACTTTAATGACTTTAAAATCATCAAGACACAACAGTAGATCTTTAATGAGTGCTATCAATTCTGAATGCTGCAGTCTAGCCTAAATATGAAGATGCTCAGAATGAATTCTGTATTCATCGTTTGTCTTAGTACTTTTTCATATTTAACTTTTCATGGAAGACTTTATATATGTGTGGAAAGCAAGCAAGCAAGCAAGCATTTTAGAGAGCAACCAATGGCAATATCAAAAATAAAATATCAAAACCTAGTTACAACACTGTTTCTAAACATGACAAAGTTGAGAAGGTGGCAATGTGTTATTCACCCAATAGTTAATAAAAGGATCTCTGAAATATTATTAGCAAAACATATTTAGACATATAATAAACTAAAAGTGTATATGTATAGCTTCTTTTAGGCAATTATACAATTGTAGTTTGTGATCTGATATAGGTCTTTGTAAAATATGATTCTTTCTATTTTTCCCAGTTAAAGGAAAAAACAGCTTCCAACAGCAGGAGTATCAGATTCTTACTGCATCCATGACACTTGTAAGCATTCAGTGGTCAGAACACCACTACATATCCTTCAAATGATATGGACCAGTGAAGCTGGAAGGTATCTTCACTGAACCAAACAGCCTGGTATCTCAGCAATCCACCAGGACACGAGCCCCAGCATGCCCCAGGTGGTGTGCGGAATCTAGACTAAAGTAGGTAGTGTATTTTGCATTTTGAAAGTCAAACTGTTCTGAACGTTGAATCCTAAGGAGATTTGCCAGATACAATGCTGTCAGGGCCTCAGATATACTTATTAATTTTTATTTCAATATTTAGCAGTGGGAAGCCTTAAGATGCTATGGCACTGAACATTATAACAAAACCTTAATGGGATAAAATAAGACACTTGAAGTATTTCTAAAGTTAAATAATTTGGATACATATGCTATTCAGATTTTAATAAATCTTCTGCATATACCAGTAACATTATGTTACCTAAAACCTCAAATATTTTATACTATTTCTTCTTTTATGAAGAATGAATAATAATCCTTTAATGCTCAGTAGCTAAAATGAAGAATAAAACCAAAATATTATTTTATTAAGAATTTATATTGCGCAAGCAATGTATCTGGTACTTTACAATCATGCTTTGATTCTCATAATAATACCATGTCACTACATTTGATTATTATTACTCTGTTGGACACTTAGGAGAATGAAGTATAAATATATTTTAAAGTCTAATATTCTCAGTCTTTGACACCATGATTCATTACCTCATTAACATTAAAATAACTGCTATGTCATAGAAAAACCAGTATGAAGTCACAACTTTGTATGTGCAATGTTGGCACTATCTCAACATCAAAAATGCAGAACAAGGATGAATAATTTATTTCCATTTTTAAAAAATCAGTTAACTGGATACAAAGATATGTATGTATCATGGCTTCTGAGAAAAACAGCATTGTATTAAGAATACAACCACTCTGAAGAGATAAAACTAATGGGGGGGAGGGGGAATGGCCCACAATAGTTACAACAGGTTTTCAAATCAAAGACATGCCCTATCAAATCTAACATTTACCCTGTAGTGCTAGAGATTAGAGCATAATAGCATATGGACTTGTGGTGATTACCACAAGGGAAAGATGAAAAGATACTATCTCACTATACAAAGAACCCAGGGTGCTCATGATGGGATTTAAAACCTATGCTAGTAAACCATGGCTGTTTGCCCATACAATCTCCTTCCTACATTATGTTTTAAGAGGCATCTAAGTTATCCAACATGCCATTCCGTTGCCATGAAATCCAGTTTCCAATATGTAGTTGGAAAGTGGTATTGTGAATGGACAGCCACAGTCACTTGTTTGACAGGTGAACAGATGTGTTCCACGTCACAATCTTTTCAAGTTCCAGTACTGTCTGTAGCAGCCAGTGAGAAACTATCCTGTACCACCCTTACTGTTTGTCCCATCTTCACAAGAGCTGTTTTGGATAGAAGGCATTTTCTTTTGAAAACCAGCCAGATCAGTATTATGTGGACAACATCAAAAGCTTCCTTTTGATCGGCATACAAAAGACAGGGAATAAAAAAGTTTTGATGTGTTCTTATGTTTGAAATTACTGGGCAGGAGACAGCAGTGAAATCCTTATTTTCCCTTTTGTCTGATTTTTATAAATAAGGTTATAATAATGAGGGGGAAGGCGTAGAAGGTCATTATTTCTGGAGAGGCAGGTAGATTCTAATTTTACAAAGTAGGGCTACCACGGGTAGGTAAACCGAGCATAAACACTTGATACAGTACAATCACTCCATATCACAGTGACCACCCAGACTAGATAGTAGCTTTTAATCAGGTGAGCCAATAATACTGATCTTTTGCACTTTCTTGAGCTTTGGTTTATGGTGTTAGTGCAGTGCGATTGTGGTTTTCCTATGTCCGGCTTCTGTTTTGTATGTGTGTGTGTGTGATATCACCCCTCCTCCCTTACTCTCTTTCTGTATGTCCCTCACCCCACCTCCCCTCCTTTGCTCTTAGCTCTATAGTGTGCGTGCCTTTTAATTTTGAACTCAACTTTTACCATCACAAAGAGTATATTGAAAATTACATTTCTGGTTGAACAACTCCTCCCCTTACCCTCCCTACCGCCAGCCCGTTCTCTCCCCAGCTTCCCCCTCTCTTACCTGCTGGCCAGGCTCTGCCTGCAGTGCTGCCTGAAGGGCATCAGGTGGTAGTTCATGGCGTCCAGCAGCAGCTTCTGGCAGACGGGGTCGGTGCGCATGAAATCCACCGACTGGACCCGCTCTACAAGCTCCGGGGCCGGGATGAGGGCAAAGCGGAGGCGCTTCATGAGGTCCGGGGCATATTGCATGCGGGTCTCCCGGTCGTGCTCCAGCCAGAGTACGGACATTTGGAAGAGCGCCAGCTCCGACTCCACCGGGGGAGGTAGCGAGTCGAGCAGGGCGCGCATCTCCTCGAAGTTGAGCAGCAGCACGTCTTCCACCAGGTACTTGTTGGCCAGCTTCTTGGTCTCCTCCAGGCCGTGTAAGGCGGCGATCTTGCACACCTGCTTGTAGTTCTGCACCGAGATCTGGTCGTTGAGGAACTGCACACAGAGTTTGGTGACCTGCGGGATGTGCAGGATCTTGCTGACCGACAGTACCTCCTCCACCGTGTCCAGGGACAGGGTCACGTTGGCCGTGTAGAGATACTCAAGCACCAGGCGCAGCCCGATGGACGAGCAGCCCTGCAGCACTAGGTTGTTGATAGCCCTGGGACTGGCCAGTAGCTTGTCCTCTGGGGAGGAGGAGGGGGTGCCCGGTTCCTCCTGCTGCTGCTGGTCTTTGGGGGGTCCCCCCAGCCCGTCCTGGGCGCCTGGCCCAAGCCCCAGGGGGTGCGGATGGCCGCTGCTGCCACCGCCGCTACTGCTGGAGAAGAGGGATCGGAAGTACTGAGAGCAGGAGGCCAGCACGGCCTTGTGGCAGTGGAACTGCTGGCCCTGGGCCGTCAGGGTCACGTCGCAAAAGAGCTGCTTCCTCCACAGCAGGTTGAGGCCGTGCAGCAGATTGTCGCTGTGGCTGGGGTCGAAGGTGGACGTCCTGTCCCCGGATCTGGACATGGCGAAGAGCCTCAACACACCTGACTTGGAACCCTCTCCTCCAACCTGGGCAAAGGGGGCAGGGAGGGGTCGGGGACAGCAAGAGAGAAGCGAGGGTTACAGCAGGCCCGGAGTACTCATTGCGTGGGGAGGCGGGAAAAAGACTCCCCGCTTAGCCGCCCCCTCCCCACAAGCAGCCCTCGAACCAGGCATAGCAGCAGCACCAGCCGCTGGCGCCAGGCGCTTCCGGAGGCTGCAGCGTGCCCAACCTCTCGCAGGGGCTTCGCTTGGGGGCTGGGGCCTCCATCCCCAGGTGGGACCCCGCAGGGGGAGAGGAAGGGACAGAGAGCCACAACTTGCAGGCGCTGCTTTCCAGGGGAGGAGCAAGGAGTTTGGGCTTGTTTGCAAAGCTCGCTGCAAACTCTGCCAAGCAAGGGCCGAGTGGCTGGCCGGGGCGGGGGGGGGCAGAGAAACAATTCCCGCCGCCGCGACACTGAGCGCGGACTCTGCTGCCCCAGGGAATGCCCCTCCCTCCAACTGCAACTTGGCAGCGCTGCGCTCTGCTCAGCCCCACAGCGTGTGTGTGTGTGTCCGCGGCGCGGGAAAGTCCCGCGCCTGGACCATCCCCCCCCCTCGAGTTGCGCTGCTTGCACTAGTTTGCGCCCTGCCTGGGGGCGGGAAGACAGAAGCCCAGGGTAAGACGGGGCTTGTCTTGCCCGAGTTTCTGCGCAGGAGGCGGCGCCGCTTTAACTCTGGTAACTATGGGAAGTTCAAGTTGGGGGCTGGGGGGCGGGCGGGAGAGGATACGGCGGCATTTCTGCCCCTGCGCTGGTGCCAGCCGCACGGGCTGCTTCGTCCCGACCCTCCCTTGGACAAGTCTCCGACTCGAGACTCTGAGGGCGGGAGCAGGTGGCCGGGGACAGGGATCAATACGCCGAGCCTTAACCTGCTGAGGAGAAAGGGACCTGCGCTGGCCACAGCCAGCTCCGGGGAGACCCGAGTCGCCTGCTGCCGCTGCCTCTGCTGCGCCTCCTCCTCCTCCGCCTCAGTGGGATTCTACAGAGACCTGCTCCTTCCATTGCAGCTCGTTCAGTCTCGGCAGCACTTGCTCCCCTTATTTTTCTCTCGGGGGGGGGGCACTTCCCCTACCCTGCTCCCGCCAAATCAGCCCCCGCTCGCTCTCTTCCTCCCTCCCTCTCCAGGCTAGCATGGGTTTAAGAAATCTCGAAGAGCCTCTCCCTTTAAGTGGACCCGGTCATTCCCCCCCTCCTCCTCTTTCTCCCTCCCCTTCTTTCTCCCTCGTTTGCCTATTTCTTGCAATTGGAGTTTATTCTCCAAAGGCGTTTGTTGTACAACTGCCCCCCAACACACACTCTCCCAACCCACAAATACCCCCCCCCCAAACAAACAAATCAGAAGACACAAGAAAATACACACAGACGGTTAGACACAAGGCCAGAAACTTACCTGCTCCACAACCAGCTGCCAAAGTAAAGGTTCACTTAAGCTCCCCCCCAAAAAATCAATTGTCCTTCCTTTTTAAAGGTTTGATCGCTCCTTCAAAAAAAAAAAAAAAAACACCAAAAAAACCCCAACCTTCTGGTTCCCAACTCCAAGCAGTCACTCTTTACAATTTATTTTGTCGTACATCATTTGATCACCATGAATTAGCAACAGCAAGAAAATGTACGAGAGGGAGAAGGGAAGAGAGAGAGAGAGAGAGAGAGCGCAGAGCTTTCTGCAAGAGAAGAAGAAGAAAAAATGTACGTGTGACAAATTATGCTACCAAGAAACAACACATCATTATCCTTGGGCCTGGGGCTCAGTGAGTCGTAACGAGAGTAATAGGAAATCCACGGTTGGGGAGAGAAACGGTCGTGCATGGCCATTGGAGAGAGACCATACAGGGGGATGGATGCTGGAGAGACTCGCAAAATTATGGCTCAAGGCTATTGTAAAAATTGTCGAGCGTAAATGACTGCGATTTCAAACATCTTTGGAAGAAAGAAGGGGAAAAAGCGAGCCCCCCCACCCCTCAGCCTCCCTCCCTCTCTCTTCTCTCTCTCTCTATAAAGAACCGTCAAGTTTTAGTGCGCATTGCTAATTAGTCAATTTCTCTCTGCCTTCACAGGCTGGCGACTTTGCTGCTGAGCTGAAACTGCTAATTTCTGTGACCAGCTTTTTTCTTAGCTGTGATCTGGATGAATGAGTAGCTGTCTCACAGAGATGACAAAAATAAACTCTAATCCCCCCAAAAAATTTCCACTACATCTTTCTCATGCATAGATTTATGATCTTCAAGTGCCCTGTGCAATATGCAAACTTTTGTGTCTGTGTGTAGTGCTGTTGTATTCAGATGGTGCTATTTGTGTTTACTGCCTTCCCCCAATGTGATGGAAACAATGTCTGATCTCAATACATGATATATTGTCACCTTTTTCTCCCTCCCCCCCCCCTTTGTATTATTGGTTTGACAAGGTACATCGTCTGTCCTTTCATGTATGATGGGCATGTTTGTGGGGGGGAGGAAGAAAGCAAGGGGAGGAAAGTGAGGCTAGTAAATGGTATTAGTGCTATACCCTTCCTTTTACATTTGTTCCCCTGCACTATTCAAGATTTATGATCTTGTTTGAAGGCATATTTTCTCTATCGTTTTTTCTGGTTAGACAACCGTCTCTGAACTTCACTGTCAGCTCTTCAACGGATAAGGGTTCAGAAGTCACTTTTTTATTGGAAGATTAGCATATTGTCAGATTTGTCTTTCTGTTTCCAGACTTTGCAATGCAGAAGCCTGAATCAAATGGCAGGGAAGCAGATGCTATTTCACAAACTCAACCTTTCAACTTTCTGCCAGATCTGATACCTTAAGAACGTGCACAGCTCACAGTTTTTTGACTCCTTTGTAGAATTAACACCCAGAGTTGTTTTCTCTCAGACATTTTGGCATTTTCTTTCCACCAAGGGGCATTTTGGTAGAGGACATGTTTCCACACTTTATCTTATGATATATTGC
This sequence comes from Sphenodon punctatus, assembly GCA_003113815.1. NCBI lineage: Eukaryota > Metazoa > Chordata > Lepidosauria > Sphenodontia > Sphenodontidae > Sphenodon > Sphenodon punctatus. The sequence continues at coordinate 5,417,636 of QEPC01001916.1, read as the reverse complement.
ACCCTCACATTTATAGCTCTCTTCTTCTGTTGTCAGATCTTCAAGAGTCCAAAAAAAAGAGGAGGAAAAAAAGCAGTAAGGTATGCCCTTGAATGAAATGCACATAAAGGGAGACTGGAGAGCACTTATATAAAGTTTTAGTTGGTGTGAAATCCTAAGAACCACTCTTTCCAACTAATAAGACTCTTGTAATTAAAATACATGCCAGGGGGTTTACCTTGAAACGCAGCTTTCATTGTATTCCTCCTTAGCTTGCAAAAGAATGCAAAGGCATCTACTGATGGAAGGAAAAAGAGCTGGAAGTTGAATTGTTCAAGAATTGAAGCCCCACTTTGCAATGCTGGAACTAAAACGAGGCAGTCTGTAACTTGCCAGGTAGTTTTCGTCTTCGCTTATTGTAGGGTAACCTATGAGAAAAACAATTTTTTTTAAAAAATGTGCATATTTTTCAGCTTCACCCACATTTCTTACCATAAAGCTCCTACTCTTAGACCTTCTTTCCCATACAGACCTGCTGTAGTCTGACTCTCACCTAGTAATAATAATTATTTTTATATAGTGCCCCCCTGCCATGGCACTTGGAGCGCTTTATATAATAAACCCAACTTTTAATCCTCACAACAACTGTGTGAAGTAGTGAGAGAACATTGTGACTGGCCCAAGGTCACCCAGTGTGTTTCTGGCTAAGGCAAGACTTGAAACCGAGGTCCCCCTCTACCTCCTGGTCCAAGTACTGCACACTTAGCAATTACACCACACCGGCTCTCTTAATATTACCTAAAATCAATAATGAAGCAATTGCTGTTGTAGAAAATGGCACTGATGCCAAAGGATACACATTAGAAACGATGCCATACCATTTTTCTTCTTCCCTCTATATTGTTTATTTATTTTAACAATTTTTTACCCCGCTCCCATCCTGCCTCAGGCAGCTCAGGGCGGCTAACAGAGAAAATAAAACAACAATATAAACATACAAACAGCTAAAATCACCACAGATAAATACAATAAATAATGGGGGAAGTAAAACAAAAGCAACCCCCACTCTAACCCCACCCTTTACCCATCTCCCTCACTAAAAGCCTGGCAGAACAGCCAGGTCTTCCACATTTGTTGAACGGAGGAGAGGTCTGGGGCTACACAGGCCTCTGCTGGAAGGGAGTTCCACAGCGTCGGTGTGAGAACGCCCTCTCCATAGTTGCGCCCTGAGTAACTTGGGGGACTTTGAGACTTGCAAAGTGCAAATTGTGGTATCTGGGAAGAGCAATTTTTATATAACTGGATGTTTTTAAATAAGCAAGGTTTGGGGGGAGGGTCTGTGGCCACTGAGTGGCACAGCCGTGGAGCACCTATTCAGGTGGAGCTCATGGGGAGGGATTCAAACAGGCAGCTCCCATATAGCTACTGTGGCAGCCGTCATGCACTCCCCTTGCCATGGACTGTGGAGGGAGGAGGAAGCATGCCAGGCTGACCTTTGACATGTTCCTGGCATGAGCACTAGGGGACCTGGGATTTCCAGCGCTCCCAACTAGTTCTTGTGACTTGCAACAGCCATGTCCCCTGCCCACAGTGCCTATGAGTGGCAGACTGGTCTGTTGGTGTGGCTGCCCACCCCAATTCATACAGGCAGGGGCTCTGTGGCCGCCTGTTGGCTTGCTCTGCATGGAGCACTCCAGATTTCTCAGCAGTGCTTCATGAGTGGGTGCTGCATGGCTCACAGGAGCACACATCCCCCTGTTCCACCTCCAGACGGGTGTTCGGATGAGTGACTCCTGGGGTAGCATCTCATTTAAAAGCACCCATCCTTGTGCTATTGAACTTTGTATTACTGGTGTAATGGCTGCAAGCTTAGGTTTATAAGGAGCTGCCTAACTGAGTCAGACCAATAGTCCATCTTAGCTCAGTATTACAACCTGACACAGCAGCAGGGTTTCAAATCTGGATCTCTGGCAGAGGCCTCACCCAGGCATGCTGCCCGAGACCCTCCAGGATCTTCGGCAAAGGCCTCACCCAGGTGTGCTACCAGAGATCCTGAATTTGAGATGCCAGGGACTGAACTTTGGACCTTATACATGTAAAGCATGTGCTCTACCACATGGTCCAAGTAATCCCGGGTTGTTTGTTTTTTTTATAGTTTATTCAATTATGCCACGTAATCCTACACCACTATAGAATGTCTTTGGAGGTTTCAACGTTCTGCACATTTTGAGGATTTCTAGTACTAATAAATTTAAATACTTTGCACATTCATTCAGGGCCATGATGAAGGAATACTCTGGGAAGTTTTCCTGGCAAAGCTTCCCTTTGGCCTTTGTGAGGAAGGAGTTTTGCATCCTAGTGACACCATGAAAAACAGGTTTGGTACGTAGAAATCACAGATCTGTTGATTGCATCACAGATTACTGGGGAGGTGTGTGCTGGTCAGGGACCGCCGCGCCCCAGAGCAGCTCCTTCGGTCTGCCGGGGGTGCCTTCTTGGAGGTCCCCCGTGTTAAGCGGGGGGGCCACAATGGAGAGGGCATTCTCGGTGGCCGGGCTGCGTCTTTGGAATTCCCTCCCGGAGGAAGCTCGCCTGGCCCCAAGCCTTTTGACATTCCAGTGGGCTTGTAAAACCTGGCTGTTCACCCAGGCCTTTGGGGCGGGGGGTTTAGGGTTTTAGCTCTTTCTTACCTTTATTTTTATTTATTTTCCTAACCCTGTTTTGAGGTTTTTAAATTGTGTGTTGTTTTTAAAAATGTTTTTATTTGCATAAATGCATAAAATAAATAAATAGATAAATATAAATAAACCTAAGGGTATTTTCATATGTGATGGTGCTGAGCACTGCTACACTTTGATCCTGCCCAAGGTGAGAGCCCTCACCCCGGGCAGAATCTGGCCCTGCCACTAAACAAAAGTGATGGTGGCTGGGGAGATGGTGGCCGGGACGTGTGGATGTGGTCTGCACAGCCCACCCTGCCCCCGTGCTGCTTAGCGCGGCCTAACACCCCTCACTGACAGGCGGGTGCAGTCTCTTATGAGAGTGCTGCGCCTGCCCGGAAAAGCATCGGCTGGAGATAGGTAGAGCAGGGCATCAGACATGACGGGGATGGGTTCCCCAGATTGTGGCTGGCAGGGCTAACTCTGGGATGTGTGCTGGCAGGGAGCCCAGCACACAACGCAGAGTTAATCCTGCCACGGCCCAGGATATGTTTGTTCCTGCCTGCAGCAAACATCTGGTGGGTGGGAACAGACGTGACACCACCATGGGTGGCCATGTCGGTGTAAGCATGGCCACCTGTGGTAGCGTTACATTTGAAAACACCCTAAGTTTAAGCCCTCTGCCTTTACTCTGGCTCCAGACCCCGTCTCTACTTCTGACCATGGATCATCCTCTGTGTCCATTCCAGAATGGGAGATCGACAGAGTTGTCTGCCTTAGGCTGAGCTTTTGGGCTGCTTTAACATACAGGTTTGTTGATTACTGGAGGAAGGATGATATACGAAGTGCACCTGCCTGTCTTCCTCCTGCACACCTGACTCCCTGTAATGCTGTTTCTAGACAACAGAAGCAGGAACAGAGAATCTGTGGCCCACGGGCCACACCTAGCCCCACCATCCTCCTTTCAGTGCAGCCCACTGGAGTTCCTTTGCAGCCACTTTTGATTCTGGCTGCATTTCATTCTTGCCTGGCGTGTGAAGCTTTTGCTACCCAGACTGATATAAGAACATAGGCTTGATTTTATCCCACTGGGAGTCATGGCAGACAAGGGCTGAATCAGGGCTGCAGAATCAGGAGACAGGAATGGCCAGGAATTGGAGGAAGAGGGTGGGTGGCAGGTGTCTTGGTTTGGCTGGGCTCTGCAGCTTCACACTCTTATGCAGCTGCTTCCTGTACTTCCCGCCTGGTTACACCCACTGCACGGCGTCCTCTCGCTGTCTTCCCTGTCTTCCCTTTCCCAGAGTACGACCTTTCTGCCTGGCCTGCGAAAGGTCAGTAAATTTTAAAAGTGGCCCACAAATGGAAAAATGTTTTCTACCCCTGCCACGTGACGAATTTTCATGCAAATGTTGGTATGAAAACAACAGTATTGCAGAGGCTGAGTGAAAAGTGGGGAGATCTGCAGGCAGAGCAGGCCCACATGTCTTTAAATGTCCAACTAACCGTACATTCAGTAACTGAGCAAGGTAAATGTTTATCTGCACAGCTTTCACAGGATTATGCTTTTTAAAATCCCCTGTGATGTGCATGTATGTAAACGCAGTAACATGTCTATTGATGCAACTTATGCCACATGGTTTTGGTTTTTACATATTTTGTTGCTGTAATAGAGCCATGCTGTTACTGAACCTTTCACACAGCTCAGAAAGCCGCATGTTTTATTTGTCCAAAACCTGTGTAACAAGCAAAAGTAACTATCAATGGGGAGCACCTAGCTTTTGTCATAGATAGTGGTGGTAGGAGATGAATTTTAGCTCACTTTGTTGTTCAATGTAGAGATTGCCTCTGCGTGTTTGATCCATCCTGCTGAGCACTATCAGCAGCCTGCATCTCTGCCACTATTGTTTTTAAAATGGCAGGAGAAATGTGACTAGTTGGTAGCGTTCAGCATGATGAACCACATGTAGATGAAATTTCTCATCACAGCAAGTTAAAAGTCCTTTTTTCAGTCCCACAGAAACCACATATAAAGTGTATAGCTAGGCAGGATAGAACCCCTGAAGTACAGGGGTTATTTGCTTGTACAGCACCTTCCATTAAAGCTACAAAATGTTCCAGTTTGGCCAAGACGGTCCCAGCTTCAGAAAGGCTGTCTCATGTCCCAAAGTGCTACAATCATGATTTTTATCCCTCCTCCCCACTGGGAATTGGGGGGTGGGGAGGAGGGAGAGATCATTGCTGCAAGCTGGTTCAAATCAGAAAGAGAGCTAGGGGATTCCTGATGTGGTGGCCTTAGCTCTTGTTGGTTAATTTGAACAGTTTGGTTTTAAGAGAGCACTGGGAGGGAACGAATTTTGGCTCTAAAGATCACTGGGAGGGGAAGATGTAGCAGTTACAACTGAAGAGAGCTGCAGCTTGGAAAGGACTCTGAGAAAGAACTGGTTAGCAGCCAGGGCCACGGAGATCAAGCAGTACAGCAAAGGGTCTTTGGGAAAGGCAAGACTTGATATTTTATGTTTGTATTTCCTGTCAAATATAATTCCATAAACAATAAAACCAGAATAATTTATTGAGACTATTGTTCACATGGCACAGAATATATAAAAAAAGGTGTCCTGGAAATTACATAGGTTTTAAGTGGAAAGTTATAATTCAGTAGAAAAAGATCCCAGTTTTACCAGCTCCATCCCACCAACTCCGCTTCCACCTGGTTCAGTTGCCTGGAAATGGTAGCCTTACCTGGCAATTAAGTAAGCTAGACAAGTCCATCCATACAGAACCATGCGGTAATTAGAACACTCTCACCACAGCTCCTGTCATAGACTATGCTAGATAGATGGGAGCGCTTGAAAAAGAACATGAGCTTCAAGGCTAGGAGTTAAATAGTTATTTTTATTAATATTTTCATTTTATTGTATCTTCATTGTGCCGATACCTTTGGCTTAGGAACTCACTTGAGCTTAAAAACTCTTATTTATGATAAGTGTTTCGGCACATTCTTCAAATTAGGCATCTGCTCATGCACTTTCCTGAATGGGAATGACTGTGGTTGAGGCCTGTATTGACACTCACGCATGCACGCTATTGATTAGAACTTTCAAGGTCTTACGATACAGTGGACTCACCATGAAACCTGGAAGGAGTTCTCTGGTGGATTGCAGCAAGCAGGCTCATCTGTTGTTTCAAAGTCCTGGTCAAGAATCTAGACAGTCTCAGGATATGACAATGTTCTCTCTTTATTGTTTCATTTCTAGTTCCATCTTCAGAGTAGGACAGTGTTTATGATGCATTATTTGGGAGAAGAGTATACGTTCGGGTTTGCACTGGTTTAATTATGCAAAATTAAATTTACATTTAAGTTAAATCAGTGCAACTTTGTGACTAATCCTGAATTTACTGAAGCCAATGGCAAAATTCCCATTAAGTTTAATGGATGATGATTTTGTTTGTTTATTTATTATTTGGATTTATAGCCTGACCTATCCTTGGGATACAGAGTGGTTTACAGCACATAGAACACAAAAAATAAAACACCGGTAATCTAGAATAAGCAAAATCCAGTGTAAAATACGCCCTCTTCACTCAGCTCCTTCCCGACCCACAGCCTTAGCCTCAGCCACCGAACACCTGGCTAATAAGGTCATATGTTGGCTCTGGAAGATGTTCAAGTTTGGGCTTTGGTGAACTTCAAAGGGAAAGGAGTTGCAGAGCTGAAGTGCAGCCACCAAGACAGCTTTTAGACGATTGGCGCACCCTCACGCCAAAAAACCCACGCCCTTTAAAAGTGCCGCAGGCGGTGTTTAGATGCACCTAGACGTGTGACATCACTGGCCGCACATTCCTTTACGGCCACGAATTAAATACCTCGATATTAGCACTTTTAAAGAGCGTATGAGTTTTTGGCATGAGCGTGCACCAATCATCTAAAAGCAGCCTTAGAATAGCTTACTGAGGGCTTTAGCTGTACAAACATAGCATCGTGCCAACATAGTAAGACACTGTTCTTAAGCCCTTTTTAAATGGACCGCGGTGGGTGGGGGGATGGGTGTACGGCTGTGGTAGGTGTGCGCCCATTCCCCCAGGTGCACATCAATCTTCACCCACAGAGCATCGGGCATTGAAGCCCATTGCTACGTGGGTGGGTGATGGATGGAGGTTGGTGTAGCGCAGGAGCATCCACACATCCCCACACATCCCCCGCGGCATTCACATGGGTACCTCCACCCATCTCGTGTGAAAAGGGCCTCTGCCTTCCTTAAGGATTACAAGGGACATAGGGGAGGAAGCAGCCTTTTAGATATCTAGGGTCCAAGCTATTTAATGTTTTATAGGTCAATGTGAAATTGTGCCAAAAAAGCTATGGAAAACCAGTGCAGACTCTGAAGCACAGGGGTAATGTGCCCCAGCATCCTGACCTTGACAGAAAGTGGGTTGCCACATTCTGCACCAGTTGCAGCTTCTGAACAGTCATCAAGGAGTGCCCCACACAGAGCATATTGCAGTATTCTAGCCCTGAGGTTATGGAGGTATGGCTGACTATAGCCAGGTTCAACTCTGTTAGAAAAGGCTGCAGCCTTCTCGCTAGGTGGAGTTGCTGAAAAGTGCTCCTAACCACCTCTTCAGCCTGACGTTCTAGGCACAGTTGTGGATCCAGATGCACCCTGAGGTTGCAAACCTGAGCAACCAGAGGAGGCTGGACCCCATCAATTATGGGTGTCCCTATTTCTCCCAGGTTACAGGACTGGACCACTATAATCACTTCAGTCTTGTCTGGATTCAGTCAGCTCATCTGCATCCAATCCCTAACAGTAGCCAGTCAGTGAGTAAGTACCAAGATTGCAGGACCTGGGTTGGATGAAAAGGATAGACAGAAGGTGTCATCGGTGTATTGATGACACCCCACTCCAAATCTACACAAGATCTCACCCAGTGACCTCACACACACACTGAAGAAGAGGGGAAATAAGATGGAACCCCACAAGGGGGAATTCTAGAGGATAATGTGTAATTGCCCATTAATGCATGCTGTGACATAGACAATAGGAATAAGTGGAACCACTCAAGCAGTCCTGTGAATCCATGCCACGTCCTGTAGCTGTATCACCAACACCTCATGGTCAACTGTATCAGAGGCTGCTTACAGGTCTAAATGGTCTGGGCCCCACATATCTGAAAGACCACCGATCCTTTCATACCCTATTGAAGCCCCTGGAATCAGCCAGGAGCACCTCCCTGTGGGTACCGTCTGTTAGTCTTGTTCATATGATGAAAGCTCACAGGGAGGAGTTCTCAGCTGCTGCCCCATTGTTCTTGAACTCCCTTCCCCCGGAGGTTTGCTTGAGCCCAAGCCGGAGTGTCTTCCGGAGGTAGTGTAGGACTTTTTTGTTTATAAAGGCATTTGGTGGATGGGGACAGAGGCAGGGATATGGATTGGGTGGGAGAATTTGGGGTGGGGTGGGGTGGGGGGTTGGAGTTTTGGGATGAAGGGAAGGGTTTTTGTAATGTATTTTAAGGTTTTTTAATTGTATTATTAATCGCTCAGATTCACCATGACTTCGACTTCACATTTATGACAATAGGAGAATCAGAGGTTATGGAGGCTCCATCTTATCTGGTTTTGTGGGACCTGTTTCAGTGGGTGACACCTGCCACTGTGGTGGATGTTCTGGGGGCTGTTAGAGCCACATTTTGTGAACTAGACCCATGCCTGTCCTGGCTGGTCAAGGCCAGCTGGGGGATGATGGGCCGTTGCTGGTGGGTGTTGTCAAAACCTCCCTTCGGGATGGCAGGGTGCCGAATTGTCTCAAAAAAGTGGTGGTGCGGCCCCTGTTCAAAAAAAATCAGTTGATGCTGACTCCTCTGCCAGTTATCAACCAGTCACTAACCCTCTTTTTAGGGAAGGTTATTGAGTGGGTGGTGGCTCAGCAGCTGCAGGACCATCTGGACTGCACTGCATTAGTGGCTTTGGTCAACAACCTTCGCCGGGAACTGGATCAGGGTTGTTCAACCAAGTTATATTAATCCTATTAGATCTGTCTACTGCATTTGATACCATTGATCATGAGATGCTGGGGACTAGCCCGGGGTGGGTGGAACTATTCTTGAATGGTTCCGCTCCTTCCTGACCAGGCGAACTCAGCGGGTGGTGCTCAAGGATTGTTCAACTTCTCCCCGAGACCTCATATGTTGAGTTCCGCAGGGTTCCATTCTGTACCCTCTGTTGTTCAACATGTACATGCAGCCACTCAGCGAGGTCATGAAATTGTATGGGGTACAGCGTCATCAGTATGCTGATGACACCCAGCTCTACCTCTCCTTTTCATCCGACCCAGACCCGGTGGTCTTAGTGCTTACCCAATGTCTGGCAGCTGTGGGGGATTGGATGAGGGCAAGCCATCTGAAACTAAATCCTGACAAGACAGAGGTGATGTTGATGGGGAGGGCGGTGGGTGTGACATCCCCCATCTGGGGGCTGGGGGGGGCACAGGAGCCAGTGCACCTGGCGTGACACTTTTGCCCCACACCCGGAAGTGACCTTGGGGGAGGGGGCACAAAAGGAGCTGCCTGCGGTGGAGAGGGGAAGACTCACTGGATGTCCATCTGCTGGAGCCTCCCTGCTCCTGCTGCTGCTGCTGAGCTCAGCTGCCGCCTCCGCTGCTGATCCCCCGCCGCTTGTCACCTGCGGGGAGAAGACTCAGCATTAGAAAAGGTGACTCTGGGGGGGGGCACAGGAGCCAGTTATCCTTTTGCCTCGCACCCGGAAGTGACCTCGGGGGAGGGGGCACAAAAGGAGCCACCTGCAGCTCCACCATAGGTCACGAGCCGTGAGGCCGAAGGGCCGCAGCCAAAGGGTACGGCCCTTTGGGGCCCTTCAGGGACTGCGGGGGTGGGGGGCTGGTATACTGGCAAGTCGATTGTGAATTTTAAGGGGGGGAGGGGGTGGGATGGGAGGGTTGGCATTCCCCCATGGTGAGAGTATGGGGGTTGGGGAAGGGGGGAGGGTGAGGGAGAAGGATGGGGGGAGTGGTCCCTGGTTCGGACCCATGGTGGCAGCATGGGAATGGGCCGGTAGAGGGGTGGTATGGTGATAGTAGGGGGAGGGTGCACCTGGCTCTTGGTGGCAGGGGGTGGGGTGGGGGTGATGCCAACCTCTGGTGGCAGCATGAGGTCTGGCTGAAAGGGGGGGCTGGGGTATGAGCTCTGGAGGCAGGGTGGGCAACCCACAGGCTGGGGCCAGAAGGTGGTGGATGTGGGGGAGGGAGCGGCTATAGGGATGGTTCTGGGGTGAGGGCGGTATGGTCCTCGGGGGCAGGTGACTCGTCCTCCTAGGGGACCAAGGTTCCTGGTGGAGGTTAGGAGGGTCACCCCCCCACTAAGGGTGAGGATGGATCAGGGTCCACCTGTGGGGGGCTGATACTGTTGAACGCAAGGTCTGTAGTGAACAAGGCCCCAGTTATCCGGGATCTTATCTTGGATCGGGCAGCAGACCATGCGTGCATCACAGAGACCTGGCTGGATGAGGGGGCTGAACCAGTTCTGGCGGACCTCGTGCCAGCTGGGTATGCTGTGCAGCACCAGCCTCGTACGGGGGGCTGGAGAGGAGGTGTAGCTATCATTTTTAGGGAAAATGCGCACCCCCTCCAGAAGGGGAATGGACCAGTTAGGTTGGTCTGCCCTCAGAGGCTGATGGAACCGTAGCGGTTCCAGGAGGCTCTGAGGGAGTTATCCCTGGACCCTGACGGTCACACTGTCGATGTGCTGGTACAGCATCTTGCTGGGGGCAGCCATCGATAGGGTGGCTCCGAGACATCCCCTGCCCCCATCTCGTTGCCACAGGGCCCCTTGGTTTACTGAGGGGCTATGGGGTATGAAGTGGGTAGGCAGGAGACTGAAGCTGACCGACTTCTCCATAGGACCCATTTGTGGTCCTATGTTGAGGTTGTGAGGACAGCAAAGAATAAATTCTTTGCTGCCCTCATAGCGTTTGCAAAGTCGTGTCCAGCAGAGCTGTTCCAAGGCTGGTCAGTCCGGCCTCCCTCTGCCTGGACGGGGACTTGTCCCAGGCCCGGTGTGAGGAGTTTGCCACCTACTTTGCAGACAAGATCGCTCAGATTCAGAGTAATTTCGACACCAGGTTGGATGCAGTAGGTGAGCGTGAGGTTATGGAGGCACCGTCTGGTTGATCTTTCTGGGAGGAGTTTCAGGAAGTGATGCCGGCTGATGCGGTGGATGTTTTGGGGTCTGTTTGAGCCACAAGTTGTGAACTAGATCTGTGCCTGTCCTGGTTGGTAAAAGCTTCCAGGGAGACGTTGGGGTCGGTTCTGGCAAGAGTGGTTAACGCATCCCTTCGGCAGGGGAGGTTGTTGCCCAGTCTCAAGGAGGCTGTGGTGCGCCCCCTGCTGAAGAAGCCTTCGCTGGATGTGAACGCACTCGCAAGTTACCGTCCTGTCTCTAATCTTCCCTTTTTAGGGAAGATTATTGAATGGGTTGTGGCTCTGCAGCTCCAGGCGCATCTGGACCATATCGGTTTCCTTGACCCTTTTCAATCTGGGTTCTGCCCCGGCTATGGTACTGAAACAGCAATGGTGGCTTTGGTGGATGATCTCCGCCGGGAGATGGATGCAGGATGTTTACATTCTTGATCCTGCTAGATCTCTCGGCCGCTTTTGATACCGTGGACCATGGGCTGCTGTTGAGACGGCTGCGAGACCTGGGGGGTCTGGACGGGACTGGGGGGTCTGGACAGTAGTTTTAATTGTTTATACTGTTGACATTTTATGTATTTTAGTATTGTTTTATCTGCTGTGAGCCACCCAGGGATGCTGTAGGCATGAGGGGGCGGCCAATAAATACAAATAAATAAATAAACAAATATTGATGGGGTTTGTCCACCGCTGGTCTCTCAGGTTCAGAGTCTGGGGTTACTCTTCAATCTGCATCTTCGTCGTGGGGTGCGGACGGTATGGTCCATGGGGGTACAGGGCTTGGGTTCCCAGGGGCATACGGTCTCTTGTGGATGTGAAAAGAGCATGTCCCCCACCTCAGAAGGCAGAGGAGCAGAATCCAGGGTCCACCAGTGGGGGACTGATGCTGTTAAATGCAAGGTCTGTAGTTAAAAAGGCCCAGGTAGTCCGGGATTTGATCCTGGATGGGGAGGTGGACCTTGAGTGTATAACGGAGACCTGGCTGGATGAGGAGGCTGGGCCAACCCTGGCTGATCTCGTTCCAGCTGAGCATGCCGTGCAACATTAGCCTCACACTGGGAGGTGGTGTAGCTATGATTTTAAAGACATGGTCAGTTAGAAGATATCCAGTTCCAGATATTCCTGGGATCGAGGCCCTCCATGTGGTGTTTGATTTGGCTGGGGACAAGTTGAGGGTGCTGCTGGTGTACCGGGTTCCTTCCTGCCCAGCAGCATCCCTGACCGCTCTAGCGGAGCTGGTCTCGGTGGTGGTGCTGAACTCCTCCAGGACTTTGGTCCTGGGGGACTTTAATGTCCATGCTGATGCCGGCCTTGTGGGAGCGGAGTGAGAGTTCATGGCCTCCATGGCAACCATGGACTTGTCCCAGGTTGTCACCTGCCCAACCCACATGGGGGGTGGGGGCACACCCTCGACCTGGTGTTCTGTTCTGGCCTTGAGGCGGGTGATCTGGTAGTGGGGGAATTAAAAGCTGTGCCCTTGTCATGGACGAATCCTTATCTCTTTCAGACCAGTCTCTTAGCGTGCCACCCCTGGAAGGGGATGGGACCAGTTAGGATGGTCTGCCCCCGGAGGCTGATGGAACCTCAGCGGTTCCAGGAGGCCCTGGGGATATAACCCTGGCTTCTGATGGCCGCCCTGTTGATGAGCTTGTCCGGGCATGGAACACCTTGACTGAGGGGGCTAGTGACAGGGTGACTCTGAAACATCTCCTACCTCTGTCTCATCATCGCAGGGCCCCTTGGTTTACTGAGGGGCTGCGGTGTATGAAGCAGGTAAGTAGGCGACTAGAGTGACACTGGCATCGGACTCGTGCTGAATCCGACCGACTTAGGACCGTAGGACCCAAATGGGAGATAGGGCCCATTTGCGGTCCTATGTTGAGGCTGTGAGAATGGCAAAGAAAGAGTTCTTTGCCACCCTCATAGCGCCTGCAAAGTCGCATCCAGCGGAGCTGTTCTGGGTGGTGCGGGGGCTGGTCAGTCTGGCCTCCCTCCGCCTGGATGGGGAGTTGTCCCAGGCCCGCTGTGAGGAGTTGGCAATCTACTTTGCAGACAAGATCGCTCGGATCCAGAGCAACTTCGACACTGGATTAGGAACAGTAGAGAAGGAGCATGAGGTGATGGAAGCTCCGTCTGGTCGATCTTTCTGGGGTGAGTTTCAGGAACTGACGCCAGCCGATGCTGTGGATGTCTTGGGGTCTGTTAGAGCCACTAGTTGTGAATTAGATCCTTGCCCATCCTGGTTGGTGAAAGCCTCCAGGGAGACGTTGGGGACGGTGCTGGCGGGGGTAATCAACACATCCCTTCAGCAGGGTAGATTGCCCCCCAACCTCAAGGAGGCTGTGGTGTGTCCCCTGCTGAAGAAGTCGACTCTGGATGTAGATGCACTTGCCAGCTACTGGCCCGTCTCTAACGCCACAGTTCCCTAAAAAGGGAATGGGCAGTGGGCTCTGCAGCTCCAGGTTCATCTGGATAGCATCGGTTTTCTGGATCCATTTCAATCAGGGTTTCACTCCGGCTATGGTACAGAGATGGCGTTGGTGGCCTCGGTGGACGATCTCTGCTGGGAGATGGATGCAGGACGTTCAACTTACTAGTCCTGCTAGATCTCTCAGCCGCGTTTGATACAGTGGACCATGGGCTGCTGCTGAGACGATTGTGTGACCTGGGGGGGGTCTGGATGGGACTGTCCTAGGATGGTTCCAGTCATTCCTCTTGGGAAGGACCCAGCGGGTTGTCCTGGGGGCAGAAACATCTAGCCCCTGGGCCCTGGACTGTGGCGTTCCACAAGGTTCGATCTTGTCTCCATTATTATTTAATGTATATATGCAACCCTTGGGGGAGATCGTGAGAGGGTTTGGTGTGCGTTGCCACCAATACGCTGATGACACCCAGCTTTACCTCTCCTTTTCAACTGACCCAGGTCCTGCCGTCTCTGTGCTGTCCCAGTGTTTGGAGGCCATTGCGACATGGTTGTGGCAGAGCAGACTGAAGCTCAACCCTGATAAGATGGAGGTGATGGTGGTGGGTAAAGCGAGGGAGGTGCTGCCCCCCCCCCTTGTGGAGGGTGTGCGCCCCTCTGTGGCTCAGCAGGTACGAAGTCTGGGGGTGGTATTGGAGACCTGAGGGTCTCCGCCTGGATCAGCAGATGGAGGTGGTGGCAAGGGCGGCTTTCTGCCAGCTGCATCTGGTGCAGAGGCTGTGCCTATACATCTCCATATCTGACCTGGCCACTCTGATCCATGCCTTTATCACCTCAAGGCTGGACTACTGTAACGCGCTCTATGTGGGGCTTCCCTTGACGCTGGCTCGGAGGTTGCAGCTAGTGCAGAACACAGCAGCCCGTCTTCTAACAGGGACGGGACAAAGAGAGCACATTACACTTGTGCTCTGTGCGCTGCACTGGCTGCCTATAACATACTGAGCCAGATTCAAGGTGCTGACTTTGATTTATAAAGCCCTATACGATCTTGGCCCCGGGTATCTCAGGGACCGGCTCGCCTTCGCGTTTCAGGACGGCCCCTTCGATCAGCCGGGAACGCCTTCCTAGAGGTCCCCTGCATGAAGCGGGGGGCCACAATGGAGAGGGCGTTCTTGGTGGTAGGGCCACGGTTGTGGAACTCCCTCCTGGAGGAAGCCCACCTGGCCCCAAGTCTACTGGCCTTTCATCGGGCATGTAAGATGTGGCTGTTCTCCCAGGCCTTTTGGGGGGTGGGGAGTAAATCAGGGTTTTTTATTGTTTTGAATTTTACTGGTGTTTTAAATATTGTTTTATTCTTGTATGGAAGCCGCCCCGAGATGCCATAGGCATGAGGGGGCGGCATATAAATGCAACTAAATAAATAAAATCAAATAAACTGATCGACCCCTGCAGTCTGCCGGGTGCGCCCTTCTTGATGTCTCCTGGGTAATGAAGGGGGGGGCTACAATGGAGAGGGCATTCTCGGTGGTGACACCTAGGCTGTGGAAATCCCTTCCGGTGGAGGCCTGAGTAGCCCCGGACCTTGCCTCATTTCAACAACAGTGGAAGATCTGGCTGTTACCAGGTCTTTGGTGAGGAGGGTGGGTGGGGAGGATGGGGTTTTTATTTTCTTATTTTTATGTTTTGTCTTATGTGTATTTTATATGTATTTTTTAAATGATGTTTTAACTTTTGTAAGCTGCCTCAAGCTGCATTGGCAGGAGAGGTGGGGTATAAATAATGACAATAAATAAATAAATGAATAAAACTAAATATTATGTTTTTATTATTGTAAGTCACCTTGAGCCTTTGGGAAAGGGTGTGGTATAAGTGTAAATAAATATCAACAGGGTAGAATTTCTCCTGTTGGTCTCCAGATGCAGATCATCAACCAAGACCAGAAGCACAGTCTCAGTACCATACCTAGGATGAAAGCCAAACTGACATGGGTTTAGGAATCCAATGGCATCTAGATACATCTGAAGCTGCAAGGTGACCATCGATAGCTGATAGAGAAGTTAACATCAAGAGGTGATTTCTTGAGAAGGGACCAAACAACTACAGTTTTGAGGCCATCTGGTAACCAGTTCTCCTGAAGGAAGGTGTTGATACCCTGACCAACAATGGCCTCAGTGCCTCCCAGCTGGCTTTCATTGGCCTGGACAGGCATGGATCTTAACAACTGGCCATGCACAACCATCCAAGCACAGCACATCCTCTTGCATTGGTAGGCAGCACCACTGAAACTGAGCCAAACCCTGAGTCTGCATTAAAGAAGAGGTTCCCAAGTCATGCTAAATATAAGCAATTTGGTTTGAAAAGCAGGGGCAAACTTTTCACAGTGGGCAACGGATGGTTCTAACTCTAGGTGGAGACAACCTAGAGCACATTCACATATACATTAAATGAGCGCTTTTTTCTTTCCCCTGCATATTAGAATGATGTGGGAAAGATTCCATGCGCTTATTTAGCAGTTCTTCTGCTTCTTTTTCCAGCGCATTGAGGGGCAGCCAAAAGCTACCTTTAAAAGCGCGCATTTGAAATGACCCGCATAAATCCTCTTGTTGAAATGTCGGTGCTCCTAGTCAGTGTCATGTCAGTTACACAGCGCCCCGCTTCCTAGCTCCGCTCCTCTCCCCTCTCCGGGACCGATAGCCGGGGAAGTGGGGAGCTGTGTAACTCACATGACACTGACTAGCCTAATCAGTGTCATATCAGTGTGAATAGTGCATGGGTTTATTTAAGCGCATTTTGAAATTGACTGCATTTAGGAAAAGCTGCATTTTAATGTATGTGTGAATGCCTAGATTCACCAGACCATTCACAATCCAGAACAGCTCTGTAGGATGGCAATTTGCATACACTGTGGTGGCAGAGAAGAAAGCTTTCTTTGCTGCCCCCACAGACATGTTAAAGTCCTTTTAAAAAGATCTATGACACAATTGGACACCTTTGGCACAAGTTGAGCTACACTTTTGTTCTTCCTGCCTACCCTTCCACTTCAGTCGTCTCAAATCTCCCATGTAGAAGGAGGACTTGTGCCATCTCAGTGGTGGGATTGGTCACCTGTTGCCACTGTGTCAATGGCCAAGGTCAACATGCTATTCCACCAGTCAACCAGGCCATCAACAGAGTCTTTGTGGGTGAACTAATCTGACTGGTTCAACACCTCAGCAGGATATAGGAGGGCAGGAAACCATGCTTTTAGAAGGTAATGGTCTGACCATGACAACAGCATCTTTACAACACTCCCCCAAATTAGAACCCCTGTTTCCAAATTCCAGGTCAGTACAGAACATTAAATCTAAAATGTGTCCTGACATATATGTTGGCTCAGTTATTATCTGGGAAAGGCCCATGGTCATCATGGAGGCCATGAAATCCTGCTCCATGAATTCCTCAGCGTGAGTGTCAATATGTCTGGATGTCCTCAGCATCACCTCTGAAACCAGCTTGGCTAACTCAGTAAAAAGCCTGCTGTTCAGAAGTGTGGTTGGTACACCCAACAGAATCCCCAATCTATCCCAAGCCTCAAACACACTCAGTGTTGGCAATGTTAGGCGCTGGATACCTTTGACAGACAAGATTTTCCTTACAGATCACCACCACTTTGCCCACCCCTTCCCCTCTGGCACTCAATCCAAGGCTGATGCTGTACTGAATATATGGCTGGTACCACACCAGCTAGTAAGATTGCACCCAGTGTGTATATAAGGCCTTTCCTCTTCAGCAGAAGTTAGGAGTGAGGGTCTAATCAGTTTGTGTGGTCAAAGCCAGAGTTAGCTGCAAGTAGTCTTTAGAGATACCAGGAATGTCACACAGACAATAGTATCAGTTCCCTCACACCCTCTTTTAAAGTGCCTTAGAACTTAACCCTCTTCTGAGATGTTGCACAGAGATTTGGGTGGATGCTGATGTGGACATAATATATGATAAAATGCAGTATGAACTTTGACCACAAATATATGTATTCATTAACATAACAGTGGGGATGCAAGTTCAACATGAAAATAAAAAAACAGGAAATCCAAATTAAGCCTTAAACCCAATCCTTAAATTTTCTCCATCATTAGAAGTGTTGTGCACAGCATACTGACCTCGCTTGCCTTTCTGCAACAATGCGTTTAAATGAGAACCTTATTTTGTTGGCAGAGGGAGGAGTTCTATTCTCCCCGCAGGCAGCAGGGGCGCACAGAGAGGAAAGAGCATGAATGACAGGAGAGCACTTGGCTATGGTAAGGTTTTTCATGCAGTTACCAAAAATGTGAAGAACTCTGCGTATCTAAGGAGGAAGTTAGTTTGTTTCCCTGCTGGAGCATTCAACTTTAGTCAGAGTATTCGGTCTTTAAACATTAAATTTGATAAAGAAACAAAATTGTCAGGGAGACTGGATGCCTTAGGCAACTGATAATGGGATACAGAAACTTTCAGGTTTAAATCGCCAGTTCAAATGTGGCCTAGAGGCTAAAAGTCATTATGGTCTAATGACTGACATGAGTCTGTGTGAGATGACTGGGTGAAAACAAATGAGATGACAGCCCACATTAGCCCCACTAGGTGGATGTTCACTTGCCCATTTGTTAAGTGGTTACCAGATGCTTGCCCCCACTGGCCACCCACCTGCCATGGAGCCCTCACTCACAGGGGGGTCTCGGAGAATGTGGAGCCTGCTCCTGTGATCTAACGTATGTCCATGTGGCAGCTTCCTGTCTATTAGGGTGTACACAGCCTCTGCCTGCATTCAGATCCACAGGACCATAGAGTCCCGGGCGCAGCGCCTAGAGCACTCCAAGGAGTGAGCGTTCTCTCTGTTCTTGCTCTCACTGGTGTTTTGAATGTTTACTTTCATTTTGGAGTGCTCCAAAAAGGCACTCCAAACAGCAATAAGGAAAAAGAAAAACAGAAGAATGAACAGCGGGGTGGGGGTTGTCATTTTCATCAATTTCCAAGACTTTTCGTCACTTTTACGCTAGGCTGGACACGCTAAACGTGTAGCAGCTGTGTGGGGGTTCCATGACCCACAGCTTTGCCTGAATTGTCAGGTGGAGGCTGTGGTGAAGGGAGCATTTCGTCAACTGCATCTGGTGCGACGGCTGCGGCTGTATGTCTTGGACTCGGATCTGGCCATCGTCATCCATGCTTTCATTACCTCTCGACTGGACTACTGCAATGTGCTTTACATGGGGCTGCCCCTGACGATGGTCCAGAGGTTGCAGCTAGTACAGAATGCGGCGGCCCGTCTCCTGACGGGGACGGGCCGCCGTGAGCAAATTACACCTGTGCTCCATACACTGCACTGGCTGCCTGTTGTCTTCTGGGCCTAATTCAAGGTGCTGGTTATGACCTATAAAGCCCTAAACGGCTTGGGTCCTGTTTACCTGCGAGACCGCCTCAGACCCTGGGTTGCCTCGTGGCCCCTGTGGTCGGCTGGGGGTGCCCAGCTTGAACTCCCCTGGGTATGCCAGGTGGCGACGGCGGAAAGGGTGTTCTTGGCAGCTGCACCTCGGCTGTCGAATGCCCTCCCGTGGGAGGACCCTTTATCCCCAGACCTCCTCTCTTTTCGTAGATGTAAAACCTGGCTGTTCCACTGGGCCTTCAGGGAGGGGGTGTGTGGTAGGTGGGGTGGGGTGGGGTGGGGTTATTGTCTTATTGCTGAAACCGTCATGTCCATTTTATATTTTGTAATATTTTAGATGTTTTTATTATTGTTATTTTATATTTGTGTTGTACATCGCCCCAAGCTGCCATTGTGCAGGAGGGAGTGGGTTACAAATGCATGTATAACTTGATTGATTAATTAAATAAATAAATAAATAAATAAACCAACCACAGGCTCCAGCAGGCTATCATCTTGTGTGTTATAACAGCCTTAGTTGCTTCAGTTCTAGTTCGCATCACTACCCTCTTCCCTCCCCTCCCCCATGGCATTAATTGGCATCCTCTTGGCAGTATAAAAAGAGAGACCATGAACTGGTACATCATAGAAACTAGTATAGCAAATGCCATGCTGAATCAAACCCCTGGTCCGTGTACTCCAGAACCAAACTCTGACAGTAGCCAGCACAAAATACCTCAAAAGGAGGTACAAGATCTCCTCATGTGGAAAGATCTGCCCTTATGAAGGCTTTATTCCAATAAATTAGACACAGACTGAAACATGAAGCATGATATTTTAGAGTGCATTCACAAATTTTGATGGCATTAAATATTATAACTTTTTGTAATATAAATATCCAATTTTCTTTGCAATCTGTTGTAATTTTTGCCTCTCTGGGGCTGATCCCATGCCCTGCAGACCAGTATGTGCAACCCTGGAACGGAGTCCAATGCATGTGTGCAAACCACGTAGTTAGGAATGGTCCCACTGACATCCTTTGACTATGAGTTCCACAGTCTAATTTAATTTCCCCTCCCGATCTTTAACTGGTTCATTCTTGTACTAACCTTGATTGTGGCTGTGGAGAAGCAGAGGACTTTGGTCTTCAGAGCTGTCAGCAATCTGATATCTTTGATAAACTGTTCATGAGGAAAAAAACCCAACAAAAATGTTATGAATGTGAAATAGCAAATGATAAATAATAAAATCATACATGCTACCAGGGCTCTCTTTAATTATACTAGAACGTCATCTCATTTTTTATTTCCTTGTCACAAGAAGTCAGTTTTCACTTGGTGCTTTCCTTAGCCATACCACTCACGAGTCAACCCTCTTGACCTATAAGACAATAGTTTTCCAAGTTTTTCAGCGCTGTGACCCCTTTCTGAGATTTAAGTACAAACCAATGATCCCACATAGCAACAAGAACAAAGTATATCAGATATTAGTCAGGAGCATGATCCCATCTGCATATGGCATGACCCCTTAAGGTTATAACCCATAGTTTGGAAACCTCTGCTGTAACATCTTCCTGTTGGTCTGTGTTCATTTACATTTAGCAATTAGTAAAAATCATGCCTCAGAACTGAGAACTAGGAAATTTTTGTATCATAACTTCAGTCATGAACAGCTAAATCAAGAGACAAAGGGCTGGTGAACAAAGGTCCCACACTGGTGTAATGTGGGAGCTGCGTCCACTCACACCAGCAGTAAATGTGGCTTACAGGTTTTTACTGGCAATAGAGCAGAGACACAGGCATAGTGAGGAACATCTCTCTGCTGAGAAATTTCATTTTTACATTGGCCACATTTTACTTATATGAGTCTGCAAAAGTATTTGAAATAATAACAATTTTGGATTTTTCCACTCTGCCTTACAAAAATAGCTGCAATAATTTGAACTGAACATGGCACAGAGAGAGACAGAGAGAGAAGCAGCAGCAAATTATATGTTGCACCTTGGTTTTCCTTCCAAACCTAAATGGATTTTAATTGTAAAGCAACAAATCTTTGGAAATGGGATTAATAATGGAAATTCTGGCATATCTTTAGCTATAGTAGTAATACTGTGCCAGCTACTGCCCTTGGATCATGCACAGAACCCCACTGACAGGTACCTAGATTAAAGGGACAGCAGTGACCCAAGTTATTCAGGAAGTTACAGTTCAACACATACCATAAGATTTCATGCAGCACCTCTGTTGACTAAAATGAATTTACCACATGGACTCTCACAACATATTGTGCGGTAACTCAGAAAATAACTTGGGTCGCCACCACACATGTATATAATATGCATTAACAGCATTTATAGACACTGATCTATTAAGTCATTTTCTTACAGTACCTTCAGACCTTTTGTATGAAGCAGAAAAAAATCATTAAAGCTATGGTTTGCCAGACAATTACTTTGTCAAATCTCAAGAAATTGCATAATAAATTGTATACATGCATCAAACATGAACAGTAGAGGGGTATAACAAGCGGTGTATTTCCAGCCCACTTGTTCTTTCATCTAAAGAGTAGCTTCAGCTTTGAAGAACAATGCTATATTCTTTTCAAAGGCTTGCATAAAATGTGTGTGTATACATTTATCTATCAAACTAAGTAGAAATAATTGAAACACTTAATATGCACAGTAATAAAGAAACGCATGAACAACTTCATTATTAATGTCTATTGATTATTTATATTTTCAAATAGGCAAATGTAGCCACTAATATTTTATCATGTTAGTCTATATATACATTTTGGCTTTACCTGTTTATTGACAAATTTACAATCCACATTATGGTTGTTTTTATTGCTGTACACTCATTTGCTATTCGCATAACTGAGGTCAGTTTACGAACTGACTAGTGTTTACTCAATTTGATTACTATGTAACATTGCTGAAACTATTCCCCCTTTGGAAAATTAACTGTACAAAGAAGCCCAGTAAATCTTTACTTAAAAATTCCAAACTTTAGATTGATTTCAGCAGTGGGTCTGTATTGATCTAAAAAGCTTTGTGTTCCTAACTAAAAACTAATCTTTATTTCACCCTTTAGTGACTGCATCTATAAATATGTTCACTCCTACTGGAGTTTAGTGGATTAATGGTTATTGGAGATTGTGGCTTCCAACTGAGGTTGGTAAACCTTAACCTTTGGAGGACAACATGAAGGCATTTACCCCCTGTCATCTATAATAGCCAGGTCCATTTTTGACAGTTACCTGAGTGTTAAAGAGGAGACAGAGCAGAAGATAGGAAATAAAGTGCCAGCAGCTCACTTTAGCTATTAATCACTTATTAGACTGACTACAGTATCTAGACCTGACTTTCCCTGATGTAGATGTAGATGAATCTACTTGTTTCACTTAAAAAACCAGGTTGAAATTCTGACATTTTAATGTGTTATGTCTTTCATCTGAATTAGCTGCATCTTAAAATTGAAGAATCTCTCTCTTATTCTCATATTTTCATATTATTTGTAGGAGAAAAATGTTTCTTGTGCCTAGCAAGATTTTTGAAGCCAGGTTTTAGGATACATTGCATTACATTCAACTACAATAATAAGTTATTAGTATTCACTGCAAAAACCTAACTCTACCTCAACATCCTTTTCAGAAATGGATATCTGTAAGCAGAGACCCGTGTTCACTGCGTTCCCCCCATTGTCAGGAAAATGCAGTGAACATGGGTCCCTGTTTATAAGACAATTGTGTTTCTATTACAAAGGATCCAGTTCTGCAAACCCTTATTGACACATGACAGTAATGCAATGGAAATCATGAGCAGCAAATATTTCTATTTATAAGGAACACAGTATCAGGCCCTAACGTTTTATAATTTCAAATTTAAAATGCTTCTTTCCTGACCAGTAAAGAGAAGATTTCATTGGTGTAAAGAATACACAAAATGTCAGATATGGAATGGTAAAGTTAACAGGTCATAAAGGACACAATTCAATATTTCTTGCTTCAGAAAATTTATTGACTTAAGAGGGAGATTTTTCTCATGCAAAAAGTACCGAACTGGGTCTCGTACCAGTGTAAGAATTTGTTTTTATTAATTTGCTCTATCTTACAGTTCTTACTTATGTAAGCAGTCATTACACCTGCTAATATTGTCTTTATTTGTATTGACTTCAGGGTGAGCACTTCCACAAGGAAGGGCTTACCGGACTACACCCATAGTTTAGAAATCAGTTTTAATTTATTTATTTTAATTTCTAAAAATTCTTTAATTTTATAAAACCTGTACTCCCAAATGGGTGATTACTTTTGTAACCATAACAGAATTGCAGTAATTGACAGCTCTTGTAAACAATTAAGAATCAATTCCAATTCCACAGAATATTTCCCCAACATCTCAAACAAATCAGAACCTGCAGGATATAAACTTTGAACCACTCCTGCAGCACATTTCTAACTTTGGACCAAAAAATTGCATAGTCTCGGACAATACTTACTTACTTGTTTACAGTATCCCCTCTATTTTTTAACCTTTGTTTCTAACTATTAAAATAGAGTAAAGGAAATAAAAGATTTTAGGAATGTAAAAAATTTGTCCAGCCATCATCATTCCTATTATTTTGTGATCACATTTATCTTTATTTCTGTTCCAATCATTCTCCAATTTCATATTGCTGAATGAAATTTCACAAAGGGTGAAAACAGACATGATGCTAACCACCCGTTAACCACCCTTGGTGGTTATTTATGCATGTTGCAGGGCTGCATAGGGCACCAATACAGCCCTGCAACATGCATAAATATAAATAACCACAAAGGGTGGTTAAAGGGTGGTTACTTTAGCGTCATGTCTGTTTTCCCCCAAAGAAATCACATGCTTTTTTTCACAGGAGTATGTGAGTATTCCTCTGCACTGCATACTCGCTGCAAAACTGATGGGGCTTCATGTGACCTCACAAGCCCCTTTGTAAACAAAATCAGCCTTTGGGCTTTGTAAAGAAGAATGTCATATTTCATGGTTATTTACAAAGTAAATCCTACTCCTTTCCCTTGCAAATTTACCCTTCAAAATATAAACTAATTCCAAAGAGTAAAGGGAATACATTGTTACATTCTCCATCTACAGCTGGATGGACCTAAATGTCTCAGGCACATTTTATGTCTACTGAGTTTGTTTACGGTGTATCTAAGAGTCAGTTCACTAACCCTCACCAAAGTCTTTGTGTGAGTGCTGCATCATGGTGTGATAATCCTGGACAGAAATTGGTTTCATTTGTGATGAGGACAATTTGAGAACCCACCTGAAAATGCTAAAGTCAGTCCTGCTTGTTAATACATCCTCTGTATAGTAGGGTTTGTGCCAGAGTAGCACTTTGAGGTTTGGAACATGGTACTACAACACCTTCAGCAGGTGCTGCAAAGGGAACACTTTTCTTGTTCCTCTTACCACTGTCTGACACTTTCTGAGTGTCTGACTGAATTGCCTCTCATCCCTCCATTGCAGCAGCAACAGCAGCATGCAGGAGAAATAGGGAAAGAGTTTGGCCAGTCTGTTCCTGCAGCCATTGGGTGTCTTTTTGTCAATACAACTCACCTCAGGCTCTCTGTCAAGCAGAATTTGCCTGCTCAGCACCAGATTCGCCCCATAGGGAATGGTGAGCATGGAGTACTCCTCCTTTGTGCATCAGTCAAGTGAGACCAAGGTTTCAGACACAATGATAGCCCGCATTTTCATGCTTTGACCCGTATGGAAATGCGGGCTTTCGTCATGTCAGAAACTGCCACCAGATGTTAGCCTGGGCCGTTCCACAGGCAGTGTTGGCACTCAGCCCAGACTGTGAGTTGGGGAAATCCCCAACTCATTGTCAGGACTAAGTTCCAACTCCGCCCAGGGAACGGCTGCCCAACCGGGTGTAAAGCGTACTGTAACGTTTATATGACTGCTTTACTGATCTATGTCCATGCATCTTCCTGGCATGGCTACCGTAACATTTGTTTGGTGGCCGGGCCAACTCCCAGCCACAGTGACAGCACTTGCCACCGGTTGGAGAAGTCTGTGTCAGTGGTGGGAGCCATCATGTTTGAAAGCACCCCATGTCACTGCCTCCCACATTAGCCAAGGGAGAGTAGGGCAGGTCAGAGTCCCTGTGGGCTGCTGCCCCTTTTAAAAAATAGGGGTTGCTTGCAGAGAGAAGAACAGCCTTAACCTACAGCAGCTGTGCAAGGTTGTGGCAGGGGCCAGGGCAGAGTGAAAAGCCAGAGCAGGGTTCAGTACAGGGAGGCTGCAGCAGAGGCAGGAACTAGGGAGAACTCTGCCTCCAAAGTAAGATAGGCTCAGAGGGTGTTGCCTGAGCCAGAAGGGCTGCTAGGTTCCAGAGAGTCAGTGCATGACCCAGAGATACTGTGAGTAAGAGCCAGAGGGTTGTGCCTGGCTAAAGAGACTGTACATGGTGGAGACTCTGAATCAGACCGAGACTGTATGTGTAGAGAATAAAGGATTGTGAGCTAATTCCCAAGAGTGCGTGACTGAGTTGGGCCCTGATCCTGTCAAGACTCACCCTGGGCAAGCCTGACCCTGCCAGAGAGAGCTTTAGCAATTAATGCAGACTAGAGCTGCCCATCTCAAGAAGAAAAGGAAACCTGTTTCCCAAAATGTATTCCCAGTTGACCCAACACAGGGCCCCTTCCCCACTTCCTTAGCTACTGCAAGTAGCAGAGGCTACAAGGCAGCTCACCGACTCCGTGATTCCTTGCCTCCTTGGTTCTCTAGTTCTTTGGCCTTCTGGCTCTGTTCCCTGGCTCCTGTACCCCTTCTGTGGTTCTTCCTTTCTCCCTAAGACCTCTGTGATGAGCCTTCCTTGGGGGTTGTCTGAGAGGTGAGGACTAACCTGCATCCTGGGCAGCAGTGGCTGCCAAGACAGAGAGGTTGCGCTGTGGGGATGTGGCAGCCCATTGCTATAGCAACCACCCCCTCCAGGTAGCGGGCCACCAGCACTGACGATGACGCTGATGTAGGGAGGCGGGACGGCAGGGGCATGCGGTTGCTAGTAACCGCATGCAGAACACCACCAGGAAGTCCCAGTAGGGCCGGGGTTAGCTGGATAGGAGGACCGGCAGCAGAGCTGTGTGCTGCCAGTTATCAGCTCAGCTGAGAGACAGGCCTTGCTTCCCTTACCTCGCTACCCTTGGGATTGGAGAGCTGTGTGTCAAGGAGTAACTTTATTACTCTTTCCTTCCCTTTTTCACAGTGTGTGTGTGTGTGTGTTGAGAGCGTGTTGTGTTGATTCTCAGTAGTTTACTCTAGAGTTGGGGGGGGGGGAGATATGTTAGAATCCTGGTCCCAATCCTGCCCCTTCCCTTACATCAAGGTGTTGGCCCAGGATCCCTCAAGTCATTCACTTCCCGAGTTATCTTATGTATGTATACAAAGAGCGAGTACTAGGGTCTCTGGTCCGTGTTCTTGGCTCAGCTGCCCAATGATGATCTGGGTCTTGCTCCATGGAAGCAACTAGACCCCATTTAGATCTTGAGGGGCCATTTACCCTTTTTAAGGGTTCTGCAAGCCACAGGGCCATAGAGAAGAGACCTGTGGGGGTGTATTTACAGGGAGCTTCTCTCCTTTCCCCTACCCCTACATGATAAGAGGTCTCCCCTTCCCTTGCTCCTAACCCTCTTGTCCCCAGCCTTGAAGTTGCCAGCCCAGCTGCTGACACTACCACACAGGCCTGATCTCCTGCTTGGTCTCTCCTCCTCATATCTCCTCTTGGTCTGTGTCTGACTTTGCCTTCTCCTGACTTTCTTTCCTCTGGCCCTGCCTCCCAGCTTCCTGATTGGGTACCAGCCAGTATATAAGGCATGCTGGTACCACCAGGAAGCTGGGTGGAGCAACTTTCTCCATTCCACACTCCTCTCCGTCCTCACTATTCCCTTGTTTCCTTCCTGATGCTTGGTTCCAGTTCCTTGGCTGTCTGTGCCATAGCTCTTGCCCACCAGCTTTGTGATTCCCTTGGCCCATAAGTTGTTATTTCCTCTCTTTATCCCTCATCCTGTTCCCTAGCTTCCAATGCCTAGGCTCTTGCCCAGACCCTATTACCCATGCTCTCTCTAGCTTCCTGGTTCCCTTCCTCCTGATACCCAGTCTCCTGTTCTGATTCCTTGTTCCCTGACTCCCTTGCTCCATGGTTCCTTGTTTCTCTCACTCCTTGATTCTCTGGCTGTTTTAGTCTCCCAGTCTGATGTCTCTGTCAGTCAGACTTGGCTTCATCACCTCCTGTTCCGGTGCCCACACCCTCTGCCTCTAGTCTCTGAAGACCTGTAGCCTTGGGATTGACTGACTAAGGACAACAATGCAATGGAGCCTGACTTTGGACTTCTGTCTGCAAAGGGAGACTACCTGGGACTTACTGTCTGAGGAAGATGAGGCATTGGAGCCCAACCTCAGACCTTTGTCTGTGCGGGAGTGCGACCCCTCACCATCAAGGGATGGTTCATAAGACTATGCCCCAACAGGGTGCCCAAACATCACCCATGGTGGTGGTGGGGTAATGTAAGGACCAAGGTCTTGAACTGGCACCCTTGATCCTGGTGGTGGTGGTTGGTGCCTCTGTGCCACCAGTGCAGCCAGACTTGGCCCTTAGATCCATGCCCGTCCTGGTTGGTGAAAGCCTCCAGGGAGATATTGGGGACAGTGCTGGTGAGGGTGGTTAATGTGTCCCTTCGGCAGGGGAGGTTATCATCCATCCTCAAGAAGGCTGTGGTGCGCCAACTGCTGAAGAAGCCATCTTTGAATGTGAACGCACTCACCAGCTACTGTCCTGTCTCTAATCTTCCCTTTTTAGAGGTTATTGAACGGGCAATGGCTCAGCAGCTCCAGGTGCATCTGGACAATATCGGTTTCCTTGACCCTTTTCAATCTGGGTTGCGCCCCGACTATGGTACTGAGACGGCGTTGGTGGCCTTAGTAGATGATCTCCGCTGGGAGATGGACGCAGGATGTTCGACCTTTTGGATCCTACTAGATCTTTTGGCTGCTTTTGATACCATGGACCATGGGCTGCCGTTGAGACGGCTGCGAGACCTGGGGGGTCTGGGTGGGATGGTCCTTGGATGGTTCTGCTCATTCCTCTCGGGTAGAAGCCAGTGGGTGGTGCTGGGGGCTGAAACATCTAGCCCCTGGGCCTTGACCTGCGGCGTTCTGCAGGGTTCTATTCTGTCTCCACTACTATTTAATGTGTATATGCAGCCCCTGAGGGAGATCGTGAGAGAGTTCGGGGTGCAATGTCACCAATATGCTGATGATACTCAGCTGTACCTCTCGTTTTCAACTGACCCAGGTCCCGCTGTCTCGTTACTTTCCCAATGTTTGGAGGCCGTGGTGGATTGGATGCGGCAGAGCAGACTGAAGCTCAATCCCGATAAGATGGAGGGGATGGTGGTGGGAAGAGCGATGGAGGTGCTGGCCCCTCTGATTGTGGGGGGTTCGCCCTCCTGTTGCTCATCAGGTTTGGGGTCTGGGAGTGGTTTTGGATTCGGGCCTCCATCTGGATCGGCAGGTGGAGGTGGTGGCTAAAGCCGCCTTTCGCCAGCTGTATCTGGTACGGAGGCTACATCTCCAGGCCCAACCTGGCCACTCTCATTCATGCCTTCATCAGCTCGAGGCTAGACTACTGCAACGCGCTCTACGTGGGACTTCCCTTGTTTCTGGTTTGGAGGCTGCAGCTAGTGCAGAATGCGCCGGCCCGTCTCCTTACGGGGACGGGGCAGTGTGAGCACATAACACCAGTGCTCCGCACTCTGCACTGGCTGCCTATAGCGTACGAGCCAGATTCAAGGTGTTTGTATTGATCTATAAAGCCCTGCATGGTCTGGACCCCCTCATATCTCAGGGATCGCCTCACCCTCCGCGCCTCAGAGCGATCCCTTCGGTCCACTGGGGGCACCTTTCTGGAGGTTCCCTGTGTAAAATGGGGAGCCACAATGGAGAGGGCGTTCTCGGTGGCCGGGCCACGTTTATGGAACTCCCTCCTGGAGGAGGCTCGCCTGGCCCCAGGCCTGTTGTAAGACCTGGCTGTTCGCCCAGGCCTTCGAAGGGGAGGGTGGGGTAGGGGGTAGGGTTTGGGGTTTTAGTGATGTTTTATAAATTGTTGTGGGGTTGGTGTTATTTTTTATTGTTGTTGATTTTAGCATTATTGTGTTTTTATGATATTGTAATCCACCCCAAGATGCCGTAGGCATGAGGGGGTGGCCAATAAATTTAATTAAATAAATAAATAAATAAATAAATAGATTGATTTGGTCCTGTTGACTTGTTCTACAGCCTGATTGGGTTCCCACCCACCATGTCCTGATTGGCCTTTGACTGGGCCTGCTCTGTATAAAAGACATGTGACAGGAAGTAGGAGCTAGGCAGAGCAACCACTAGACTTCCTTGTCTGTGTCTCGTTTGCTGCCTCCTGTACAACTGCCTTGGGATCTGGAGTGCAGACACCACGAGTCTCTGCACTCCAGATCCCTGCTGCCTACCTTCTGCCTTGGTGCTCTCATTCCTGCCTGATCTCCACTCTTTAATTAATTAATTGTTATATTTGTATGCCGCCCCCTCCTGCTACAAGCATCTTGGGGTGACTAACAACTTTTTAAAACATATAATAAAATCCATTAAAATCTACATTTTTAACCCCATATTAAAATAACCCAACACTAAAACAATAAAAACCCACCCTAGCCCAACCTACCCAACCCATTTCCCTTGGTAAAGACCTGGTGGAACAGCCAGGTCTTACACTGTCTATGGAAAGGGGGGAGGTCAATGGCCAGGTGGACCTCCAATGGGAGGGAGTTCCACAGCCACCCTGTGGCCACCGAGAGTGCCCCTCTCATGGTCAAAACCCAGGGACCTCAAGAAATGCACCCCCAGTCAACCGCAGAGGCTGATCCAAGATCTGGAGGGTGAGGCGGTCCTGCAGGTAGGTGGGGCCCAGGCCGTTTAGGGCTTTAAAGGTCAAAACCAACACCTTGAATTGGGACCGGAAGACTATGGGCAGCCAGTGCAGAGAGCAGAGCACTGGAGTAATGTGCTTGCATCAGCCCATCCCCTTCAAGAGATGAGCTGCTGCATTCTGCACCAGCTGCAGTCTCCAGACCATCACCAAGGGTAGCCCCACATAGAGCATGTTACAGTAGTCTAATCTTGAGATAATAAAAGCATGGAGGATTGTGGCCAGGTCCGAGTACGAGACATACGGCCTAAGTTGACATACCAGATGTAGTTGGCAAAATGCATCCTTTGCCACAGCCGCCAGCTGGACATCCAGGTGGAGCTACAGATTTAGGAGCACACCCAAATTACAGACCTGAAATACCAGGGGAGGATGGACCCCATCAATGATGGGGGTCATCACTCCCATGGCTTTCCCCACAACCATCACCTCCATCTTGTCAGGATTTAATTTAAAGTGGCTCACCCTTATCCAGTCCCCCACAGCTGACAAACACCAAGTAAGCACTGAGACTGATGGACATGGGTCTCATGAAAAAGAGAGATATAATAGGGTGTCAACAGCATATTGATGACACCTTACACCAAACTCTCTGACAGTCTCCTCCAAAGGCTGCATGTACACATTGAACAGGAGAGGGGATAAGATAGAACCCTGCAGAACTCCACACATGAGGCCCCGGGGAGAAGATGAATAATCACCCAGTACCAAACGCTGGGTTCTCCCAGCCAGGAAAGAGTGGAACCATTCAAGAACAATCCCGCTCATCCTTGCCTGGTCCC
Organism: Sphenodon punctatus; assembly: GCA_003113815.1. NCBI lineage: Eukaryota > Metazoa > Chordata > Lepidosauria > Sphenodontia > Sphenodontidae > Sphenodon > Sphenodon punctatus. The sequence continues at coordinate 5,387,218 of QEPC01001916.1, read as the reverse complement.
GCAGCCGAGTCACCAACAACTCATGATCAACAGTATCAAATGCAGCTGAGAGATCTAACAAAATCAACAGGGTCGAATGACCCTGGTCCAACTCTCGGGAGAGGCTGTCGACCAAGGCCACAAGCGCAGTCTCCATGCCATAACCCAGATGAAAGCCAGACTGCGAGGGATCAAGGAAATTGACCCAGTCCAGAAGCTCCTGAAGCTGTCGAGCCACCACCCGTTCAATAACTTTCCCTAAAAAGGGGAGGTTAGAGATCGGCTGATAACTGGCTGTGTATCATAGCTATAGGGAGATGGGCTCAGTGTCACTCTCCCCAGAATACATCACCCTTAGGGCACAGTATAGAGCCCTCATAAATGTGAAGAAGAGAGCTTACTGGGACACACAATGGGGAAACCTACTGCGGTCAGCGGACACAGGGGACAGCAGGAAGTTCTGACAGTTGACCAACGGTGCATTAGGAGGGAAGTGTAAGATCTCTGTACCAGTTGTGGCTCCAGCTACCTGGACAAACCATTTTGAGAAACTTTATAATACCAGCAGGAGGGTGCAGCCTCAGGATCTTCCAGTTCTGGGAGACCTTCCTCTATGACCTCCGGTGGTGGAGGAAAAGATTGAGCCTGTTGTTGAGTCTTTTTGTAATAACAGGGCCCCAGGGATTGATCTTATCTGAGTGGAATATCTCAACGCCCAAAAGGCTTGGTGGCTCCCGATATTGGCAGCGGTATTTACTGCCGTTAATACTACTGGGAGGATCCCGCAGGACTGGGATAGGGCAATTGTTGCTCCTATCTTTAAAAAAGGCTGTAAAACAGATCCCGCAAATTATAGACCTATTCGTTTGCTATCAGTCTTTGCTAAAATTTATGCAAAATATCTGTTGGGGAAGCTATCTGCCTGGATGGGTCAGTCTAATGCTCTATCATTGGAGCAGGCGGGATTCCAACAGGGCCGCACGACGATAAAGCAATGTTACATTCTGCAACATCTGATGGCTAAATATAGGGCCAGGAATGGCACTTTGTTTGTCGCATTTCTGGACCATAGGGCAGCGTTTGACTCGGTAGATCGGGTGGCCCTGTGGCGAAAGTTCCAGGGCTCCACTATAGACAAATGACTTCTGGCCCTGATCCAGTCATTACATGCCCACTCGTTCCTTGTTGTGAAGTTAGATCAGCAAGGGCATATGTCACCGCCAGTTTCCACGTTGCTGGGAGTAAGACAGGGATGTGTGTTGGCCCCGGCCCTCTTCAATTATTTTATTGATGAGGTGATACCAACTATGGCCAAGCTCTGCTTCTTCCCTCCAAAGTTAGCAGTGCGACACGTCGGCTGTCTCTGCTATGCCAATGATGTCGCTTTGCTCTCCCAAACACGTGTGGACCTGTTGTGTCAGCTCCAGGCTTTTTCAGAGTTTTGCCATGCTAAGAATCTTAGTATCAATTACGACAAATCTAAGATTGTGATCTTTTCAGTCAGGTTAAAGAAATACTCCTGGGCCGTTGAAGGGAATACTATTCAACAGGTCCCGGCTTTCCGGTACCTGGGAGTCCTTTTTCATAGGTCAGGTAGCTGGCGAGAACACGTCTTAAGGGCACTTAGAGGGGCGAAAGGTGCAGCGCAATCCATCAAGTGGTTATTTATCAAACAGGGACGATCAGTGGTGGTGGCAGCTCTACAGGTCTATTCTAGTAAAATCAAATCTCGGGTGCTATATGGGGCCGAGATATGGGCTCCATTTTGTGCACATGAAATAGACAGACTGCAATCTGGATTCTTGCAGAGGCTGTTGGGAGCCCCCAGGGGCACTCCATCAGCGGCTATTCAAATGGAATTGGGTCAGAAGGAATGGTCGCTGGCCTCCAATTTGCTAGCCCTTAAATTCTGGCTAAAGTTAAATCTGGCGCAGGGCTCCCATCTACTGAGGGAGGCTAGAGAGGACTCCTTCCAAAGCCCTTGGCTAATAAAGCTAAGGGACCAGTTAAAGGAGATGGGACTATCACCGGAGTACCTCCAGCATAAGCCCCCCTTGTTTCTGAAGAAGGAAGTTGAAATGCGGGCCGAGGATATAACTAGGCAGTGTGAGCTAGGTCGATTGGGGCGGTCTCCCCATATGAAGGATTATCTAGTGTGGGTCCCAGGGATGGGGCAGGTTGCCCAGTATCTTTTAGCTCCGATCTCAGGTAGGGCTAAGCAGCTGATTTGCGCGGCCCATTTCAACGCATTCCCTTCAAGGGTTGGGTACAAGGAATCCCTTTTACTGAGCGCCTATGCCCCTTCGACAAGTTGGCTGTGGAGACAGTTGCCCATATAATGCTCCACTGCCATTTATATGATCAACCTAGACAGAAGTTTTTGCAGCCTCTCATTGACAAGTATCCGGGTAGATCGGATGGCACACTTCTTGGCTCTTTATTAGACAGTTCGTACCCTGACATTATTAGAAACACTGCTGCTTTTTTGCTCCAGGCTGTTCAGTGCTGGAAAGCCTTTTTGAGGTTTCAGTCCCTTGCCTCTGCCACCTGATTTCTAAGACTAGCTAGTATATTGTTATAATTTCCATTATTGGATTTAATTAGGGCAGTCTGTGTACCTTGGTGGTGATTGGTTTTCCAACCGCCGTTAATAGGTTGCAGAGTGGTTGTGTTGTATTTATATAATGTTTATGTATATGTGTTGGTTTTATATATTGTATTTTTGCAATGGTCGCAGACCACGCAATAAATTACTTACTTACTACGTCCAATGATGGCTTCTTGAGCAGGGGCCGCACCACAACCTCCTTGAGGCAATCTGGCACCCTGCTCTCCCTGAAGGAGGCGTTGACTATCCCGGCCAAAAACGGCCCTAATGTCTCCCGGCTGGCTTTAACCAGCCAGGATGGGCATGAATCTAATTCACAGTAGGTGGCTCAAACAGTCCCAAGAGCATCCCTGCATCTGAGGGCGACATGTCTTGAAATTAATCCAATAAAATAGGACAAGATGGGGCTTTAGACTGCTTCTCTGGATTTGACCGTGGCCTGTACTCTGACTGTACTTGGACTGCCTCTTTGGACTTGTTGCCTGTCTTGTCCCACTGGGACTCTAGTTTGGACCTGATCCTGGAAGGACTTGCCAGTAGGTCCTAATCCTTCAAGAACTTGCCAGTAGGCCCTAATCCTATAGAGGCTCTGCCCCATGGGGCGGGATATAAATTTTTTTAAAAATAAATAAAATGTGCCTGACATGCAAATAATTTGTTTTAAATCTATGTGGTCCAATTGGTAGCACCACCAGGCCAAATCTGACCTTCAAAGTGATTTCAGAACATCCGGAGCCCTTTATTTAATTTATTTATTTATTTATTTATTCATTTAATATATTTATACTCCGCCCTCCTGCAAACAGCTCGGGGCGGCTTACAAATAAGCATAATAAAATATATTTTAAAAAACTTTACAATTTAAAAGATAATGCTTTGAGTGAATGGTTTAAGTAAAGCAACTTGCAGTACACAGATGCCATTTGGCTATTTTGTTTTAATTTAAGGTTTTCATTTTAAATTACTTTGCTTTTGAGATTTAAAACACATACTTCTTTCTCTTTGGGTCTTTCACTCATTTCATCCCTAGTATCTGGCCTTTAGGGGTAAAGAGATTGAACCACCCTGATTTGAATTGTTCAATAAGACCTTGTCAGCCAAAGTGGAATTCCACCTGGCCATTGTTACAGGGTACTTCCTGTTTTAGCTGGTCCAAGAGCTGTTCTGCAGTTAAAGCTCTCACCCTGTGAAGACCCATAGAGGAATAAGCGAAGGGATAGCAGGCTCTGAGTGGAATGGCCGGTATATTTTATACGTCGTGTGTGTGTTCATTTTTTTAAAAAGTAATATAGATTTGGATTAAGGGAGCATGCAAAATGAGCATACAGCATGCTAGCCCATTCTCCATCCTTCATAGCCCCCATTCTCCATTGTTTTCAGTATCAGTGGGGGACAGAAGCTCAGAAGACTGAGATCAAAGGGTTAGCTTTTTGGTGATCTTTTCATGTGGCTCCTTAAATGATAATGTAAAGGTTTTAAAAAACATTTACCATAATTTCTACTAAGTGTCACAGCCCAGTGAACCATTAAAAGTGAGCCAGTTCAGTGAACTGAACTGAAGTGAACAGATGGAATTCCACCCTCAGTATGCTTGGCAGATTCTCTGAACAATACAAAGTCTTCTTTTGAAGCTCTCCTCAGCTTGTTACCACGAGCAAATATGTGATGGGCTCTCAACTCGCAAAGACTGTGCTAAGTCTCCACTTGCTCCTGCTAGAAGTCTGGATGTTCTGCACTTTTAGAAAAAATATGCTTTCCTTTACTTTTATTTATTTACATTGGTATAGTTGTCTTTGTTTCTCATATAATAAGATAGCTATATAAAAGGAAAAACACCCTTGATTTCAGTCTCTCAGTGTCTTAGGGCTTATCCTTAATCTCATTTTCTTCAGGTTTCACTTATAAAAAGCTGTGTTCCTTGGGAACAGATGTTTCTGCCCCTGCAGTTCTGAAATTCTGGAGAGATAATGTGTGGCTTAGGCACTGTTGCTGTGGCTGTTTCTCTAAAGTCTCTTCCCTGCCACTGTGCATAGTAAACAAACAGATAATGTTGCACAGGTATGCATAGGCTTGCTCTTCCCCACCCAGCACATACATTTTCAGAGTGGTTTTCAAGTTAAGCCCATGTAAGGCCCGGCCCTGGCCCTTTGAGGGGCTCTAGCATGGCGGCTGATCTGACAGCACGACTGCTTCAGTCTATCTTTGGCCCAGCCTCTCTTTGTCTCCACTCATCCTGGTTCAGACCCCGCCTCTACTCCTGTCTAATTCCTCAGTGCTCTGCTCCCAGCTTCCTGACTGGCTGCCAGAGAGTATAAAAGTCTGCAGGAAGCTGGGTGGAACAACTCCCACCCTTACCCCCACCCCTGCTCTGGTTTCTAGCTCCTGGTTCCTCATTCAGGCTCCTAGCACTCCCTGCTCAGCTCTGCCCCACTCTGCTCCCTGCCCTTGAGCTCCAGGCTCTGGCCAGCTTAGTCCTTGTTCCAGGCATTTATTTGGCCTCCCACTCTCAGATTCCCAGCTCCTGTCTTCCAGTCCTGCTCTTCCTTGACCTCTGTGAGGATCCCAGGCCTCTCCTGTGTTGAGAGACTTCGGAGAGCTCTCCCCTTCCCTTTCCTACTTATGTCTGTTCTGATGTCCCTTGCCCCGGGAGTGTTACAGCCTCATGGACATTTAGATCTTTAGCACCATGCTGAAATTTTCACAGGGTTTCAAACCAGTTCACATCAAAGGCCAGTAAGGCACTCTAAGCTTCAACAGGCCATGTTGATTATGCAGCAGGCGAAGGCAAACTAGCTTGGAGAAAGAGGGAACCAGGAGCGGGGGTGATCGCTGCGTAAACATCTACTCCTCTACCACAAATATAAATCTGGCAAAGGCTGCTCCATACCAGACAACCACACAAGGCAGTCTGGGTCATGGGTAGCTTGGATCTACTGTTACCAGCACATAGGCCCCTCACAGGGAGACCAGGGTTTTTGATTGCTTAATTAGCTGTTCTGCAAAATAACAGGTACCTTGCAGGTAGGTTGCAGATCTCTCAGGGGCTAGAGCAGGCTCCTCATCCCATCTCCACTCCTCAGTAGTTTGAAGTAGATTTTCACTTTGCTGAGGTCAATTGTATCATGCCTACTGCTCCCCTTTGTGACATCTCAAGGAACTTGGCTGCCAGTCAGACTGGTTGACACCATTAATTTGGCCTCACTGAAGCGATTGTGTGGCTAATGCTTGACTATATGAGAAAGAGCTTATTCCTTCTCAGAAAATGTCCTGGCTTTTCCAGCTGTTAAGATTCACAGACCACTATAATGCTGGCCCAGTTTCATTTTCACTGCACATTGTTCTCAAACAACAGTTTTTAGTCCCTTTCCTCATAATTAGATCAGGCTAGTTTAATTTCTGATACCCAACTTCTGGACTATCTTAGACTACATTCATACCTGTGGTGGTGCACTGATTTTGGCTCCTGCAAGCCAAAAACTGTGCAGAGTTTGGGCGGTGTGAAACCCCACCCCACCCCCCGCGTGGCTTTGCCGGAGATTACCTGGAAGAGTACAGAGCAGGGAAATCCAGTTCTTAAAAAATATTATTCACTCACCAGATTTCTCTTCTGACATGAATTCAACTGTGAAAATGTAAACTAACCTTCACTATTCATCCTCACTTCTTCCTTTAATTCCTGCCATCTGATACATTTTCAAAGAGCACTTTGTCCATATTTGTAAGCTCCATCTTCTGAAGGTGCACGGCAAGAATGGGCAGATAGTAACTATGGGTAAAAACAGACATGCAGACGACATGGCAGCTCCCTGGTCCAGGGTGGGAAACAGCAACCAACTTGGCCCGGGTCAAGGAGGGGCACTGAACAAATGTGCCCATGGCCAGAGAGCCTGTTCCACTGCCTACATAGGTAGGGCAGGGAACTACACAAATCTGCAGGTGGCTTCCCACCCCCTGCTACCAGTGCCCACCCCCACCATGACAGACAGCCATGGTGGCCCCATCCCGGGGCAAGTATGGTGGGCTGAACAGACATGCTAGCCTGCTTTGGCCTCCATTGGCAGCCCTTAGCCCAGGCTGTGACCTCAGAGATTTTCCAAGGACATAGCCTGGGCTAGCCGCCTACTCGCCCCAGGGCAGTCTAGGACTAATATCTGGCGGCACCTAAACAGAGATGCCGGTGGGTCCTGGGCCAAAGTGGGCTACCGTCATGTCTGTTCTTACCTAATGAGTTGTAGCTGTGAAGGAAGTACAGGTAATGGCTAATTTAGAGCTTCATGTGACATTGTTTGTGACACCATCAGAAACCAGTGGAACAGAATATAGTCCACTGCCTGTCCTGTGTTTACACTGACTGAAAATCAGGGGAAGAATTTGACTGTGGTAGGCTTAAATTGGAATTAATGATCTGGATCTTTATGTCAGTAAGATCTGAATCTGACTTTTGTATTCCTTTCTATAATGGACTGAACTGAACTGGAATACCAAATATTTCCAAACTGCAGGGGAAGTTTGGGTTCAAACTTCACTGTTCAAAGTTAAATAGGTTAAACCTAGCCAGGAGCTGCTCAAGGAAGGGGGGAGGGGAGTGGAGGGCTGGAGAAAAACATACAAAGAATAGGACAGAATTTCCTCCATAGCACTCAGCAGAGCATTACTGGACTGCTGGCTAGACAACACATTCCTAAGGGGCACGATCTGTTGGTTAGTCAAGCATGCTTAACTTTCCCCCCCATCTGGCTAGTGTGTGTGCTACAGTCAGCAGCAGGCACTACCCAAGGGCACACAGCTTCTACCTGAAGTAGCCGCAAAGTGCTTTCCTCCATAGCCTATCTCCCCTGCCCACTATAGGTAAAGCCACATGAGGTGGGGCGGATGACAGGACTGATCCCCTGTCTACCCTGTTGTGGGCAATTTTAGCTGCCACATTTTGGACTGGAGGGGAGAGATGCTCACATGATCAATGAGTCAGCCACAAGAAGCTTGATGTCCAGACTCCTGCTGTGCTGCAGGAGTGAGCCCGTTGCTGCTAGGCAACTGTTGGGGGTGACAGAGGAATATACGCTTCTTCCACCTGCCTAACAGCAGTTTGGGAGTGGGGCCTGGGAAGAGTGCACACCCTCTCCCAGGCCTCCCTCCTCCGTGATCTGCTCTTCTCCCCATGATTAGCTGTTAGGCGGGCAGGAAGAGTGTGCTTCTCTGGACCTGATCCACAGACACACACACCGCAGCAGGGCTGCACAGCCCAGCCATGTGGAAGGCAGTCCGTTAATCCATTTTGTGCAGTGTTATCCCGCTTTGGGCAACATTAACACGCGATGCATCTCTGGCCCATTTTGGAGGACGCATTGCATATTAGCTAGCTGCCCACCCCACCCCAGGGTGGGGTGAACATCTGGTGGCTGCCAGGCATATGAGCCCAAAGTAGGGTAACACTGCCCAAAGTGGAATAACGTTTCATGTGACTTCACCCTCTAAGGAGACCTGGGGTGTTTTCAAACACGACAGTACTACGGAGTTCAATGCTTTGACCCGTGTGAACATCCATGGTGCCGACACATCTAAAACCGGCTGCCAGATGTTGGCCCGGGCCAGAACCCAGGTTTTCATGGGCCGTGGTGGCACTTAGCTTGGGCTGTTCCTTACGACCATCCCTGAGGAACAGCTCGGGCTAAATCGCTACCATAGCCCATACAAGGAACTCTGGATGGACAGGGTAAAGCGTGCTGTAACATGTTGGCCTGCTTGTACTTACCCTTAGGGATGTATGAACAGAACGCGATTCGGATGTTTGGACATTCAGTCGTTTGGTTCGAAACCCAAGTTCGGGTTCAGTTGTTCAGTTCGGCGGAGTTCGGCCGAACATCCGAAAATAGCGCTGTCGATACCGAAATCAATTTTTTTCCAGTATCGGTATCATTTGGCCCTGAAAGCACCCCTGGTCTCCACCCCTGGTGCCAGGAAGTCTGCTCCTCAGCTGCCTCCCCCTTCCAGACATGTTTTTCCCGCCCAAAGTCACATTTCCCCCGCCCCCGAACTCATCCGAACTTTTCTGAACTGTTTGGCCGTTCGAACATTCAGTTCGGATGCTCGGTTCGGTCATCCGAACAGGCCAAGTTCGTCCCGAACTCCGAACATCCGAACCGCGTTTTCACATCCTTACTTACCCTAGTCCAGGTCCATGGTAGTTCTGGGCAGCCACGACATCTTCATAGGCCACCATGGCTGGCCATCAGGGAGGGGAGCAGCCCAGTCTGCCATCACGTTTGTTTGGCAACTGGGCCAAATCCTGTGTGGAGTGAGAGCCCTCACTCTCGGCAGGATTAGCGTGATGGCACTCAGCCCCATCACATATAAAAGCACCCCTGGCTTGTCTGGCAGGAGTCCTTTCCTTTGCAGAGGACTCGCTAGAACTAGCTGGAAGGAAATCAAATACGAAAGGGGTGAAAGGGGCACTCAGGGAGAATAAGGACATTGCAGAGAAGCTGATTGAATTCTTTGCTTCAGTCTTCACCAGAGGCTGTTGGGGAGATACCCACCCTGGACCAAGTCTTTTTAGGTGAAGAATCGGAAGGACTGTTACAAATAATTGTGACTACAAATTGACAAACTAAATAGTAACAAATCACCAGGACCAGATGGTATTCATCCCAGAGTTCTAAAGGAACTAAAATTTGAAGTTGCAGACCTACTATTGGTAATTCTGCCAGTGTACCAGAGAGGACTGGAAAGCAGCAAATGTAAAACCAATATTTAAAAAGGGCTCCAGAGGCAATCTTGTAAACTACAGACTTATGAGCCGGACATTGGTGCTGGGCAAACTGGTGGAAATGGTTGTTAAGAACAGAATTACTGAGCATCTTGATAAACATGGCTTAACGGGGAAGAGTCAACATGGATTTAGGAAAGGGAAGTCATGCCTCACTAATCTATTGGAATAAGCATGTGGATAAAGGTGAACTGGTTGATATAGTGTATCTGGACTTTCAGAGGGCATTTGATAAGATCCCTCATGAGAGATGCTTGAGGAAATTAAAGAGTCATGGGATAAGAGGCAGTGTCCTATCGTGGATTGGCAACTGGTTTAAAAAATAGGAAGCAAAGAGTAGGAGTAAGCGATCAGTTTTTACAGTGGAGAGAAGTAACTAGTGGAGGGATCTGGACTAGGACTGGTGTTGTTAATATATTCATTAATGATCTGGGGAATGGAGTAAAGAGTGTGGTGATCAAATCTGCAGATGACACAAGGTTATTCAAGGTAGTTAAAACCTGAGGGGACTGTGAAGAATTGCAGGAGGATCTTGCAAGACTGGGCAACTGGGCATCCAAATGGCAGATGTGGACAAGTGCAAAGTGGTGCACATAGGGAACATATGTGCATCACATAATAACCCAAACTATATTCATACAGTGCTGGGTTCTAAATTAGGAGTTACCCACCTCCTCAGGAAAAGGATCTGGAAGTCATGGTGGACAATACATTGAAATCCTCAGCTCAGTGTGTGGTGGGCGGCAGTCAAAAATGCAAACATAATGTTAGGATCATTCGGAAAGGGATAGAGAATAAAACTGAAAATATTGTAATGCCTCTCTATAGATCTATGGTGCAACCACACCCGGAGTAGTGTGTGCGGTTCTGGTCACCCCATCTCAAAAAAGATATAGTAGAACTAGAAAAGGTACAGAGAAGGGCAACAAAAATGATCAAGGGTATGGCACGGCTCCCATATGAAGAGAGACTTGATAGGTTGGGGCTCTTCAGCTTAGAGAAGAGACGACTGAGGTCTTTTTTGTTGGATTGTGCAACAGTCACAAGTAAAAGCCCACTGCAAGCCCTACAAGCTTAATATGGGGCTTGTCCAGTAGGGGGAGGGTCAGGGGATGAAACAGTCTTTTTCCCCTTCTTGTCTCCTCTCTTCTCCTCTCTCTGTCCTCCATCTTGTCCCATGCAGTCTGTACAGTATGGAAGCATGTCTTCTTAGTTCTTAATAAAGTTCTGTTTTGAAGAAACCTCCGCTGTGTGTGTTATTCAACAGAAAGCTAACTCTACAATAGTTTTCACACAGGATGCAGTGTGGGGGATGGGTGTGTGCCGTGGTGGTGGTGGTGCGGCCGTTACACGAGCGCACACCCATCTTCACCCATCTCCACGCATGGAGCAACTGCTGTTGTTTCCAGTTGCTCCGTGCATAGGCAATGGGTGGAGGTGGATGGAGATGGCTTATACACATCTAGATGTGTATAAGAGACAGGACTAGGTGTGTACCTATTTTTAAAAGGGGATTGGATAAGTTCTTGGAGGATAGGTCCATTAATGGCTATTAGCTGAGTAGGTTTGGGGGATGTAACCTTTTACTGTTGGGGGCTGGAACAACAGAGAATGGATTGTCCATTTTGACCTGTTGGGTACTTCTCCTAGAAGAAAGAGATTGGACACTGTTGGAGACCAGATACTGGGCTTGATGGACCGTTGGTCTGACCCAGTATGGCACTACTTATGTTCTTATGGGCAGTAGCTCTTGTTTCCTTCCTTTTACTGGCTGTGGTAAGATTTAGCTCTACAATTCTTCTCATCATAAACCAATATTAAAACAGAGTGAGAACTGACTTTCTTTTCTGCCAGAACATGGCATTTTTGAGGATGAGGTTTTCTACTGACAGTCAGCTCAGAAATGGTAGCTTTAATTAATTCACAGTCCTGATAATTTATATGAGAAATTGTGCTCACCCAGGGGACTTCATATTAGTAGAATGAGCAAAAATGGCCACAGCTCCATACTGATGCTCATGGTTCAGCTGTTATCTGACTGTTTCTAAATGTTCTCATACTCTTAAGGAAAAGTTGGTCAGCTCCCTGACAAGGGTATTCTTATGCTGGATATTGACACGTACCTGTTTCCATAGTGGCTAAACTTGCAACCCTTAGTCATAGGAATAAGGATTATTTATGTGAGTAGTCCCATAAAAGTTAGGACTGGTCTGTTCATTTGTAAAGGCAGCAGAGATAAATATACTCTATTATAGAGGTGCTATCATGCCTCTATTAGTTAAGGCGAGACTGAGTTCTCATTGAATCACCACCTATCTTTAACATGGGAGGTTTTAGTCACTGAACCTCTGGGTAGCGACTACAATCTGTTGCAGGGGATTTCTCCTCTGTTCAGTGCCATAGCTTAACCTGAATGGGTTAGAAAACTAAAGCCAAATGTTCACTAATCACTAGTTTTGGAGATTAAATTGGTTTTTCAAATCTGTAGTTATCAGTAGGACTAAGATTCTGTCATGGTAATTTTTTTTAAAAGTCATGACTTGGTCATGGTAGGAATGAGAAAAAGTCACGGAAAAGCCATGGGTAAAAAAAAAATGAATTGATTGGCGGTAAAATATCATGTTGAAGTGAATGCCATAAATCCTTAGGTCACGCATGCATGTTTGAGATGGTATTGTCGTTTATACTTCCTGTCTTGCAAACAGCACAATGCCCCGGGATCCAGCTGTAACAGGCTAAAATTAGAAGCTGTTTTGTTAGGAGTCAAGATGAAGCTGCAGCTTGCTAAGGTCACAGGCTTGACTGAAATTAACGTTCAATTGACTTTAGAAGCTGTTTTTTTAGGAGTCGAGCTGGAGCCGCGGCTTGCTAACATTGCAGGCTTGACTGAAATTAACATACAATTAACTATAGCAGGGCTCGCTTATTGAAAGGAGCTCACTTGACTGCAAATTCCTGGCCGTGGGGTGGTCAAGCAGAATGCTTTGAAATAGCTGCCAGCAGCTGATTAAGGAGGGACTGCTACACCTGGGAGCCTGAGAAGGAGCTGAGCTGCCGAGCAGAACTGGACGTCCTGCGGTGTCCAGAGAGGCTCGGAGACAGTGTGATTTGCCTGTTTCTGTAGAGGAAAGGAGAGGGAGCTGGGAAGCCATGTGTGGTGTGGCGTCTCTCCATTGTATAAACTTCACCAGACAGCTCAGATGAGGGGGCGGGGGACAACAGGGTCTGCGCTGGTCAGGGACTTGCACCAGTCACAGATTTACAACCTAACTGGAGGTTCAGGGCAGCTCAGGTGAGGTGGGTATAGCTGGTTGGGGGTAGGAATGGCTGGTTGGCAGGGGGCAGTGCAGCTCAGGCGGGAGTAGGAATAGCTGGCGGGGAGGGCAGGGGAACTTGCGTGGGGGGGGGTATAGCTGGCTAGGGGGGGGATCAGGGCAGCTCAGGCAGGGGGACCGAGCTGGGTCTGCGGCGGCCATAAGAGTGCAGAGAAGCGTGACTCACGCCGAGCAGGCAAAGTAACTTATTGTCATGGGGAATGCTTGAAAAGCTTTTTAAGAGTCTCTTTGGAACGAAAGAGATGTGGATTCTCATGGTAGGTCTGGATGCTGCAGGTAAAATCACCATCCTCTACAAACTGAAGCTGGGGGAGATAAGCACCATCCCAACCATAGGTTTTAATGTGGAGAGGTAGAATACAAAAATATAAGTTTCACAGTCTTGAATGTTGGATGCCAGGATAAAATTAGACCCCTCTGGTGTCATTATTTTCAGAATACACAAGGTTTAATCTTTGTAGTTGACAGCAATGACCAAGAGAGTGTAAGTGAGGCATGAGAGGAGCTCACCAGAATGCTGGCAGAAGATGAGCTCCGGGATGTTGTATTATTAGTGTTTGTAAAGAATCAGGACCTTCCCAATGCTATGAATGTTTCAGAGATCACAGACAAACGTGGCTTGCATTCCCTTTAGCAGAGGAGCTGGTACATCCAAGTGACATGTGCCATCGAGTGGAGACGGGCTTTATGAGGGTTTGGACTGGCACTCCAATCAGCTCAAAAAACCCAGCTGTGATCCCTTCTCTGAACAGCTCAGCAGTGCCATCCAGCCACTGCAATGTGTATGAGTGTATGTGTGTACATGTGCAAGAGCAGGTGTGTTTGGGAATTGGAGCAGCTTTCTCACACTGTGCCTTAAACATGCTGTAAGGTGAAAACAAACAGTATTGCATTTTAAACACTACCTTCCATAGCTTTGACATAGCTTTTTACACCAGCAAGGGGGAAGCAGGGAGATGACAGGGGGATGTCTTTTGATTACATGGTACATGAGCTGAAAAAGAGCCTTGGTATCTGCAGGACAGCAGTGTAAAATGAATTGTAATTGCCTCTTATGTACATTCTGCATTTCTTGTTCTCTGTACTGCCTGTTTTCAGCCTGTGGTCTTATCTACTTCTGTCATTTTTTAAAAGACATTTAGCTTTAGTCTTCCTTGAGTATGTTCTGGGACTCCAAACCAGCATGTTAACTTCAACCTCTAAGCCAAGTATCCTTGCATAGGGTAAGATGTCTTGTTGCAGTAGAACACAAGCACGTGCCTATGTGTTCTCCAGCTGAGCTATGTAACTTGCTGTTCCATGTGTAACATAACTTGTTAGTAAAGTAATTTATTTGGGTCTTTTCATTGTATTGTTTGGATCAAGGCTCCCTTTGCCCCAACCAAAGACTTTCCTTCTTCAACTAATTCCTGTCCAGTGGGATGGTATAAACCCAGCTGGGAACATGCTGTGTGGTTTGGCTAGTTGAATTGGAACTTGATGAAAGAGCTGAGTTACTGGTTGTACCATGTTGGTATCGCTCCCACAAGTCTAGCTTTTAATATTATTGCTTCTCATTCCTCTGACTTGCGCAAAATATTATTCTGATATAACAATTCAAAAACCTAATTAAATTTCAACACTAAAAACCTTCGCTTTTAAATTCATAGTTAAGGCGAATTGGTGAAAAATAATTTCACTACTATACCCACCTCTTCCGCTCTACCCTCCCTGACTCCTCGCTCCTCTCACTTAACTCCTGCTGATACCCTTCATCCAGTACAATCTGTTACCTGAGGTCTGTGTACTCATATCCTCACCACATGGACCAACCAGCCATCATTGTCGATGTAACCAAGCCAAGCGCGTGCACCTGGGACTTCGCATCCTCATGAATGTTACACTCCTTGTCTCTCCCTCTGTTCCCCTTCCTTCTCCCCCGCCCCCCTGTCTCTCAAATTGTAAGCCCTAGGGCAGGGACCGTGTCTATTCAATTAATTTGTAAAGCGCCAGGTACATTGCTGGGGCTATATAAATCCTTGCTAATAATAATAAATAACAATATACCACCTAAAATATGTTACTATTATAATACATCCTTTTCACCTACATTAATAGTACTCAATCTCATATGTTTCATTAACAACTTTGCCATTGTACTCTGTCACTGTCAATGTCTTGTCAACATCATAACTCTCATTCTTCCTTAAATACCATCAGCATTATAATAACAACAAAAAATTCCCACCACTTCACCATCTCTACTGATTAATAAATTCATTTTCATTCAAACATCTTAACGAGTTAATTTTGGTGTAGAAATTGTATAGTTGGTTTGGAAATCCAGAAATGAAATATAAGTTGTTATACTGTAATAAATAATTAACTTGTTAACACATTTGAATGAAAATGAATGTATTAATCAGTAGAGATGGTAAAGTAGTGGGATTTTTTTGTTATTATAATGTTAATGGTATTTAAGGAAGAATGAGAGTTATGATGTCGACAAGACATTGATATAGACAGTTGTTAATGAAACATATGAGACTGAGTACTATTGATGTAGGTGAAAAGGATGTATTATAATAGTAACATATTTTAGGTGGTATTTTAGTGAAATTGTTATTTTTCACCATTCACCTTAACTATGAATTTAAAAGCAAAGGTTTTTAGATGTAGGAGTTTATTGTCTCCATTGTCTTTTTTTCCTTCCTCTTAAAACTTTTCCCCCTTCATCATCAACATTGCATGCATATACTCCAGACACTTGACTTCAGCTTTGATTGAAATGTTCAGTGCATAATACATATTGCTCATTGTTGCTATTCTTGTGCCATCTTCCTTATTCATTTTACATCTGCCAACTGTTCCCATGATCCAAGGATGTTGAGCCTTTTAAATAAGGAAAGTATTTTGATACCTTTATTACATCTTTGAGGCCACATCAGGCCTGTTTCTGCTATGATTTTGGCTTTGATTACAACAGAGCAAATAGAAATATCACACTCTTAATACCACACATGTTTCCATTACAGTGTACAAATAGTTGATTCCAATCAACTTTCTTCAACTCATTCCATTGGTAGTATTTTTGTACTTCCATATTCACTCACAAATATTCTCAGAAGTGTTTTCAATCTGATGATATTATGATAACTTACCCCTAAGGGTTTATTAGCTTCCATGTTATTCATTTCACCTACTTTCATTTCCTTGGACTTAATCCAGAATAGCCTCTGGCCCTGTTGATTGCTCCTCAAACAGAAAAAAAAAGTCATGTATTACACTCAGAAGCATGCATCCCTCCTTAATGACTCTACTGTTTCTATACCCATCAGTGTCAGGGTAATTGAAATTCTACTATAGTCACTGCCTCTGCCTTTTTACAGCTTACCCCTTATCTATATAAGCATTTCCTGATCTGCTGTTTTGCCTTAGCTATTTCTCAAGTCCATGAGATTTTTTCCATAATTGTTTTACTCCTGCTCTGCTTTCATTGGATTTTGGGAAAGATAAATGAAGGAAAAACATTATAAGGTTCATATTTCCTGAAGGTTGTTTTCTCCTGTAAGCATTAAACTAAGTTCGCTTTTTAGGACCCTTGTCAACTATGCAAAACATGTCTGTTCACTGTTCAGGCCTAAAAGGAAGAGAAATTAAAGAAGGAGGTGCCCTCACTATGAAATTACATGTAAATGAGACAGAAGGCTGTTCCACTGGTTAAGAATGCTATCCTGAAACTCCCTGCTCCACCACGGACTTTCTGTGTGTCCTTGGATCTCTCTTGGATCTGTGTGTACTTAATCTCTCTCTGACTCAATTCCCTACCTACCAGTGAGGCTAATAGCACTTCCCTACTTCCCGAAGATGTTATGTGGGTAAATAGTTGTTATGAGATACAGTGTTACTCCAATGATATGGGTATTCTTAAAAAGATATTCTCTTTTCTACCTATTTTCCTTGAAGCTGTCTTAACTGTCTCTTTAAACTGCACAACATGTACTTGCTAAGTAAATCACTAGGGGGCTCACTGACCTTTCCAGAATTACAGGGTCATTTTCTTACAGGTTAGCTGTTTTTGAACAATTTCTTCATTTCTCTCATTTAAACACACATTCTCTCAAGTTTAAGTAGTGCTTCTGAACTTTCTCTATTCCCAAACCTGCCTGAACTCCCTCCCATCTGGTTGAAACCCCACTTCTACAAAGCAATATGGAAGTGGTAGGTCACAAGTGACCTCTGTTGCCTGTTTTTGATCCTCAGATTAAACACCCCCTGTCCTAGAACTATGGCTGATTCTTACTGCTTTATGTAAAAGTGCTTTAAATTCTGGGTGGTGTTGAGAGATTTTCATAGAATTTTTACCCCCTTATGGGAAGAGTTATAGTGTATGTACCTTTTGCCTCTTCTCTCCAGAGGCTATATCACTATCACATACTACATACAGCTGAGCCTTTGAGGAGCCAGACATAATAGCAATGAATGTATATCGAGTGTATAAACACAGGTGGACTGTAGTGATTTCACCACCCATTTCCTACCAGAAAATTAAAGAGGTTTTTTATACATTGAACTGTTTTTATGTGTTTTAATCTTTATTGCTTGTTGTAGGATGCCCTGAGCTGCTGTGTCAGGAGGGGCAGGATATTCAGATTTTATAAATAAAATATATAATAAGGCACAATTCTGATTTACTATGACTGATTTTCACACCAGCCTGAAATGGAAAATAGGTGTCTAAATTCCCTGGATTTCTTTGAAAATCGCAATCACGTGCAAATTTTGATCTTGGATACACAAGTGCATATCTCATTAAATTCAGATACCGTTTCACCCATGTATGGGAGAGTAGTAAAATTATCTAATTAATAAGTAATTCATTATTAATTAATTGACATTGTACTCCTGTGTCTAGTGGCTCAATCCACTTTTCACTAATGTACAATGCATCAATCCTTGGTTTATTTGGAAGTAGATAGTAGAAATGCCAAGGCACACTTCTAAAGCTTCAGATTTTGCCAGTTCTGGCTTCCAGAAAGATTTAGCCTCCACTGATGCAATTGTATACCCATGAGAGACTTCAAACAGAGCTTTATCCCTCGATCTGAAAGCCGAATTGGCCCCACAAGGCATGCATTTCCCATGTGTTCACTTTCAAACTTGCACAGTAAGATCCCCTTGAGATCTCTTGAGCACAGACTACTTCAGCAGATGGGCCTGGGGAGAGTTCAATCCCTACATTCTTAATGTTCAGATTTATATATTTTAAATCTCAAGTCTACACATAAAGTTCTATAGGAACACTAACATAGCCATCAAATGAATGAAAACGAACTTTTGTGTGGCCAAGGAGAAAAGATGATTTGCTGTAGAAAAAACTTGTTCAAATTTCCAAAACAAAGTAGCTTTTTTAGGTTTTCGCCATGTTCAGTCTCTCACAGGATCTGGCCCTAATAGCTGGTCAAACGTTCTTTTGTTTCAGAGTATTCCCAGTAATGTACTTGGCAACTATTTCCAGTAATTAACTAATGACATTGTAGCTTCTTACCTTCTCAGCATCACCTAAACCAATTTGTAGAAGAATTACAATGCCCATTCATTTTCCACATGTTTTCCAGGATATAAAAATATTGTACATCATTTTGCATTTAGGAATTGCCCATTCTGCAGAGCAGTCTAGTGATTATTTCAGTGTCTGTCAGAGACCCAGGGTTAAAACTATTGGAGGTCCAGATGACATCTGGCTTCCTAGCTCCTCCAGAATATTGGCTGCAGTGTTTATCAGTGCATTATTCATCAAAACTGATGATGCAAAGTACAACATGCTGTCTGCAGTTCAGCGTATGAGTGGAAAGAAGTTGGCAGCAATGCCTAGTGTTCTGTGAGCAGCATGTAATCAATAGTCTGGGTGCTTGTTCACTTTATGTTGATGACTATTCCCTCTGGTACATCTTTGTATATTTTTGGGTTCACTGTATCACCAGCTGTGATATTTTTTCCCCTCTCTCTCTTCTTGATACCAGCCGAGATAGATAGAGCAGAAGGGACAACCTTTTGTGAGGTGGATGTCAAATCAAATGAACTAGTTAGTTATACAATCCTTGGCAACAAGAACTGGAGGAAAAGATATAATTCAGAATTTCTAAGAGTGCCTGGTAATTTTTTTATTTTTTTTTAAAAAGAAGAAATTAAATGTAATCTTGATTCAAGTGTTTAATAACATTTTAAACAATTCTTACCTTCTGGGTGGTGTAAGTCTAGCATAACTCTGAGTAAAGTTATTCCAGATTTACACTACAGTAACAGAGCAGATTCAGATTTTATCTTCCAAACCAGAAGTTGCAAAATAATGTATGAGATCTCACAAGTATATAATCAGAGCTTTTCTGATTTATACCAGCCGCATGACTAATCCATCACCTCCATATACCACATACCACCACAGGTAATATTGTAGATTTTCCACCATTAAATCGGCACATATTTTTTATTTTATTTTTTGTTTGTAGAGCTGAGAAACTATGCTGACAGAGATTTACTAGCAAAGCATATTGCAAACAAACAGTGTGTGCTAACTTTTCCACATAGATGTGCCAGTGCTTCTCTGTAGTGGACTGTAGACTCATGCTTTTCCAATATTACACATAAAATACGTGGACAACTAGGTGAAAACAATCTAATAAAAAAACATTCCTTGCTGACTTCAGGCAGAATTTTGTTTTCCCTGCTTCCAACATAAACACCCTGTTCTAAAACCAGCTACCTCTTTACTGAGCAGTAGGGAGCTGTACAAGTCAGTTTTAAAGTAGTTGGGGAAATGACAAGGTGCCTGATTATATGCTAAGTTGTGATGAGTAAGGCCATGGCTCCTTTAAGCCCAGCCTGTTCATCCCTGTGGCATCACCCCTGTGCAGTATATAACAGGGGCTGAGAGCAGAGCTGAGTCAGTCTGACAGGAACTACAGAGGAGAGAGGATCTCCCTGGAAGACAGTACAGTCTGTGAGCTTTCCAAGGTCCAGTAACCCCAGACAATGGGAGAAAATGCGATCAGGGAAATGCTTGACGTGATGCCTGTGCTGGAACCACTAATAAACCATTTTGAGATGCTAACCTGGTCTGGTGTGAGTAGCTGTGTGATTCCCCCCCCCCCCTTTTGTCACGCTTCCCCTCCCACATCTTGAGGGGGAGGACCATGCGCATCATAACTGGTGGAGAATGTGGGCAGGAGGTCAACCCTAGCCAGAAGGGGAGTGTGCAAAGCCAGGAGAAAGGCAGGCAATAGATTTTGACAAATTGCTGTCATGGATGACTGAGAGGCTGTAGCGGTAGGCAGCCCAACAGCAGTAGGAACAACAGGACCTCCAAGTAACAACATCAGATGGCTGCGCAACAATAACAACAGCAGAAGCAGTTGATGAGGGACCTTGCAACCCAGCACCACGCTTACCAGCAGCAGCTGTTGCAGCAAGTATTGGTTGGGAGGTCTGGGGCAGGGCTGCCGGGGGAATCCAGTACAGGTTACCCATCCCCAAGCTCCCCCCCCGCCCGGTGCCAGTGAAGCTCACCAAGATGGGGCCCAAGGATGAACCAGAGGTGTTCCTTACTATATTTGTATGGGTGGTAGAGGCAGCCAGGTGGCCCAAGGAACACTAGGCCACCAACCGGCTCCAAATCTGATAGGGGCTGCGCAGACCGCCTATAGGGATAATAGCTCAGCCGAGGCCCCAGACACCCTGACAAGATAAAAGCTACTATCTTAGATTATTTCTATTTTATTGCAGAAACTTACCACTAGTGTTTCCATGAAGAGTAATATTCCCCTGGGGCTGGGCCCCAAGCTGTGGTGCAGAACATTGCTAGCACTGGCTCATGCCCAAGGGATAGACAGACTTATATGGCCTCTGCTAGAAGAATTCATACACATCCTTCCTGGGATGGACTAGGGCCTGGGTCCAAAAACAGCCAACAATGTTAGCAGAGGCTTCTGATGGAAAATTATTTGGTGGTAGAAAACCCTGTGTTGGCACTGGGTCGCCCCAAAACCCTAAGGCCGGGATATGAATGAGAACAAATTGGCGGTGTGTGTGTGTGTGTGTGTGTGTGTCCCAAGAGAAAGGGAAAAAAGAGAGGCCCCTATGGCAAAACCCCAAGGCCCCTAGGAGGTGGGATCATGGCTCTGAATGGGGTTGTATGGTAGCCCCAGGATAGGATTGGGAGGCAGTCCAAACTCTGTGGGATGGGCAACTGGTGGGGAGGCTAACAGCATAGTGACCAGGAGGAGGGAGATACCCCAGCTCCAGAAATCTCCCCCCACCCCCCGCCGATACCCAAGGGACTTGTTTTTCCCGTGGTCATCCTGGGCACTTCAAGAGGGACTGTCAGCCCTATATGGCCTGTAGTTATGCCCAAGCCTGGACGATGGAGAACTGGGCACCGGGGGGTGGGGGGCGGGGCGGGACGGGCTGATGACACCCCTAATTGTGGCTGGTATCCTAGTGGAGGGATTAGTGGACTCCAGATGTGGGCAGACCCTTGTTACAGAAGGGATAGTGGGACCTCAAGGACCGAGTGAGGAGATGCTACACCTACAGTAGATACATGGGGACGTGTACAAGAAAGGTCCAGATAACCATTGGACCACATACTGAGGAAATGTGGGTGGGGCTGGTTCAACAATTAGCCTACCCTGTGATAACAGGTTGGGACTGAGCTTGCTTTAGAGAACTGGTGAGGTGTATAGGAGAAGAAGCCCTGGTGGGGGAACCCAGGGAGAGTCTGGGGACCCTGCCTGGATGAGAGGGGGCAGAGGGAGAGTGGGAGGATCCCATGGAGGGTCCCTCAACACAAACAGTGCCACCAGATGACCCTACATGGAACGACAGTCAACCCCTGGAATGGATTAGCAGCCTGGAGATCTTTGCCCAAATGACATATTTTATGTGGGAATAGAGAGATGAGCAGACTTTGCCTCATGCATATGAACATCTGACTGTCATGAATGGAGTCATGGAGGACCCCCAGCATTTGCAGCAATGTCCCCATTTTGAGTTATACAAGGACAAACTATATTGCCTGGAGAAGCCGGGATCTATGGGCAAGGTAAGGACCCAACTAGTTGTGCCCTGGGGCTACTGGATGGAGGTGATGCAGTTGGCTCATGACATCCCCTGGGCCAGGCACCTGGGCCAGGCCAAGACACTGATTGCATCATGGCCCACTTTTATTAGCCAGGGAGGAGGTAGTATGATATTGTGCCTCCTTCCATGAATGTCAGAGGACGGCACCAAGGGTGTCCCAAACGCCCCCCTTGTACCCTTATGCTTGATAGGGGTACCCTTTGAGAGAGTAGGGATGGACATACTTGGTCTGCTAGAAAAAAGCACCTCAGGACACCAGTACATTTTAGTCATAGTGGACGATGCTACCTGGTACCCAGAAGCGGTACTATTGCAGACCATAAAAGCTCTGGCTGTGGTAGCGGGATTGCCAAAACTGTTAATCTGGGTGGAGTTTTTGAAACAACTTTTGACAGATCAAGGATCTGCCTGTTGAAAAATCTGTGTATCCTCCTAAAGATTATGTCCTTGTGGACATTCGTTTATCACCCTCAAGTCAATGAATTAATCAAAAGGTTCAACCAGACCATCATGTCAATGCTGAGAAAGTTTATAACCTCAGAGCCCCGGCACTGGGACCAGAAGCTGCCTCCCCTTTTATTTGCCATCAGAGAACCCCCCAGGTGTCAACCAGGTTCTCACCCTTCACGTTGCTGTATGGGAAGCAACCCCATGAAAATCTCCATTTACTCTGAGAAAATTGGGAAGAGCAGGAGGTTTGCGCAGGAATTGGGGTCCTATATATTCCTTACCCTACTCAAATGCCTCCGGGTGCTTGCGACTTTCACACAAGAGCACCTCCTGAGGGCACAGCAAACCCCCAAAGCCACCTACGATCGAGGAGCGCACCTGCGGGTCTTTGAACCCAATGACCAGGCTCTGTTGTTATTACCTAGCACCGAAGTCAAACTGCTGGCTCAATAGCAAGGACTGTTTGATGTGGTGCAGTGTGTGGACCCTGTAGACTATGAGGTGAGACAACCCTGTAGGAGGAAAGAGACTCAAATATACCATGTCAATCTACTTTGTGCAGGGCACAGAAAGTATTCTTCATAACACTGCTACTGCAGGAACCAGATTTGGGGCCACATCATGTACATGTAACACCAATATGGCAGCCCCAATGTTAGGGGACCATTAAAAGCTAGAGCAGGGGGAACAAGCATGGCAGCTGATCATTGCCTTTCTGTGGGTGTTCTCACTTTTACTGGGAAATACCCGCCTGACACATCACATAGAGACCCTCCTAGGATGAAAGGTGTGGGAAAATCCATGGCCCCTACCACGGAAACTATGGGAGACCGTAGCAGAGGAATTGTGGAACATGAAATGGCTGGGTGTCATGGAAGAGTTGCATGGTGAATAGAAAAGTCAGATAGTGTTAGTCCCTAAACCAGATGACTCCACACATTTTTGCATTGATTTTCACAACGTGAACACAGTATTGAATTTTGATGCCTACCCCATTCCAAGATTAGACAAATTGTTGGATTGTCTCAGAGCGGCTTGCTATCTGTCAACCCTTGATCTGACAACAGGGTACTGGCAGATACCCCTGACACCAGAATTATGGGAGGAAACTGCCTTCTTTACACCATTTGGGCTCTGTCAGTTCTGCTCCATGCCTTTCGGGTTTCATGGAACGTCGGCTACATTCAGGAGGTTGACGGACTGGGTACCGATGACACACGAACCCTATGCCATGGCATATGTCAATAATATAGTGGTGTACAGTTCTGGTTGGGAGGAACACCTGCAATATCTGTCCACCATACTTAGCATGCTGACTGACACAGGGCTTATGACCAATCCCATCAAATGCAGAATTGGGAAGCACCAAGTAACATACCTGAGGTACGTCATAGGGGGAGGTACTATATGCCCTCTGAGCTCCAAAATAAGAGTGATAGCAGTCAGTCCAACTCCTAACACCAAAAGGCAGGTTCCCAATTTTCTGGGCCTAACTGGGAATTACTGTTGTTTCATCCCCTGATTTGCCACACTAGTGGCCCTTCTTAAGGACCTGTTACGGGTCTATTGACGGAATCTAATTACATGGACAGACTTTTGTGAGACCACGTTTCAGGCATTGAAAGACAGCCTATCTTGAAAATCTGTACTGTTTAATCTTGCAGACAGATGCATCTGATGTTGGGCTGGGAGTGGCTCTCTCCTAGGAGTTGGATGGAGATGAGCACCCTATTTTGTACTTAAGTCAAAGGTTGTTCTCTAGGGAGAAGGCATATTCCGTGATCAAGAAGGAATCGCTAGTCTAGCCATAAAGTGGGCTGTGGGTGCATTGCAGTATTACCTTGAAGGTGGTACATTTCTGCTGGAACCGACCATGCCCTCCTCAGATGGATTGGCTCCATGAAGGACAGTAACCTAAGAATTTTGAGGTGGTACCTTGCTCTCCAGCCCTATGCCTTCCAAGTAGTACACTAGGCAGGGTGGGAACATCAAAATGCAGTTTATCTGTGCTGGGCATTCAACCTCAAACCCCCTCTGGGGGGCGGGGGGAAGGGGAGAGGGAAGTCAGAATGCAAGGAGCTGAACAGGGGAGACGACATAGTCGAGCCCGCAGATTATTTTTATTTTATTTATTTATTTATTTATTTTGTTCAATTTGTATCCCGCCCCTCCTGTGAACAGCTCGGGGCAGCTAACAACTTCATCATAAAAACAATTTGAAAACAGAATATAAACCATCCATAAAAACACTACAATAAGCTGGGATAAAAACAATAAATAAATAAGGGTGGGGGGAGATAAAACACCCCCTACCTACCCTCCACCCCCTCTCCAAAGGCCGGGGCGAACAGCCAGGTCTTACAAATTCGCCGAAATGTCAAAAGGCTTGGGGCCAGGTGAGCTTCCTCTGGGAGGGAATTCCAAAGGCACGGCACGGCCACAGAGAATACCCTCTCCATCGTGGCTCCCTGCTTAACACGGGGGACCTCCAAGAAGGCACTCCCAGTGGACCAAAGGAGCCGTTCTGGGGTGCAGAGGGCGAGGCGGTCCCTGAGGCATGGGGGGCCCAGACCGTGAAGGGCCTTATACATTAGCACCAATACCTTGAACCTGGCTCGGCATGCTATCGGCAGCCAGTAAAGAGTCCAGACCACAGCTGTTATATGCTCCCGACAGCCCGTCCCCAATAGGAGACGGGTCACCGCATTCTGCACTAGCTGCAGCCTCCAAACCAGGAACAAGGGCAGTCCCACGTAGAGCGCATTGCAGTAGTCCAGCCTCGAGGTGACGAAGGCATGGATGAGGGAGGCCAGGTCCGGGCCAGAGACGAACGGATGCAGCCTCTGCACCAGATACAACTGGCGGAAGGCGGCCTTCGCCACTGCCTCCACCTGCTGCTCCAGGCGGAGGTCTGCATCCAGAATCACCCCCAGACTCCGAACCTGCTGAGCTACAGGAGGGCGAACCCCCACAACCAGGGGGGCTGACACCTCCCTCACTCTCCCCACCACCATCACCTCTGTCTTATCAGGGTGGAGCTTCAGTCTGCTCTGCCACATCCACTCCACCACGGCCTCCAAACACTGGGAAAGCAGCGAGATGGCAGGGTCTGGGTCAGCTGAAAAAGAGACGTACAACTGAGTATCATCAGCATATTGGTGACATTGCACCCCGAACCCTCTCACAACCTCCCCAAGGGCTGCATGTATACATTAAATAATAATGGAGACAGAATGGAACCCTGCAGAATACCGCAGGATAAAGCACTTCCACAGAGCCTCTTGTGGAAGCCCCTAGGCATAGCAGAGTGGGGTCGGATGGGCTATTGGGCAGTAGATGTGGGAAGAGGTACTACTGGTGTGCACGGTGCACATTAGCCGTTATGCCTCTCAGCAGGGTGGGAGACAGGCTCCAAAGGTGTGACACCAGAGTAATACTGTGGGTTCTCCACCTCTCTTCTTTAACTATATGGTCCCCTCTCTTCACTCATGCCTCAACCCATTGGGACCCATGCGGGGCCAGAGAATGCCACCATGGGGCAAATGCTCAATCCGCAAAACAGTGATTTGGTGCAGTCAAATGGAGATGCTGACCCTTTAAGGGAGTAGCACCTGCATAGAGGTGAAGGGGCTACTTGAGGCTCAGGTGCACCTAAGAGTGAAGGTTCACTCCTGATTGCTTAGTACCTGAGGCTGGGTGTGGCTGGGAGAGTCACAAGCCCCAAGAGCCTGGGAGGGCTCAGTTAGAGTTAGGAGCTGCTTGAGAGCAGCTAGGGAGACCCAGAGGAGGCAGGGCTGTGAAAGAGCCCTGCCTCAGAGAGCTGAGCAGAGACACAGGGTAATTTCAGACATTACAATACCACGGTCACCCACAGTGAATCCCCTGTGGTGGCCGTTTGTACCATAACGTCTAAAGGGATTTCCACCAGATGTTCACCCCAGTGAATACCTGGTGGGAATCGCATTGACCATGCTTTCAGACC
The DNA here is from genome assembly GCA_003113815.1 of Sphenodon punctatus. Classification (NCBI taxonomy): domain Eukaryota; kingdom Metazoa; phylum Chordata; class Lepidosauria; order Sphenodontia; family Sphenodontidae; genus Sphenodon; species Sphenodon punctatus. The sequence continues at coordinate 5,360,981 of QEPC01001916.1, read as the reverse complement.
TCCAGCTGCTCGGAGGTCCGAAAGCGTGGTTAGATTGGCCACGTTCCGGGATGGGCCAAACATCTGTTACCTTGGCCCATCCCAGACCATGGTCAGGACCATGGCCCGGAATCAGGCGCAGCAGCTAGATTGGCCGCTGCGCCCGCCCGTCTCCCGGAGGATGGGAGGACGGGGGAGTGCAGGGGGGGCGGGGCTGTGCGGCCGCACGTCGCGCAGCACAGCCGCGCCCCCTCCCCGATCCCCAGACGGAATCAGGCCGGCACGTCTAAAGGACGGCTGGACTGATTCCTGACCGGGATCCGAAACGGATTCCAGAGCGCGATTCAGTGTGGCGGGTCTGATGGCCCATCACATCTGAAATTACCCACAGAGAAGAGTTTGAGGAGATGAGCTGGAGCTGGGCTGTCTTCAGACAAACCCAGGTCAGAGGGTGCTGCTTGAGGCGGGGGGTGGGGTTGGTGGGCAGCAGGAGAGTGGTGCCTGGCCCACCAATGAGACTGATTGAGTGAGACTGTGGCTAGTTCTACACATGCATTATCCATGAATAAACCCCTCTAATTCGGGATTAATTGTTTCTGTAGACAGAAATCCCAGTATAAATAATTCCTGGTTTTAGCCCAGAATTGACCAACCTGATTTTCCAGGTTGTATTTATTCAGGGATAAAATAATACCAGGTTAGTGCTCGTGTAGATGCTTATTCTGGGATGAAGCACCATAGAGAATTGCAGGGAGTTTACTTCCCCCCTATCCAATGTCTCTATGGTATTCTGCAGTCTCGGGTGGCAAAATGTCACAGGCAAGGCTTTACGACAGGGAAAGCTGTGACAAAATACTAACTATGCTGCCTCCTAATCCACTCGGACCCTACAGTGGAAGGAATCCATCACACTCATCCACTCCAGGGACCCATGATTGCAAATGACATAGGCATAGCAAGTGACATAGGCACAGAAAGGACATTGGGAGGAGAGGGGCTCACAACTGCCCACACAGCAGTCAGGAGAAGCACCCAGGACCAGTGGATAATGCCCCTTTCTGTAGGGTCCCTCACCAAACCCTCAGATTGGTCAGGGATGGGGAAGGGGGCAGCTGGAAATGGAAGGGGCACTATCTCCAAGTGCACTGGCATCCTCACCAATCCGTTGTATTCCCAGAAATCAGAGCGGAAGAAGGCACTGAAACTGAACTGCGCTGCGTGTGGCAGAATCCGGTTCCCTTTGGAACTGCCCTGCTTGTCTCAGTTCTTGACACAAACACAGAATCCCTTCTGGAAAGTGATGATCCAGAACATTGCCCAAGTCCAGACCAGACGAGACGACTGATATGGGGAACACCCCATAATGGACTGGACTTTGGGAGGGAGGCGAGGGGGAAGCATCTGATGATTCAGGCCCTGGCCCCTTTAAGCCCTGCCTGCTCATCTCTGTGTCTCTGCCCTTGTGCAATATAACAGGGACTGTGAGCAGAGCGGAGTCAGTCATAGGCACAGCCCAGCCAGGGGAATGCTGGCTGGGACTACAAAGGAGAGAGAATCTCCCTGGGAGATGGTACAGCCTGTGAACTCTTCAGGGGCCTGTAACTCCAGGCAAGGGGAGAGAATGCGGTCAGGGAAATGCTTGAGGTGACACCTGTGCTGGAACCACTAATAAACCACTTTGAGATGCTAACCTGGGCACGTGAGAGTAGCTGTGTGGCGTCCTCCCTTTTGCCATATTTCCCCCCCTCCCCTCCGCATCTTGAAGGGGAGGACCCTGCATCCCATAAATGTAAAACTGGTTTACTAATCATAGAGCCAAGGTGGAGTCCTAGTCCTGGAGCAGAAGGGGTGACAATTCTTTGCCTTAGGGCTCTGTACAGTACTGGTTTTTAGGTTCCTTCTAGATCCCAGGACCGAACTCTTTCTCAAGAACTGATTCTAAATTCTAATCAAAGTACCCCTGCTGCTCTCAGCTTGCTGTCCCAAAAGCTTGTGTATTTCAGGTTTAATGAAAGTTCACAATGGCTTCCCAAGACCTGACTTTCATTTGCATGCTAAGATTTTTTTTTGGTGAAGATTATTTGCAACAATGTCATCTGGTAATATGTGCCAAATCAGGAGTCTATAAAAGTTCCTGAAACATGGAACTAAATTTTCTGTGCAATGAAAAAGGAAAAAGAATAGTCTGGCTCTACCATTCTGTTACTCTTTAAGAAGGGACACGGCTGCTGATCCCTTACAACTGAGGTTGCTTGAGCTGATTGGACGGTGGCAGCTAGCATTGTATGTCATTCTTGGTGAACCTGGAAGGAAAGGCCTCATGACTGCCAGTGACTTCTAGAAATGAATTCCTCCAAAGTTACCTAAGTTTTATACCAGAAATGATTAACCCATACAAACACTGACCCTTATCAAAGCTTTTCACAAATGGAGAGTTAGTCTTACCATGACTTGGTATTTTCATTAGAGTAATATTTCTGACACGCAGCCTTGGATATTTAGGTTCTGTGACTTAACACACAACCTGGCAAGTCATGCCAAAATCCCTTCCAAGACCTAGAAAAAGCAGATATGTCCAGTCTCAAATGGCTGGTATGGTGAGGTGGGTTAATTTCACTGTTACAAAACAAGAGAGGGTGCTGGAAGACAGAGTTAAGGATCTTTTCAAGTAAAAAGTGTTAAACAATATTGCATGGCTAGATAGAAAGCTATCATAGAAACGATGGCACATTTGCTGATGGGCATGTCAGTGAATTACATGGAGACAAAGTAGTTCAGGTGATATCTTTTGTTGAACCAACTGTAGTTGGTAAGATTATGCAAGCTTTAGCCTGAAAGCTTGCATGATCTCACCAGCTGCAGTTGGTCCAGTAAAAGATATCACCTGAACTACTTCATCTCTTATGTTTGGGACCAACATGGTAACCATCCCCTCTCTCTAGAGTGTATTGCATGTCAAGTTCAAGATTAAACCTTTGTATAGCTGCGGGCTATAGATTTTTCTAATATATTTAATTCTATGGAGATGTATTGACCAATTTCCATAAAGGACTGTTGACCTCTCTAAGACATGACAAAATGTTCTTTCTGTCTCCTGGGTTATAGGCTGAGGATGGGATAATATTTGGGATTTGTAGAAAACTGATCTTCGTAGCATTAATATTTTCCCAAGAATAAAAATTCTCAGGATGATTAGCTTAATGGTCAAAAACTACACAGATATGGACTTCAAGGTTTCACAAAAGGAAGAAGTCTCAGCTTGTGCGATATGAGACTGATGCTTAGCACTTCAAAAATGTTCAGTATTTGCAATTTCTCTGGTGTTTTGAGGAACCACAATACACTGGGTGGCTTGCTGAAATCTGACATCTGGGAACAGAGAAGTGAGATTTGTACTTTGAAAGGTGCTGTGCAATAGGCCAAAAGGACAGTACACCCTTGTTCTCTCTGTCTTGGCACCAATCCATTCACTTTTTTTCAGTATGTGGAGTATGTCCTGGCAGTGTAATCAGAAGAGTACTGATTAGCTCGCCAGACTGACCTACTCATCGCATTTGTCTCAGTTCAGCAAGCATGCTGCTAAGCTCAGGCTTTTTTATTTTATTTCTCTGAGTCATGGGATCCCTGGCACAGAAGAAGCCCCTTAACTTGGTTTCTAACATCTCCACAGCTCAGACCTACCTCCTCAGCTACTGACACTGTTCCGCATGCAGCTCTCCAGAAAAGCCACCTCTTACTATTCCTCACTTATGCCTACCTTACCAAGCTCAGAAGTCCCCCTACTTGTTGCTGGATGTGGAATTAGAATAGAATTAGAAGCAGGAAGTTAGCTCTGCCCTTGGTATCTATGGGGAGAAACTCAGTTATGTGTTCCTGCAACATGCCTCCTCCTCTGTGGCTGGCAGTGTATTAGCTACAGGAGTAGAAGTCCCCCCAGGACTAGGTAAGTGTACTGCAGCCTCCGAAGTCTGGAATATTTCCAGCCTTTCTAGAAGTACTGCATCTTGCAGTACATCAGCCATGTGACCTGGACCCTGCTCACTCTTTATGCTAGTGCAGAAATTCCCAAACCGTGAGTCAGGACCCCAAGTGGAGTCGCATCATCTATGGATGAGGGACACAATCTCAATTTACATTTGCTATTCTCTTCATGACTTTGTTTTTGTCTGGAGTCACTGAATTATATTTAACCCTCAAAGTGAGGTCACAAAAGCAAAAAGCTTAAGAGCTCCTGCATTAGAGACAGATAAAGTAATTGGTATCTCAAAAGAAACCTTTTGGCATCTCTGCTGCATTCTCTCATGACATGAGTGGCAGTGGTGATAAGGCTTGTGTAATTACCAGTTACTGACCTGAGGCATGGCGAGTGGTAATTAAATTACGACTTGGAGCAGGCTAAAGTAGCATGTAAACACTAATATGGGGTAACACTTCTGTTGACAGGGAGTGTCAGAGAAAACGCGGTAGCTAAACAAATGCTTCTGAGCATTCACATGCTCAGATAACACAGGGTAATTGTGGCAGGAGGTCTTCCCAATGCCTCTCTAGGGCGCTTGGGTGCAGTTTGGGGAATCAGCAACCCCCCCAACCACACAACACTACACCAGCAGGTACTGAGCCTATGTAGGTAAGTTCTTTAATACAGGGTATCATAGTAGTGAGGTTCCTGTTCCTGGCCTCCACCCACCCCTCTTATAGCCAGCCCTATGCCACCAGTAGTGCAAATAGCCCCAGGCCACCAGCAATAGTGGCAAGCGGGCCCCTTGTCGCACTCCCCTGAGGGAGAGACAAGGATGCGGGGAGGTTTTGCACTCCCTGCTGCAGCAGGTTTGCTGCAGCGGGAAGCAGTACAAGGAATCGCGCCGGCGGGAACTTCGGTCGGGCCTGGTCAGGGTTGCCCTTGCAACGGGCTGCTGGCCAACCTGGTGTCACGGTGTAGAGGGCCCTCCCCTGAGGGGGAGGAGCTTCACTGCCGGCTCGGGTGGCTCCCTCATTATTCGGCGTGGGAGTTTGGAGCTGACAGCAGCGGCGTTTGCGGCGCGCAGGACAAGCCTCCCCCCCCAATCCTTCACTAACGGGCCGAGGCCTGGGGCAGCAAGCAGTGTTGGAGCCGCGATTCGGAGCCCTTGCTCCTTACTTCATCTGTGGTACAGCGGGCTCTGCCCACCCTCTGACCCCCGATAGTAGTGGGTTAATACTTTCACCAGGGGGTGGGTGATTGAGGGGCTTGGTTGGGGGAAACGAATTGAGGGCCTGGTTTAACAGCATGGGGAAGGCTAAAAGGAGGAGGAGTCCCAGCCCTGTCCCATGGCCTGTCCGCCCCTCAGCGGCGGTGGCCACTGCCCCGGGGTCAGGGAGAGGTTGCGAACCGGCTAAGGCTTTGATGAGTGAGGAGGGAGGGGAAATGGCCCTATCCCTCCAAGAGTGGCTAGCAGGTTCTGAGGCCCTGATGGCCCAGATGGCGGCTGTGCAGCAAGGGCACCCCTCAGGGACGCTGCCGGTGGCATTGGCCCCCCCATCTGGGCAAAGCATGGAATGGGCGGAGCAAGGGGGAGGGGGAATCCCTGCCTTGGGTGGACAATGGTCCCAAGGCGTGTCCGGGCCCGCTTGGGGACCCCCTGAACAAATCTCGGCCCCCAGGCCTTATGTGGAGCCTTTGGTGGAGGTCACAGCCCCCTCAGTTGGTGAACCTTGGCGGGGGGTAGGAGGGTAGTACCTCCGCCCAGGTACAGGGAGGATGCCTTGCTTCCCCCCACCCCTGTGTGCAGGGGGCAGGAACAGTCTGCTGAGGTGGGGGGAGCAGGGGTTGCTCAGGAGTTGGGCCTACTGGATGAGGCACTAGCGGCAACTGGTCCAGCTCCGGTCCCGCAGCAGGTGCCCCCTCACTGGAGAACCGGGAGGAAAGGGGCACCATGTCCCCCTAACAGGAACACCGCCACGGTGGCACAAGGGGTGGACGACGAGCAAAGGGAGCAAGAGGATCCAGACACCATGTGGAGGATCGAGGTGTTGGAGCGTGAACTATGGGCCATGGCAGCCGACTACCAGCCCCCGCCACCACTACCGGAACTGCATCCTGGAGTCCTGGTTTATGCAGGTACAGGAGGAACAGGGGTGGCGGGGTACCTGCCCAGCCCGGTCCAGAACCCAGCTTATCATATCAGGCTATGGGGGCGGGGGGCCCAGCAGTGTGTCAGTGGTGGGAACACCGGCAGGGGTGGTGAGTGAGACACCACACCTCTGGTGGAACAGAGCTTGGGTTCCTGCCTTGGGGCTGGGAGTTCCCACTGCAGGGCGAGCAATGGGTGCAGGCCCCCTGCTGGGACAATGAAGTGGATCCATGCACTCCGGGGGCAGGGCGGTACCTTATCGGGCCCAACTCTATCTTTCTACCCCCTCTCTCTCCTCTTCTGTCCACTCATGCCTTGTCAACTGCCTCTCCGACATCTCCGCCTGGATGTCCCGACGTCAGCTCAAGCTCAACATGGCCAAGACCGAACTCCTCATTCTTCCTCCCTCCCCTTCCTCTCCCTCTAACCTGCCCATCTGCATCGATGGAGTTACCATCCATCCTGTTCTCCAAGCCTGTAGCTTGGGCTTTATCTTTGATACGCACCTCTCTTTCAAACCTTACATTGACTCTGTTGCCAAATCCTGCCGATTCGCCCTCCATAACATTGCTCGGATCCGCCCCTTTCTCTCTACCTCCT
>QEPC01001916.1:5307176-5352740 GCA_003113815.1 Sphenodon punctatus | reverse complement strand
TATGTGTGTGTGTGTGTGTGTTTGTTCTGTGTTTCTGTCACCCTTGTAAATCTGTGACTGTAAAGCATTGCATGTGCTAGTAGAGCTATAGAAATGATAAGCAGTAGTAGTAGACTCACGAGCACTTTAGAAGTCCATCTGAGCATGCTCCACAACTTTGCTGCTGGAAGGCTTAGTAGTCCCAGCTGGGCATGCTCCAAAGTCTCTCAATGAATACAGCTGCCCAGGCAGCTTGGTTAAATAGGGTTCCTCTAGGCACAGAGGAGCCCCCCTATTACAGTAATACGCAGCATTTTCTTACAAAAGGATATTGTATCTCTTAGCTCCATTGGTCTCTAATGATAAGAAGTGCCATACTGGGTGAGACCAATGGTCCATCTATCAACTGTTCTATGGCCCAGCTATTAACTCTTCTCTCACAACATTTTGCTATTTCCCAACAAAGAAGACTGGAGGAATGTAGAAAAGTTAACTATTTGCTTTGCTTTTTCAAACTCCCATCAGGATTTGAGTTTGAGTTCTGAACTAAGGTTCTGGGTGGCTCTTATGTGATCCGTTTACCTCTCCTTAGCAATAACCTCACGCAACTCCATTTTCCATGTTATTTTGAGTAACTAACTCCAGGTCCGCAAATTTGTCATTAACATGAGGCAAATCATATAATATTCACACATGGGGCTAAAAGAAAATGAAGCCACTGTGAAGAGAACAGCTTCAGTTAAGGCACTGAGTAACAAGATATTTGTAAAGTATCACAATTTGTACCTAAAGAAAAGAGCTGGGGCGGTGGCGGGGGAAGGGGAAGGGGAGAATCTTCATACGTACTGTTTGGTACATACACAAAACTGACCAAATACTAAAGTCCTACCACAGGCAAACTCCTGTTACTGTCAATGAACTGAAGTACGAGAGCATGAACTGAGTAAAACCTGAGAAAAAGCCCAGTGATTTGGTCAATTGTACATCTTGATATATAATAGATTATGAGCATTTTAGATGAGACACTGTTTCTTGCGAATTGCAGAGTCTGGGAGAAACAAACTCATGCGAGGGGAGGTGTTTAAACATTCCCCCCCAATACCAGAAGTCAGCTGGCAACATTGAAAACAGTGCACTCATGTATGGATCCAGACTTATGAAACCAATCTTGAGGTTTAATAAGTCTGGATCTCCATCTATGTGCGAGAACACTGTTTTTAAAGGTGCCGGTCAACTTCTGGCATTGGGGGGGGGGCGTCTAACACCCCCCCACCCGCCATGTGAATGAGTTTCTTTTTCCTGGACTCTGCAATCCATGAAGAACAGTGTCTTGTCTAAAAATGCCCTAAATCTCATAACTAATGGCACTGGATCATACAATTGGGGGAAACAGCTGCAAAATGCACTCTGAGTGCCTGGATAATCTTTGATATCCTAGTCTTGCCATGTCACAATGATCTGAAATCAAACCACAAAATGTAAACAATACTGAATTACTGAGTGGGTGGGTGAGGTTCTGTAAAAACAGACCTCCAAGTTACACAAAAGTATGCAGAAGCCAAAAGTAAGAGACAAAACTTCTTTAAAAAATCATCAGATTTCCATCTCATTATGCAGTTGATGTGATGCCCCAAGGACCTGGCAACGCAGGCTTTCACTACTCTAGCCATACACAAACTCCTTTGGTGACAAGTAGCTTTTATAAGTGTAAAGTCGAATGTATGCACAGCAATGTGAATTTTGAAAGGGCATGCAGAAGTGTCTGGTTTTACAAAGGGTGCATGCATATTGGTATATGCCAGTGAGAGCAACAGGGGAAATTTTAGCTCTAAATAATAAATATTATTCTCATTTTTATTAAAGTAAATTGAGAATGAGTTTGTAGCTCTGCTGCTGAACTCTAACATGCCTAGTGTCACAAATTAATTACATTACTTTGTAGCAATTGGCTATTTCCAGCACTGGTCTTAGAAGTGCCAAATGAAAATAGCAACACTGAAAAAAAAATGCATTTCACTGTTTATTCATGATAACCAGTGCTTCTTGGACTATACTTTCATGCTCCTAAGCTCAGCAATTAGACTGCAGTTTTCTTTTAACTCTGAGACACAGGCAGTTCAAAGGAGGAAAGGTAAAAGAAAGCTTGGCATTGTCCAGGTTGCTCAAGCATACAGAGGGGTTGGATTCCACTCTTTCAGACTGATTCAGTCCAGTGAGCTGGATCCCTTTAGTGTTTCACTATGCTATGACTCTACCTAAATTACAGTACAAGTGTTTAAATTTTTTTTTTAGTTCTTATGTACAAAGGTACAGTACACTCAGAGGCATATGCAGAAAACCTGAAACACTCCCTTCTGGTGTTATGAAGCAAAAAAAACTTGGTACAGTTACTTTCAAGTGCTTAAGTTACTGGATCATTTTTAAAACATCTTTTCCTCTGTACACTTTTTTGTTGTGTAGAGATGTATTGTTAAACAGCTGTGGTGTTCTACATCAGTGGCATTTCAGCAACAATAAAATAATTCCTATGCAAAGTTTGTAAGTCACTTTACTAGCTACTATTAACTAGCTACTATTATCCTTTACTAACTACTCATCATCAATCATCATCATCTTTTATTTGTATCCCGTACTCTCCCGACCCAAGTCGGCTTTAGGCGGCTCACAACAACATAAATCAATAACAATATCTGGATTTAAATCCCACACAGGGGAACCCAGCAATAAAACACAGTATAATAACATTTACAAAAATAAGGCAAACCCCTTAACAATCCTTACTATTTCATTTAACATAATTACTTATCACATTTATAATAATCACCCTATACAATCTCTCTACTGGTACCACCCCATCTCATGCCAATCCTGCTCACACTAGGCAATCGGCTCCAAATGCTGAAACCTTCCATCCCCTGCAGCCACCAGGGGATATCGTCCTCCTCCACCCCTCTCTCACCGGGGGGAGAAGTCCCCACCACCTTTACCAGTATAATACACACATAATTTATACTCCCCACAAACCCCTCTGCCCTAACCTCTTGGCCCGGTCGAAGGGGCATGGTCAACCTTTTACCGTGTCCCTTCGACCCGCGCCCCCAGCACGAGCCTCTGGCATGGCCTCCAGCTACCTCTGATGACATGGGAGCGGGCCAGAAATTGCCCTCCTCAAACCCCGCCCTCGCAAAGGGGGGGGGGAGAGAATTGTCCCGCGGCCCATGTCCAGTCGTTATGGAGCACCCCCCCAAATGCCAGTCCACATCTCTGTTCATGGGGGGGGTGGAGGGAAGTTGTTACCCACTCTGCTGACCTCAGAACTGCTGCCACACCCCTCCAGCTCACCTGTGCCACTCTCTGCATCCCTCGGCCGGCTACCCCTGATGACATGGGGAGCGGGTCGGAAATTGCCCTCCTCAAACCCCGCCCCCGCAAAGGGGGGTGAGAGTGAATTGTCTCGCGGCTCGTGTCCAGCCGGTATGGAGCACCCCTCCAAAATGCCAGTCCGCATCTCTGTTCATGGGGGGGAGGGAAGTTGTTACCCACTCTGCTGACCTCAGGACTGCTGCCACACCCCTCCGGCTTGCCTGCGCATGCCTCTCTCCATCCCTCGGCCAGCTACCCCTGATGACATGGGGAGCGGGCCGGAAATATCAGCTCAGCATTGCTTTTATTATTCTCCCAGTGTCCACAGCTATCGTTCATACGTCTAGTTCTCCACCAGGTATCCAGGGCATGAAATTTCAGATCAAACTCTTGGAGAGCAGTTCTCAGGAGTCCTACAGCTCCTCACTCCAGTAGTCGGGTCCTCCAGTATTCAGGAGCTAAAACAGATCCTACTGCAGCTTAGCTTTCCAGAAGAAATACTTCCCCAGAAACAGACTGTCTGCCAGGTTTCCATGGCACTACTCTGGAGAAAGTGATTTGTATATAATTGAAAAAAGTGTTGCTGTTCTCTCTCTTTTATGCCCTTCATAATGGTGGGAAATTTGGACAAGTTGCCATCCACAGTAACGGTCTAAATTTTGTATGTCACACCATTTGAACCCCATTCATGCCAAACAACTCACAGTTCCAACTATTTGTGCTTGAGTAATACAAATATGATCATTAAAGGAGAATAATAAGAGGTGGGACACTCTCAGAGACTTGTTCAGTGTCAGTCATGAAATGTCCATCTGGTCTCCTGAGACTGAACATGGGTGTGACAGGGTCGAGCCTACTTCTAAAAGGACCTTTAAATACTGTGTGAAATTAACTCATGGTCCTGCAACACCGAAAGTCCTTGTTCATAGTTTCATCCCGATCCTGGTCCAATACCAAAGTGTGCTGAGATCACATTTCCCCTAACAGAGCGGTTAAAGAAAAGGCACCACTCAATTTGCACTGGGATCAAGAAGCAGAAAGCACCTTCTTGTGGTTAAAATAATTTCTGACATTAGAAACAGTTCTACGTTGTCCAGATTTCAATTGACCGCTCCTCCTGGAAATGCATGCCCCCTTGGAGGCAACATAGGAAAAAACACCCAATCTTAGACATTAGCTGAAATTTACTTCCCACCAAAAGAAACGATGTCACGATTGTGAGGGATTGCTCAGCCATATGCTGGGCCATAGGGGTTTTTACGGTAGTACTTGCTTGGCCACCCCTTAGTGACTGATCATGCCCCGTTAAAATGGTTAAATGTGATGCAAGATTCAAATGCCCGCCTCACTTGTTGGGCTCTGGCTCTGTAGCCATTCCAATATTGGATCATTCATAAGCCAGAATGAGACTTGACAAATATAGGCCACTTATCTTACTACCCGGACTCCACTAGCAAAGTCACTACGGACATGATTCAGAATGACCCGTGCCAATCAGCATATACATCTCAGGCAGACTCCCCGCTGTAGAAGTGATATGGGCCTCTGTGAACTCCCACGTCCTGGTGTCATCAGCAACTGCCTAAACTTTGTTTTATGAAATGATTGGATTATGCAACCACCCCTATAATGGGTTCAAATAGCGCAGTTGGTTTTGACTTATATAGTGACATGACTACAGTCCTAGTGCCTCACTCTCATACCATCCTCCCCACAGACATTGCACTCCAACTACCATGAGACTGCTATGGCTGTATTGCCATAATTCTTGGATGTGGGGGCCAGAATTATTGAGGGGGGTTATAGAGGGAATGTGGGAGTGCTCCTTTTTAATTTCAGAGATAAACCTTTTTAAGTTAAGCAGGTTGATAAAATCCCACAACTTAGGGGGGGAGGCCGTATTAAACGGTAGTACATGGGGGGGGGGGAGGGGGGAAGGGTTGGGAAGGAGGGAAAGGGAAAGACAAGGAAATGGAAAAGATAAAAGATGTGTAAAACTGTGAAAAATGTACTCAGCAAAATGGTGAACAGTTTAAAGTTATGTATATCTTTTCTGAACAAAAAAAATCCACAATAAAATAATTAAAAAAATAATAATCCCAGAACTTATTTGTGAAAGAATTTATACCCCACTATTGGAAGAAGTAGAGTCCCTCTTTACTATAGTTTGAGGATCTTGTTGGTTTGGGTCTGCTGGATCTAGGGATCTATGAGTTAGAATTTTTTTTTTTTTTTAAAGAGTGCACTTAGGTAAAGGCTTTGGGGGATACTGCTGTAAGAATATCTTTAACAGAATTTTGGTTTAGCCCTGGGAATTTTGTTTGCTTTTTATATCTTGCTGTCTCACTAACAAGTTGTTTCCTGTGGTTTTGCAGAATGTTTTAGAGTCCCAGGGCTGGGGGCTGATGTATGGGTGGGACCGGTCCCCACCCTTTCCCCTGAGGGTGTTCACAGTGTTTTGTGTTGCAACCTACTCTTTGCCTGGAAGGAGGGGGCTACCCGTCCCTGGCATGATAGGTGGGTCCTCCTCTGTAGGACCCGTCTCAACCACAGGGAGGGATATTACAGGGTTTGGATTTCATGCCAGTAAGGAATCAGCAGGTGCTACCACTTGAATAGGATCTCACATGGGGCTTGTGTTAAAAATGGTGCAGATGCGCAGTTTGGAGGACAGCAACATGCACCAATGAGGCTGAGAAGTTCCAGAGCCTTGTGGGTATAAAAGGACACAGATCTTAGTCTGAAGAGGGTCTTGATGGAATACGGAGCTGAGTTCAGGCTCCCAGGTGGCTGGTAAGCGAAGCCTAGCCATGAGAGCAGTATTGTCTGCCAGAGAGGGCTCAGGCTGTAGCCCAGACTAGCCATGGAATTCCTGGAGGATTGGAGACTGAGGTTGCTTTTATACGCGGCGCTAAAGCGCCTCCTGAGTCCCGCGTTAAAAGAAAAGCCGCGCGTGGGGAGCGTTTCCATGCTCCCCGCGCTGTCGGAAGTGACATGCTCCCCGATGCTGGCAGTGCCACTGCCAACAACATGGAGCATGTCACTTCCGGCAGCGCGGGGAGCATGGAAACACTCCCCATGCGTGGCTTTTCTTTTAACACGGGACTCAGGAGGCGCTTTTCAGCACCTCGTATAAAAGCAGCCTGACAGCACTACTAAATGGAGCAGCCCACCAGAACCACACAGCTGGGAGAAATTTTGGCATTAGCCCAAAAAGGGCCTTGATAAACTGCTTGTACTTGACTGAGTTCTTTTATGAACAGACAACTTGTAAACAACATGGGTTGACCAATACAGCCCTGCAGCATTCATAAATAACCACCAAGGGTGGTTAACGTCATGTCTGTTTTCACCCCAAGTTTACAGGAACAAGAGAAAGGGCAGAAGTAGTAAAACCACAAACAACATTAATGTATGCAGCTGAGCCACAGCACTCAAGATACCAGAATCTGGGTCATATCTTTGTATTACTTATAACATGCTGAAATACAGAGGGTCCTTCTTGAAAGGACAAGAAGAACAACAACTACAGCTCAAGGTGCAATGGAAGTGAAAAGAAGCATATACTTGGCCACATATTGCAGGAATGGGGACTGCTGTTTACCCAGTACCAAGATCATTGGAAGCACGGCCCACAAACAAGAAATATATAGCAGGAAATGAACATCTGGAAGCCTCCCACCCTCCAGTACCTATGCACCTGTAAACCAACCAACAAGAAAACCCGTTGTCAGCTGTCACTTTTTATGTAATAAAGTGTCAATGGAAGGACCTAACAAAACATCTGTTTCTGTTTTTGCCCTTGACAATCATGCAGCTTAGTCAACCATTAACTGGTTGGTTGTGCTGAATAATGTTGATAATGAGTCACATGATTTAGCAAACCAATAAAAATGAACTAGTACCCTGACTATAACCCCATTGTGACAGCATGCCTCAGGCTACATGAGGTGTAGGGGGCAGGAGGTGTACAGCTGGGGCAGGACACCTGTAGCTAAGGTGCTTTCCTTTCTGCTTTCACCTTAGCCATTGCACCTGTTGAGCCTCTTCACAGCTTTTGTGACACTATTCCAAGCAGGAGTCAAAGAAAGAGGGATTTCCAAGGATGGAAAAATGAGCATAGCAGAGAGCAAGGAGATACTGTTGATGTCGCAACTTCCCCCATGCCTGACCACTTCATGGTGGGTTTTTTCCTTACAAGAGGTTTTTTTTTTTTTTGTTTAAATAGTTTGTGCACTCTAAAGTCCTTTTGGAGCGTTTTCAGATGTGCAGTAAACAGCACTTACAAGTACTGGAGGCTTGATATGAAGGTGAAGAATACACGCCCAGATGATGTCTGAAAAAGTGCCACGTGCATGATTGAGCTTGTTGGTGCACTGACAGGCGTGGTCTACCGATCTGGTTTTTTCAGGTTTATCAGTGTGCCAGCAAGCTCAATCATGCACATGGTGTCTTTTCAGACATCATCTGGGTGCACATTCTTCACCTTCGCATCAAACTGCCAGCACTTGTAAGTGCTGTTTACAGCACATCTGAAAGAGCGGTTGCCCAATACGGGGTAGTGATTCCTCTGTGTTTTCTCACACACAATCTCTGTTTCATCCCTTTCCCCCACCCTTCTTTTTATTGACCTATCCATGTTGCTCCCAAGCATAGTATCTATTCTGTACACCTCGTGTACCTCACAGCACCACTCTGAGGTAAGGCACCGTACTTTCACTAGCCTAATTAAGAGCTAGAGAGATCAGTGGACTGATATGGAGAATGCTAAACATGTGCACCTCCCATTGAATGTAACAGGATCTTGGGTTGTTCAGCTCCACTGCAAAGAGAAAACCAGACTACTATAGTGATTTACCCAAGGCCTCACTGTCCTGACAGAGGAAGGGAAAGAAAGTCCTTGGTCAGCTCCTTCTGCTCCAAAGCCTTCCCTCTCCCTGCATTCAAACTCCATCATCCGTGTATGGACTGATGGCACTTCCAAGTGTTGCTCCCCCTTTCCTGTCAAAGCTCCCCCTTTCCTGGAGTCTGTTTGTTCTGGTATATCCAATAAACATCATCAAACATACAATTCAGACTAAGCTTTCTTCCCAACCTGGCTGATTCTATCCCTAATTCCCTGTAAAGATGGGATCACACCTTCTTCTCTAGCACCTTAGTGGAGTTAATATACCCTCCAATGGTACCTTTTTGTCCAATAGCAATGGGTACAGCAAACTTGAATCATCAGTCCTGCACATACAATCATATGTGTACACAGAGTTTCTTACACAGCCATCCTTTCCCCCCCCCGCAGTCATCCCCAAAGTTAGTCAGAGGGTTATTACAAATGTTCATATAAATACTTAATTAATAATGATACATTATTAATAATTAATAATAAATGCAAATTCATGCACATTAGGGAGCATGAAGTGTACCTATTTCACTTGTTGGCAGGTATGAGACAGCACAAGCTCACACCTTCTCCAGTAAACCAGTTGATCTTGCTCCTGGGTACAGTATAGGTTTCTAACTCTTGCTAAAAGAGTAACTCAGAAGGAAGGCCCTACAGTGGCATTAGTGGATGGTGATAAACCTGATGGGAGTCTGCTATGGCCCACCTGGGCCAGAGACCTACTGTCATATTTATTTCTGGTCTACCCGCTGGCTTGGCCCAGGTAGGCATCTGGCCTGGATAGGGTCCCGTAGATGATTCTGGGCCCACAGACTGTCCAGGCAGGTCAATGTGGGTCATAGTGAACCAGCGCATCCGTTTGCAGCCCCATCTCTCATTGGGGATCAGTGACTGCCATGGCTGCCAGTCATGGTGGGAGATGGGATGCTGGGCATTTGATCTGTGTCCCGACCTGACCCTGTCACGGCTGGGTCCCCCTCCTGGAGTGTGTAGCCAGCCTGCTGGCTGCTTGTTTATTTTCACCCCATGCTGCTATGTTGCTGACATCTTTGCATCCAAATTTCACTCAGCTCCAGTAACTAAGGAGCACTGCTGCTAAAATGGAGACTGTGTCACTTCTCTATCAAACCGTACCACTAGCTTCCTCTCTTGACTATCAAATCAAATTCAAAGTTTATTATCAAAACTCCCCACATCTCTCTGCTTCACTCCTGCCTATGGCTCATCAGACTTCAAGCTCTTACCATGCCTGTAGTCTGCAAGCCGTATTTGTGTCCTCTCATTCATCTTCTTGCCATCTTTCATGCCTCCTCCTTCATTTGGAACACCTTCTCTCCTTCTGTACTAGGTACCAGCCTTCTTTAACTTATCCCAGGAGGATTTTCTGTCCTGAACCACTATGCACAGCTTGCACATACTATACAATGGCTAATGGACTGGCCAATGGCCATGCTTATCTCTTTTCCATTGTCTGTATCTGATTTAAACTGTAAACCAAACCCAGACAGGCAAGGATTGTATCTTTCTCCACGCCCTCACATCTCCTCACACTATTGGTTCTCTATAAAAATAAGGAGAACGTGGAAAGGACTTTGACTTTATTTAGTGAGTTTAAGTTAGCATTTTGTTGTCTTTGAAACCTCCCACTCTGCCAGACTCTGTACAGCTGCTGTGAGCTCTGGTGATCACACAGATAACGTCAAGAATGTGAGTGATAGAACTGTGACTCTTGGCTCAACTTCTGCTGATGGTTTCTGGAACAGTGTTACGTTGCCCTCATCAGACATGTATGAATAACTTCACACAATGCAGCTCACAAATAACTCATGTCTTGCTTTATTCATAAAAGATCACAGTAGCACACTCAGCAGCATAGCACCCCAGCTTAATAGTTCTCTCTTCTTGGCCACACCCTCCCTACCTGTTTTGCCCTTCCAAAGTGTCAGCTAATCTCTACGCCTTGGACCAAGTGGCATAGAACTATAGAGGGAGGCATTCTCAGTGGCTGCCCCACAATTATGGAGCTCCCTCCCCCTGGGGGGGCGGGTGTCTGCCCAAGCCTGAGCCTGCTCATCTTCTGGAAGCAATGTAAGACCTTTCTATTTGACCAGACATTTGGCAGGCAGGGATAGGACTGTGTGGGTGGGATGGTCATTAAGGGGACTTTTAATTTATTTTAATGATGTTTTATAATTGCTTTTATGGTTGTAAGCCGCCCCCGAGCCTCTGTGGGAAAGGGTGGCATATAAATTGACTAAATAAATAAGTATACAATCCAGCATAATGCAGCAGTCTATATGTGGTTTGCAAATTTGAAAAATCTAAAAGCAGCAAGGACCACTTTCTTCTGACTGTAAACACCGGAACCTGTTCAGCTTCACATGGAAGTGGCTGTCTCAGCCCAGAAGTATTGCATCTGCCATTTTATCAACGCCCTCCAGCCCTTTGCAGCCCTCAGCCCATTGCACTGTCTTTGTGACACTGCAAGGAAGGCACTCTGTTGAAATTAAGTGGTTGGCTGACTTGGCTGCTGGGGCACATCTGCTCTGCAGACAACTGGGAAAATATGCTCCAGCCTTTAACATAGCTGCACTTGGTAAGGTCACACAGGACAGCTGATGAAGCTCACTCCTCTTTCAGACCATGCAAACCTATCATTAATATACTCTGTGTTTAACATTGTGCATGTCTCGTAAACATTTTGGTGTTTGGAAATTTTCCATGGCAAATAGTAACAAAGGGAACAGGACAGCCTAGTGTAAGACATGGTCATGAATTCCTGTGGTTTTGTCAGCACACAATTGCAGGGCTATCTATTGCCAAGAGTGTTAAATATTCAGAAATGGTTGTTATCTTAAATGAGTGTGTGACAGTCTAGAGCACTGCTACAAGCATACCAGGAGGCTTTAACTGGACCTCCCTGGAAACCCAAGGTGCTGTGTAGTTGTGAAACTGGAAGCACTGAGAAATAACTCAACTCAGTTTGGTATATTTGAACATATACAACAAGAATCTTCCCTTGTCCTCCCCTCTACTAGGAACATATCATTTTCTAGTTGTCTTTTCTCCCCTTTTGTTCTTTTTCAATAGTCTGTGATTAATACTGTTTTGCAGGGAATTTCAGTATTTTCTCTGGGTTAGCAAGATGTGATCTAGGTGCTGCTGCAGCATGAATCTTTTAAAAGCAGCCTAAGAAATATTTAAGACCCTAGTCTAGGAGGAACAGCTCTCCCAGGCATAATTTTTGGTGCTGGTTGCAGCAGGGAGCGTATGCTGTGAGGAAAGTATTATTTTTCTAAATGGAAGGTGTCAGATGGTCACGCAATGTGACTGCATGTTCGAGATCACTGCCTCCCATCTGCAATTTGTGACGTGTGAAAGATTCTGCCCAAATGTGCTCACCAACTGGAAATCCTCGGCACTTTTTTTTCTTATCAGTAGAGACCAAGATAACCAATGGTTTACAGATCAGGGATCCTATCAAATTAATATCACTCTAGGATAAAATCTGCTTTAAATACAACTACTAAACTCTAGCAAAGTTAACTAGGACATACAAGTTCATTCATCTGATTATAAATCCCTACTATTAAACCAAGAAAATACACACTGCTCCTTTTTATTTTAAAGCATTATACTCATACCTTTTACAAGCAGACTTGATATAAAAGGTGACAGTTTTTTCCAGCACTAATTAATGCCATCTAATTAAAACACTTACTAGGGTTCTGCCAGCCATTAATGGACTGGGGATGGTGTCTCTCTCTGCCCAGCTTTTCTGTGGATCACATGAAAGGTTTGCCTCTAAAGTAGACATGACAGGATACATTTAACTGAATAAAAGCAGGACACTCAAAGAGAGAATTATTTGCCTCCCCAGTATTGGGGGCAAAGTCCCACACAGTGCAGGCATTCTGAACAGCCGAGACCTTTGCTAGTCCAGCCTGGCACTTCTCACTGACAAAGTCAGTTTAAGGAAGTTTAACATTTCTTTGTGGACAAGATTGCTGCGATTCAGTTGTGAACCTCAACGTGAGCAGGGCATATAGGGAGTTTGAGTTTTAGCCAATGGATCATGCTGAGGTGCTGTGGAAATATCAGGCTGTGTTCATTGGGAAATACAACGGGTGTTTTCACATGAACGTGGAGTTGCTCAACCCCGGGGAAAGTCCGGGGGTCCACCCTCACGTCTGCTTGCTTGCAGTCGTGCTTGGGTCCATTTTAAATGGACCCAGCAGCTGCCGCGGCCTGCAATCTACTGCCCATATGACACCCTCTCCCCCACACCATAGAGCTGTGGGTGGATCGGCCACTGTTCTAGGCTGCTGCCTGCAGCTCTATGGCATTACCCGGTGCTACCCCTGGCTGGGAGCAGAGTTGCAGCGGCCATCCGCTGAGTCAGTGGACCTCTGCTCCACCTCCAGCCGGTGCTCCAGGTTTGGGCGACCCGCTCTGCTGGTGGTGCTTTAGGATATTTGCCCAGGTTTGAGGCAGAGCATATGATGACAACAAGAAGTGGTCAGCCATTTGAATGTGTGCTAGCAGATGAGCTGAGTGACAGAACAGGTCTTACAAGGCTTACTTTACGTTTGTAGAACACGGAGATCCTCAGACAAAAAGGTACTGTATGAGTCCAGAAGCGTCTTTCCAAGCTTTTTGCCTGTGTGACCCCACTTTGAGACTTCAAAGTCTAATTATGTGACCCCAGGCAGTAAAACAGACGTGTAAAGTATATGAAATATCAATTAAGAGTGTGTCCCTAAACACAGATGGAATAACCTTATTTGTGTTCTCCCCAACCCAGAGTTTGCATCTGAACTAAGTAGTGTGTCCTTAATTGCTCTTAAGAGTACACACCATCATTTCAAAGTCAGATTTGGTAAAAGTGGGAAATATCTTTCCAAACAATATGTTGTTTTTGGGCTACAGTATTTAGTTTCATTGGCAAGTTCAGCAGAGAGACATGGCAGCAAGTCTTCTGGGAAGCCCTGAGCAAGAGCACATAGCATGTTTGTCACTACAACGCCCCCATGAGTGAACACTCAGTATTTGGTTACCCTAAAGAAGGACATTCACCCAGGTAGGCTGGCAGGTGCTCCCCTCCCAGAAATTACTAGAGGTTAACTGATTATTGGTGAAAGGGTCTGGCATGACCAAACCAGGAGACTGTAGAACACAATCTGCACAGATGGCAACAGTATAATCTCATTTTGCCTCCATAGCCAGTCAGGCCACAATCCTCCGGTGGAATAACATGTGCTAACGTTTGGCATGGACAAGAGTCCCATAGAAGTAAGTGAGACTTGTGTGTGCAAGATCCCACTGAAACCTTAGCCTCTGTGCTAGAATGGTGCCAATCAGTGCACACTCAGAGAGGGTTTGAGCTGTGAATACCATATCCACTAGTAAATGAACTGAACACCAAGAAATTTCACATGGCAAATGAGCCACTGTCATAGCATATTGCAAACACTTGAAACTTAGACTCAAAAGATGAATGTTACATCTTCCTGGATCCTGTGTAGAAGTCTTGTGGCCTCTCTGTGCTGACTACCATCCAAATGCCTAGCCTGCAGCCTGCCTGACCTGCAATCTCTTCTCATCTTCAGAGCATGGGCACCAGAGCACTAGATAGGCTGTTATTAGCAGAGGCTGCAATAACACGTCTGCATGCCCTCCTAGAGGAGGCCTCTGTCTGTCGTTTCCAGAAATGCATTGAGAAATCAATACCCTACCCAAAGCTTGCCATCCATCATTTTTCCTCCACTCTCTCCCCATGGGAAGTGATGCCATCTTACTTCTGACAGAGAGCTCCACACCATGGTTCCTAATGCCCCTCCCTTCACTAATTTACCTCCTCTCTCTCTACACATCCTCACAATCACCTGTCTGCACAGTCTTTCTGGTGGTGCTTCCTCCTCCTTTAGACACATTTGAAGCAGTCCCATAACCCAAGAGACCTAGGGTGTCTTTAGACGGATGCAGGGGTGCTCAACCCTGGAGCAAGTCCAGGGGTGCACCCCCACATCTGCCTTCTTGCATCTGTGCCTGAGTCTGTTTTAAATGAACCCGGAAGTCGCCATGGTTTGCAATCCACCCATGTGGCGCCCCCTCCCCTACACCATAGAGCTGTAGGCTGTCACATGCAGCTCTATGGCATTGCCCAGGGCAACCCTTGGCCAGGAGCAGAGCGACAGTGGCCATTCGCTGAGTAGGTGGACTACTGCTCTGCCTCCGACTGGTGCCCCAGGTTTGGATGAGCCACTCTGCTGGTGATGCTCCAGGATGTCCTGTCTTGTTGTTTCATTCCTACAAACTGAAGTTGCATTTGGATATGATCTGAGAAATTATCCTAAGGCTTATATAGTCTTTCTACTTCTTTACCAGGTAAAATAAAGCATAAAGGCAGGGGCTCCCAAATATTTTCAAGGTCCCAGAAGGAACTAGTCAAAAGACAGCGGAGGTTCACCTCTCTCTGGACCTTCCCTCCTTCCGTAGACAATGGATGTTTTACACACATATTTCTCCTGGATGTTTGCTGTTACATCCTGAACTTTCTGTGTGTCTAAATCACTCACCCAGATCTTAACCATCTGGATCTTTGAACTTCTGCATAGAACTTCTCCCAGAACTTTTGTGTTTAAGAAGTTCTCCTGGTAAACTGCTTTGCTCCAGGCAGCTGTGGTCATGTGGTTAAATAAGTAAGACTCACCTTCTAAGGTTTCATTCTTACTTTGTCATACTTCTAACCTTTTCTGAAGCGTCTCCCCTGAGACATTGGAGATATTATCCTCTACTGCCATACATTCTGACTCAGCAATTATTTACTTTGCACATGTAAATGGTTACACAAGAAGCAAAGGAGTGGGGATCTTTATTTTCTAAACATTTGCCTTGGCTTACTATTGAAATATTGTGTATTATGCATGCGGGCTGCGGGCCCTGACTGGGGGTGCATGTGATTTGCATGCGTTTAAGTATATGCCCCAGTCCACGGGGCTTGGGATCGGCCCTATCATGTGGTTCAACCCTTTGGGGTGGGACGGGGGAAGCAGGAGTGTAGTATTTGGTACCTCGAACCCTGGTGACACTAGATTGCAGTAGAATTTGTTGGGAAAATTACTTGTCGTATTGATTGGTATCCTTAAAAGGGAAAGACAGTAGCTGTTAGCTCACCCCAGGTTAGGAATCCCCCAGGCTGAAAGGTGGGCACAAGGAGTGAGTATTTCTTTCCTGGAGTATTTTCTTATGTCTAGGGACGCTCACTAATGAAACAAAGCTGCTGTGGGATCTGGCAGCCCTAAACAAACAAACAAACAAATAAACAAAATTAATATTAGGAGAGTTAAAGTCAGAAACAAACCACAATATTCATGTAAAACATACTGTAGTGAGCAGCATCCTGGAAGGTAAGAACTGTTGTCTATCCTGTCACACAGCACAGCAGAGTTGAAATTTGAATACACTGACCAGAGTATCCACCAAACGTTGCATGAAGCTCTTAGGAAGGGATTTTGAAAGGAGAGTTCGCATTGTTCAAAGAATCACTCAAGCAGAGTGAGGGTGGAATCCCATCTGCTCAGTTCAATGTGGCAAACAGGGTCACATCCAATGGTTCACTAAATTCTGACTATCTAAAAATTAGTGAATGTGTTTAAAAATCTTGAGCTGCATGACAAGATCATCTTATTGCTTGTTCTCCCTTACCCTTGAGTTTAGCACCTCAGAAAATGGGGTAATGTAGCTCAGATGTGTAATGACCCAGGCTTGAACTGGCACCTTTGGTGCTCTGTGTACAGTGGCTGGCACCTGCACGCCACTGAGGCGCTCTGTCCAAGGCCCTGGACTAATGCTGTTCCCCCCATGCTGGTCAAGCCACACTCCTCCTCAGTCTTGCTCCATGCCCTCAGCTTCCTGGTTGACTGCTGGCCTATATTTATTTATTTTATTTTATTATATTTGTATGTCCTTGCCCCCAGTCTTGCCCCCATGCCCACGGCATCTCGGGGCGGCTTCCAGCACAATATAAAAAAATTATTAAAACATAAAAGATCCACAATATTATCATTAAAACAATTTAAAAACACCCCCCTACAAAAATTCAACCCACCCTCCACTCCCCACCTCCGAAGACCTGGGAGAACAGCCATGTCTTACAGGCCCGACAGAAGGCCATTAGACTCGGGGTCAGCCGTGCTTCCTCTGGGAGGGAGTTCCACAACTGGGGCCCAACCACCGAGAATGCCCTCTCCATTGTAGCCCCCCGCTTTACGGAGGGGACCTCCAAGAGGATGCCCCCGGCGGACCGAAGGGTCCGTCCTGAGTCACAGAGGGTGAGGTGGTCCCTGAGGTATCCAGGTCCAAGACCATATAGGGCCTTATAGATCAAAAGTCAAAGTCAAAGTCAAAACCTTGAATCTCGCTCGGCCCGTTACTGGCAGCCAGTGCAGTGCACAGAGCACCGGTGTTATGTGCTCTCGTTGGCTCGTCCCTGTTAGGAGACGGGCCGCCGCATTCTGCACTAGCTGCAACTTCTGGGCCAGTGTCAAGGGAAGCCGCACGTAGAGCGCGTTACAGTAGTCCAGAGGAGATGAAGGCATGGATCAAAGTGGCCAGGTTGGGTCTGGCGATGTATGTGTGCAGTCTCTGCACCAGATACAGCTGGCGGAACGCCGCCTTCACCACCATATCCACCTGCTGATCTAGACGGAGACCCACGTCCAGTAACACCCCCAGACTCCGAACCTGCTGGGCCACGGAGGGGCGCACGCCCTCCAGAAGAGGGGGCAACAACTCCCCCGCTCGGCCTACCACCATCACCTCCATCTTATCGGGATTAAGCCTCAGTCTGCTCTGTCATAACCAGCTCGCCACGGCCTCCAAACACTGAGATAGCATGGAGACGGCAGGGCCTGGGTCGGCTGAAAAGAGAGGTAGAGCTGGGTGTCATCAGCATAGTGGTGGCAACACACACCAAACCCTCTCACGATCTCCCCCAGTGGTTGTATATATATATATATATTAAACAGTAAAGGAGACAGGATTGAACCTTGTGGAATGCCACAGTCCAGGGTCCGGGGGCTAGATATTTCTGCCCCCAGGACAACCTGCTGGGTCCTCCCCGAGAGGAATGACTGGAACCACCCAAGGGTGGTCCCACCCAGACCCCCCAGGTCACGCAGCCATCTCAGCAGCAGCCCATGGTCGACTGTATCAAACACGGCCAAGAGATCTAGCAGGACCAGTAGTGTCGAACGTCCTGCATCCATCTCCTGGCGGAGATCATCCACCAAGGCCACCAACGCCGTCTCTGTACCATGGCCAGGTCGAAACCCTGATTGAAAGGGGTCGAGAAAACTGATGCTGTCTAGGTGAGCCTGGAGCTGCAAGGCTACCGCCCGTTCAATAACCTTCCCTAAAAAGGGAAGGTTAGAGATGGGTCAGTAGCTGGCGAGTGCATCCACATCCAAAGATGCCTTCTTCAACAGGGGGCGCACCACGGCCTCCTTGAGACCGGGGGGCAAACTCCCCTGCCGAAGGGACGCATTGACAACCCCCGCCAGCACTGGCCCCAATATCTCCCTGGAGGCTTTCACCAACCAGGACGGGCAAGGATCTAATTCACAACTGGTGGCCCTAACCGACTCCAGGATTTCCACAGCATCGGCTGACATCACTTCCCAAAACTTATCCCACAAAGATGGACCAGACGGCGCCTCCATCACCTCACGCTCAATATAGAAGGACAGTCAACAGCCACAGGAAGTTGGCTGGACCATCAGTCAACTTCCTGATTCCCAGTCACTTCCTGGTTCCTGTTGTTACCTTCTGCTTCTTCTCCTCCTCCTCCTCCTCATGTCTCCATGCACCTTGGACTGACTCTGCACTCCCTGAACCTGGTGTGTCCTTGCGACCAGCTGCAGGCTGGCCCTTCGACCTTCTCTCTGAGAATGGATCCCGCTGGGGAGTCTGCCTGCTCAGATTCTGGGGCTTGGCGTCTGCTTTGATGGGGGCCCAACCACTGCAGGCTGTGCCTCCTACATGACTTCCCAGTAAGCCCCCTAAGCAAATGTCCAGGGAGCCCGCTCTGCCTGGGACCAACTTTGCCTCATATTCAGTCCAGTCCTGCGTCATCTCATCCAGTCCAGCCCTGCCTTGTCTTCGCCTGCCCCCCTGTACCCCAATCCTGCACAACCTCTCCCACCATGTTTCCCTGGACATCATTCTGCACTACTCTCCATGCTCCAGCCTGTGGTCCCTGACAAGGGTATAGGGAATTCCTTTGTATGGCAAAGGAGGTGCAATACTATTGTATAGGAGTCATGAAGTCCACTCAATTCCTTCGTCCTTCTGAAAGAACAAGACATGGGCAGCCTCCCAAGGTGCTTATCTGGTATATTGACTTTAATAGGCCCTGTGATGTGGTATGAGTGCTTGCAGGACTGGGCTTTGTTTTGTTTTCTAAAGAAAACATTTCAAGTTTCTGCCATGTCGGGTGATATATAAGACTGCAATTCTCTTTATACTCTTTTGTGAAGGTCCCTGCACTCTCCTGGCAATTGATCGCATACTGCAACAGTAGCAGCGAGTAAATGTTCTGATGGCCTGATGTAGGTTATCACAAGAATAGCTAGTGGGGCAGCAAGAAGCCGAGTCAAAGATGGGGTGGTCTTGCCAGAAACCATTCATATAGAGAGGGTGGGGAAGGGAAAGAAACTGTGAGCTCTGCAGAGTTCCTGGATGTTCAAACTCTCATGGGAAGAATTCCAAAACAACTAATCACTGACTGCCTCTGAGAAATGAGTCTCACTCTCTGCTTCACACAGGCACACAGAACGAGAAGAGAAAATCCTCCCTTGACTAAACACAGCTACAGCTGCAGGAATCATTTCTAAGCTTCTGAGGAGAAGTAGCATTTAAGAGGGTGACCCACAGAAAATGGGGAAATGAAGGAGACTTCTCTAGTCAGTTGCACTGGATCCCTACGTGCATCCGGTTGAGTACCCAACAGCAAGACCAGCGTTTTCTAAAGTGCCTTTAACATTCTGCTGCCTCTGTTATACAGCAATAATACTTATCTTTCAAGCCTGCCACAAACCTTAATTCATTACTACTTGTACAATGCTTTTATATAGCTAGACAAAAGGCTCCATGAAATTGCACAGCGGTATTAAGTCTCTTACTAGTATTACAAATGCAATGTAACTACTAAATTCTGAATGGAGGTTCACATTTAGGGACAAGAGGAAACAGCACAGGGTTTGAACCATTATGCTGGCTCGTCCTTGTACACTGCAACAAGTTTAACATTTTTTTGAGTGCCCCTGTGAGAGAGGCTCTGCAGTATCATTCTGTGATCTACACCATGGCTATTGGCTCTCAATACCTTTCTCACCCACAAGGCCAGTCCCCGTACCTTTTTCATTAATTCACTCCCCATCTCCTTGCTTTCTCCTCTGCTGCACTTAAGTCATGAGACAACCACCCAATCCTTGTTCACAGTAAAGTTCTGCCTCAAATCTTTCACAAAAATTTGCTTCCTCCATAATGATTTCATGAGAAATAGATTGCTCTGAGGGATACAGTGCAACTGACCATAGAAGTCTTCTTCCTCCCCCTATTTTCTGTGAATCATCCTCTCAAACATTATCCCTCCTTGTCACCTCTTCCCTTCCAGCCCTGATCTCCCCCTTTCCTGTTTTGGGTGCTGACGATGAGAGAATCACAGTGACATGTGACCTTTAAGACCATCTACTATAGGACATACATATTATGCATATGTCTTCACTGGCTGCCTATAGCTTTCCAGGCACAATTCAAGGCACTGGTTTTGACCTTTTAAACCCTAAATGGTCTAGGTCCCATCTATCTGAAAGACCGTTTATCCTACCATGCCCCTTTGTGGCTCCTACAGTCGGTCAGTGTCACCCTCCTATGCGTTCTATCTTTTACCCTTGTCCGTGGGGTGGGGGTGCACAGGAGAGCATTCTTGGTTGCTGCCCTGATGTTGTGGAACTCCTTTCCCAGAAGGTTCACTTGAACCTGAGCCTGGTTATCTTCCAGAGGCGGTACAAAACTTTATTTGGAAAGATATTTGGCAGGCAGGGATAGGTGGGGTTTGGTTGGGTTTCTGGATCGGGTTGTTGGGGGAGGATGAGGGAAGGGTGTTTTTGGTATGAATTTTAATATTTTAAACTGTTTTTTATGGATTGTAAACTGCCCTGAGCCATGTGGGAAGGGTGGCATAAAAATGCACTAAATAAATAAATATCAATGTCTAGGCTCAGCCCTGCATAAATGATAGCATGGAACTGCTGCGTTCCAAATGCTTTTCAAGGGAAGCACTTTGACTTAGGGTGATTTCAGACGTTACGCAGTCCCGATTCACCACAGTGGATTCCTGGCAAAGATGAACCGAATAACCACCCCCATAGTAAAAAAAAGCCCCGAACAGATGTGACAGGACCGGGACCACGGCAGGGAATCAGGCCGGCAGATCACGGGGCGGGGCAGCGCAACAGATGTGACGCCAATTCCCGGCCGTGGTCAAAACACCCAGAAGGCGCTGGTCAGCCCGTCCCGGCTGCTGCTGTCTCTCCACCGCCTCCAGGTGCAGCATGACCGCCTCCTCCCCCGCCTGCGCCTCTACCGCCGCCTCCTCCACCTCCTCCTCCTCCCTTGCTCTCTTGCCCTCCGCTCGCCTCTCCCTTCCGCCTCATTCCATCCTGCCCCATCCCCCTGCTGCTGTGTGCCCTTTAAATCTCACTCCACTGCCTGTGTTGTTGCTGGTTGCCTGGCAGTGAGACTGTGTGCTTTGTCCCCGGCTGGGAATAATTTCCTTTGATTCCGATTGGTGGTTGCTGGCCAGACGTTACTTTTTGTTGGTTCCTGTCGGGAATCTCTTTGACCATGCTTTTGGAGATGGTCTGGTGAGGAGCTCCGGAAGCATGGTTGATTTTGACCCTGTGTGGGTATTGACTGTGGTGAACATCTGGCGGCCGCTGAACAGATGTTCAGGCGCTTTGGCCCCGCCGTGGGATTGACCGTGGTTCACTGTGGGTGAGCGTGATCTCGTAATGTCTGAAAATACCCTTAGTCACAATTCCTCCCTTCTTGTTTTAGGGAGAAGTCAGTTATTACAGTCCTTGAACAGGTGCAGTTTTCTGCTCCCTCTTGTGCCTGTCTGAAATGTTAGCTTGGGAGAGTCATGCCACTTTTCAAGATCTGCCTACCCCTCACTTACTTGCTCCCTGCAGAGGCTCTGCCCTGCGCTGATATATTCTGGTACGCCAAACAGATGTTGTAAGAGGGAGCCTTTGCACTCTGGTTATAAAGTATTAGAAAGTAACAGGTGCAGGTTCTGTAAAGGGCTAAATGCCAACAACTTCCCTAGGTAAATACTTTGCAAGAGGCACTCAGCATCCTTCCAGAGCAGCCCAGTAATAATAATTGTGTCTTGGAGTTCAAAGTATTTAAAGCTGAGTTGCTTTAATATCATCTTTTCAATGAGCTCAATCCCAAAGCTGGCATAAACTGTGTGGTAGCTATGCACGCATATGGACGCGTGGTTTCCGCACAGCACAATGGGTTGGCTATGGGGATATGTGTGGTTTCCGCGCGGTTTATGCTGGAATGGGATCAAGCCCAATTTCATGACATTTTATCTGGTGTCAAAACAGTGGTGGCTGGTGGGACTTTTAGGTTGGTGGGGCAGAGGGGCCAGCAGGAGGCAGGGCCAGAATTAAAATTTCATGCTTACATGATCAATGGAATAGAACACAAAATGAATGGAAAAAACCCCCAGTGTATGCAGGAGGGAAAACTGCAATGCTGGTGGCATGCAATATGAGCAAAAAACAGCTCCATGTGAAGAAATCAGAGAAAACCAGGTAAAAAAAAATGGCAGGTCAAGGCTTCAAGTTTATTTAAAAACCATATCAGGATTTCTCCCCCAAACCAATTGGGATTAAAACTCAAACAAATCCCAAACCAATTGGGATTACAAACCAAACCAGGATTTCTCCCCCAAACAATTTTTAATCAGCTTTAAAAGGGGCAAAGCCATGAAAAACAAAGCAGGAATAGTCCCACACCCTCCATATGCTGAGAAGGGGGCACCAAAAGAGAAATCGTGTAGGAATAGTTGTTCCCTTTCCCTGGGGAATAAAAAAGTAATAAAGTGTAACTCTTCATTTTACCTGATCTGATGAAACCGTTTAACAGAAAGGGGGAGCGTGCTGGTGCAATGCTTCTAAATAAGCAGACTGGCTCCCCCTCAACCCCATCGCCCTCCCCATTAGCCTTTTCTTACCCTGATTGGAAACTGCAATTTCTCTGTCACCCCCAAAACAGTCTAATTTGTTGGATTCCTGCATTGGAATCCATGGGCAAGATCCCCAGCCCCTCCTCTACCCCCGCCCCTAGATACAACTAAGCATGCCTGAAAGGGGTAAAATATGGGCAGAATTGCTGTTGTCCTCCCTCTTGCACATGGTCTGTGCCTAACTCACTGCCTAGTCCATCCTCGCCTGGCCAGTACAGCCCCCGGAGCCCCAAAAATCACTGCCCTGCCGCAGCGCTGCCATTGTCCCCTTGCACATGCACAGCAACAAACAGTGAGAAAACACTGTTTGTGTATGCGTGAAGGCTGCGCGGTGATTCTCTGTGAACTCAGCAGACCTGTACATGTGGAAACTATGGATGAAAACACAGGCAACGAGGGCCTGCTATGGCTTGCCTGGGCCAGGGACTACCTGGCATGTCTGTTTGAAGGCTGCTAAATGTGGGTCCACTGCTGCACCAGCCCAGGTGGGCAGTTAGACTGGATGTGGTCCCCCAGATAATTCTGGGAACATAGCCTGGGCCAAGGGCTGCTCAGGTGGGCCAACGTGGGTCAGTTGCATCACCTGTTGGAATTAGGGACCATGCCAGGCAGCCATGGCTGCCCATGATTGGCTGCCATGACTGCCTGTCATGGCGGGGGTGGGGAAGCAGTCACCCGGCCGTGTGTGTGTTTCGTTCCCCCGCCTGGGGGGTGGGGAGGGGGAGGGCTCTCCAGCTGGCCCAGTTGGACGTACTTTTGTTGCGTGCCCTGGACCTGACCCTGCCAGGGGCAGTCCCCCCTCCCAGAGCATGGACCTGGTACACTGGCTGTACATTTGTTTTCACCCAGAGTTTTCTCACTTGATGAGCGGGGTTAATGGCAGCACTGCTGTGATCAGGTTGCTATAGTTATTTGCGACTGTGGCAGTGGTGTGGCTCCAGAGTGCTTTGTGGAGATCTGGGGCACTTTATGGGGCACTACTCCAGAGTCCTGAATGTAGAACATTCTGTCCCTTTGTCAAAATTACCAACAAAACTTTTACTCTCTCCAAAACTCTTGAGAGAGTAAACCGTTTGCGAATATGAACTATAGTCAGTGGAAGTGAGATTCAAACCAACATCTTTCTATTTCCCACCTCTGGGAACATTTCCCAAGGTTACAAGGAGAAAGATATCCCTCACTCCTCTCTCTCTCCATCTCCCCCCACTCCCATCTCTCCCCCAAACTTATTTTTACAAGGGTGATCAAAGCTTCATCACAAAATCCACGTGGCTTAAATATGCAAAATCGAGCAAAATCATGATTTGGCATAAAATTTCAACCTAGCTCTACTTTAAAGCACTATTTAAGCCCTGCACCGTCTGTGCAGTGTAGGTAAATCTTGTTATCCCCATATTACAGACATATAAGCTCAGGCACAGGGTAGGTAACAGCCACACTTTCCATATGGATGCTAATTTGAGATGCATCAGCTGAAGTATTTGGAGCCTGAATTTCAGAGAGATTGGACATCAGCCGTATATGCTCTCTGAGTTGTCAGTGCTGCAGTTGAATTTAAACTGGTCATTTGGATGCCTATGGACCATTCAGTTATTTGTTTAAATATAATATAACATCTGATTTGTAGGTTGTTAATGTTATCATGTTTTAAATGCACTTAGTGCTGTGACCTTTTAGTAACCCATCACTATGTAGCAGCACACATTCTGTTTAGCTGAACATGGCCTTCTGGCAGTGTTGGCTGTGCACACGGCCCTCACGTTTTAAACAATGGCAATCTAGTAACTTCGGTAAAAGAGAAGGAAAGCTCTAGGGGTTTATATTACCCGGACTGTGGTAGGGGACAGACACACAGAGGCTGTTTTTAAACAATGCATTTAGAACATTTAGGGGGTTCTTATGTCATTCTGAAGGTGATCGTCTAGATAGCTAGAATGTTTAAAATTGTGATGCTTCTGGCTCACTTGTGGGTTTTAGAACGTTTTCGTAAAACACCTTTTTCAAGATTTTATCAGAACGTTCTAAATAAAGAACATTATACAACATTCATTTTTACCATCTGAGCAGGTAGAACGTTCTAATCCTTTAGATATCTGGGAACGAATACTCTAATCGAATGTCACGAATACTCTAATCGAATGTCACAACAATGGTCATTTAGCCACAGAAACTGGACTGATTATGATGTCATCATTCTGACAAGTCAGGTAAGAATACGTTCAGAACAAAAACAGCCACGGGGGGGGGGTGTCACTGGGTTCACACTCTGTGCTGAACCAGGGAAGGTCCGGGTGGGGGTCTCTCTGACTCACTCACACACACATGCTCAGAAAGGAAAGAGGTTATCTGTTATGAACCAAGGATGGTCCAGTCAGCCAGCTCTCATTCACTCTGATCCACTCACAAAGGAAGTCTGCCCTGAACTGTGGAAGGTCCAGAAAGCTCCTTACATAACCCTCCATCCACAACGCACACTTAATTCACATACAAGCCTGCATCCACAAACAGTACATTTACACACACCTGTATACCCACATAGTCACTTGAACTCGGGCCAGTCTGGGAGAGTTTTTGTTATCAAGTGACTTCCATGCATTGGATGCACTGGTCAAAAGCCAGGGGATCCAATTTTGTGTTGTTTATGTAACTGTTGTTTTATGATTTTTTCACTTAATATACTCTTGTGGTTCTCAGTTAAATTTTCATGGAGTGTTTCACTTTGGGAGTCAACCTCATAAAGGTGATGAATAGAAACAAATCAGGGCTTCACCTCAAGCTTGTACAGGGAGACCTCATCTCATTCTCTCACAACAAATCTGAGTTGTGATCTAATTAGCGTGTAACAGTCAGCATCTCTAAAGAAACCAGGACTTTAAAGGTTTTAGGTCAAACATTAAGAACTGAGGCACCCATGGTTGGCAATTGAATTTGAAAACTTAGTTGCCCATGGTTTGCCCAAAGTTATCCCTGAGCTTGGCTCTCCATTGCATTGCAGTAGTGTTACCAGATTAAAATTTTAAAAACAAGGGACACTGGGAAGCCGAAGTCTGTGCTATGGAACTTTATATTGTTGAAGGGTATCTCTTCTGTGGAGTTGAGGGGTACCTGTTCTTTGGGTCTTTAGAGGGCTGTGAGGGTCTCAAATAGGGGTGTTTCCTTAAAATACAGGACAACTGCCAATTCTACCCTGCATGTTGTGTAGGCATATACACCTACGGAAATGGGGTGTAGGGCTACCACTTTGATGTCAGAGAGACCTAAACCAGACAGTGAGTGTTAATAAACATGACTCTGCACAGTATGACCCGCCTGGGTGAAAGTCTTATCCACACATCTCTTAACATGCCACCACTACACCCCCAGCCAGGTAGGCGGCTGCCCAGGAATCATGGGACTGGAAGGAACCAGGCCCAGAGTTCAGGCCCACGGACCTCCCAGATGGGCCATAGTGGGCAACCACATTTGTTCGCACCACCATCCTGGTGCAGGGGTGACCATGGCCGGCTGCCCGTCTTGGCAGTAGGTGGGGCACCAGCTCAGCACAGGGGTGGGGCTGTTCGGCATCAAGTCTCTTCTGCCTCTTCCACCCCAGCTCTGTCAATTGGCGGGAATGTTTGTTCAGTTCCCCAACCTGACCCAACCAGGGATGGCCCCTCCTGTCCGGAACATGGAACTGGTGCGCTGGCTGCATGTATATTAACCCCCAGGGTTGCAGCTCCCTGCTTCCCACAAATGATGAATTTGATCAAATTGTCCCAAATGAAAAGATTTGTGTTTTTACTTGGTAATGGAATTTAGTGAATTTACCTATTTACAATCTGTACGTTAGCAGTATACATTACAATGTCTGATGGAAAAAAGCAAAACAGATGCTCTCTTGAGGAACTGGAAGTTTAAAAGCTCCTGCTAATAAACCGGTGGTATCCCTTTCCTAAGCAGCCTACTGTGTATCTTATTCTGCCAGAGAACTGGATAAAAAGTCAGTTAATGTGCTAAAGGTCAGAATTTCAGAACTGCTGCCACAAATGCATTACAACCAACCATTAATAATTCTCTTTTTTTTCTTTCTTTAAGGGGTCTGCTCCTGTCCAAGGGAATGCCAGGTACATTTTTCTTAATGTATGAGCACAAGTTACACATAACAACCTAACAACACAATACTGCCTCTTTAATGCTAATCTATTCCTTGCAATCTACTAGATACATGTAGAATCATTGGTGTGTATCAAGAGAGCAAAATCAGATTCTGAAAATATCTGAAAGGATGCACTAGAGTGTACATAATAATGTATTTTAATCTGCCAGGCCTTAAAATTAATCATGAATTCCCACAGAGATTTTAATAATTTTGAGATGATGTTTTTTTTTCTTTCATATAGTGATATTCTTGGACAGAGTTCTTGAAATGCTTCGTGCATGGGTGGGGGAAGGGGGAGAAAGAGGACATTTCTCAATTACCAACTTAGACAAGATACATTTGTGAGCAGGGATGTTTAATTGGTTGTTTTTCTTCTACCTAAAGGACAGTCAGTGAGCTATCTAGGCAGCAAAGCTTATCGTGTCATAAATGGACATGTATCTTGGACTGGGATATGCATTGGGGTACATACTATGATGAACAGCTCTTCCCTAGCAGATTCATGGGCTAGATGACCTGATAGATCCCATGGAAATCAAATTTGCAAACCATGGTGCCTTTAGAATTTGGGTGATGAGGCTCACTTTATTCTAAACTTTGG
Organism: Sphenodon punctatus; assembly: GCA_003113815.1. Classification (NCBI taxonomy): domain Eukaryota; kingdom Metazoa; phylum Chordata; class Lepidosauria; order Sphenodontia; family Sphenodontidae; genus Sphenodon; species Sphenodon punctatus. Next base: position 5,325,439 of record QEPC01001916.1, on the reverse strand, counting down.
AGTGACTTCTGTCATTGGCACCATACACAAAATTTCCCTGGACTGTCTTTCTATGCAAGAGCTGTAGCTTTGTTTCTGCCTAAATACTTGTTGGAAGCAATAAAAAAATCTCCCATCTTTAAGTACCACCATACTGGGTGAGACCAATGGTCCATCGAGCCCAGCACTTGTCTCTGACAGTGGCCAATCTCAGTCACTTGGAAGGAGCACCCAACAGGTCACAATGGGGCGATCAATTTCCTATTTTTTACCCCCAGCTCCCGACAGTAAGAGGTTACATTCCCCAAGCCTACCTCTGGGTAATAGCAACTAATGGACCTGTCCTCCAGAAACTTGTCCAATCCTGTTTTAAACCCAGCTATACTACTAGCCTTGACCACATGATCTGGCAACCAATTCCAGAAGTTAATGGTCAAGGTTGCCCTCTGAGGTTCATGTAACTTTGGTCTTTGCTGATGCCCTTTAACGTATGTTGTCCTCCCACTTTCCCTTTTAAATTGTTTTAAAATGAATTTTGTATTTGCATTTGTATTTATTATTTATTAATTATTAATTATTATTATCAAGCATTTATATAGCACAAGCAATGTACCTGGCACTTTACAAAGTAATGGAATAGACACGGTCCCTGCCCTAGGGCTTACAATCTGAGAGACAGAAGGGGTAGGGAGGGGGGAAGAGATGAAGGAAGAGAAACAGAGGGAGACACAAGGAGTGTATCAGTCACAAAGATGTGAGGTCCCAGGTGCATGTGCTTGGTTTGGTTACATGGCGCTTGGCTTGGTGATTGTATTTTATGCAAAATGCTATAATAATTAATAAAATAACAACAATAATAATTTTATTTATATAGCGCCCTCCTGCCTTATATGGCACTTGAAGTGCTTCACAAAAAGTTAAAAACCATATAAACAATTTAAAATAATAAAAACAATTATTAAAATTTTTAAAATGGAACAGGCAAAAAGGGAGGGCAGAGTACACTGAAGGTACCATCAGTGGATCCTAAAAGCACCTAGAAAACAAATATGTTTTTAGGTGCTTTTGAAAAAGGTAAGGATGGAGGAAGTGAGACGAACATCTGGAGGGTGTGAGTTCCCGCCCCAGGAAAGGCCCGATTCCCTGCCGACTCGAGACATGATGGAGGAACCCCCAAACAGCGGGTGGTTTATGAACGCAGATACCTACCAGTGTGAAGTTCCAGAAGTAGGTCTCAAATATAGCCAGAACCTAAACCATTCAGGGCCCTAAAAACCAACAGCATGTTCTTAAACTCAATCAGGGATCCCTCCCAGCGGCTTCTGGCCTGAATGGCCAAGGGAGTGACTTCAAAGGTGATGTGCCTGCTGGCTGCCGCACCACCACTGTTGCCCATTGCGGTCCCACTTGTTGAGAGGGGCTGGGAGCCGGCCAGGCTTGCCCCCTCCCTGGTGTCCTCTAGGGCCTGCCTGCACGGACTGGACCCCCAGGAGCCCCACCAGAGGAGGACCTGGCTGTGGGGAAGGGGATTCCCTGGGCTCTTGTTGCCATCTCCCCCCCTCCTGGAGACAGAGGGAGAGGGGGCGGGGTCAGGGATCCCTCCCAGTGGCTTCCAGCCTGAACGGTGAAAGGAGTGATTTCAAAGGCAGTGTGCCTGCTGGCAGCACCACAGGCACAGGCCACCACCCACCTAAGGGCTGCACCAAAGGGCCCTTGGCTGTGGCCCTTGGTGGGAGTTGTGGGCGGTGGAGAGGGGAATCTGTTGGGTTGTTTTAAGGGTCGATTCTATAGTTGGTGGTTTTGACCGCTGCTTTATTATTGTTGGAACTGAGGGGCCAGGTGCTAGGGGGCTTACTCTGTGGCTGTGGGTGCAGCGATTGTTGGTGGAGATCTGGTAAGGGAGGGGGTAATACTTTTGAGGGGTCGGGTTAAGTAATAGGGTTTTCTGTTTATTTTTGGAGGTTATCGGGGATGTTCCCTGCCCTGAGTGAGAGTGGGGGGAAGGACTGGAGCTGGGGAGGGGGGTTTTTCCCTCAGTGAAAAGGGGGGTTACGATCCCCATGAGGGGATTTTTGAGTGCCTCCTGGTGAGAGCGAGGGTTATGGGGGGTTAGGGATCTGGAGCAGCCATGGGGAAGGGGTCCAAGGGGAGGGCTGGCTGGGGGGAGGACCGCAGCCATTGGGGGGAATTATGGTCCCTGTAGGGGGTATATTTGATCTGTGATATGGGACAGGTGCTTGATGACTCTTTTCCTCACTGCCCTCAAGGCAGGCGGTGAGGTGGTTCATGATCAGGGGGCCCTGGCCTGAATCTGATGCTGTTGAACACAAAGTCAGTTGTTAATAAGTCAACAACTGTCCAAGAGTTAATCCTGGCAACCTCATGTGCATTACAGAGACCTGGCTGGACACTGGGCTAGAGCCAGGGCTTATTTTGGCTGACCTTGTTCCAGCTGGGTACTCCGTGCACCATCAGCCACAGCCGAAGGGATGGGTGGCATGATGTAGCCATTGTTGTCAAGGATTAGTGGTCCATTAGGAGGTATCTGGTGCAGTTGTGTCAGGTATTGAGGGCCTCCATCTTGTGATTGATTTGGCGGAAGACAGATTGGGAGTGCTGCTAGTATACCATGCACCTACCTGTACGGCAGCAGCCATGCACTTTACCAGAGCTGGTGTCAGAGGTGGTACTGTGGTCCCCAAAGACATTAGACTTGGGGGACTTAGATATTCATGCTGATGCCAACCATGGACCTGTCTCAAGTAGTCATTGACCTGAAGCATGATGGGGGGGCATACCCTGGACCTGATTTTTTGCACTAGCCTTGAGGCGGGGGATCCATTGGTGTGGGGAGATGTTGACAGTGCCCTGTCATGGATGGATTGTTACCTCCTATGGGCAGATCTCCCAGCACATGTCTACCCCCGGAGAGGTGTGGAGCCAGTTTGGGTGGTTTTCCCCCAGAGACTAATGAAACCGGAGAGGTTCTGGAATGCTCTTGGGGAGTTACCCTCTGATCTTGATGACCGCTCACTTGATGACCTCATTGCTCTTTGGAACACCTTGCTGACTGAGGCCGTAGACCGAATGGCTCCACAGGCGTCTGGTTCCTAAGCATCGGCAGTGCAGGCTTCCCTGGTTCACTGAGGATCTGCGGTGACTGAAGTGAGAAGGGCGGCAGTTGGAGCAACGGTGGTGCCGTTCGCATGCTGAAGCCGACCAACTGAGACAGAGCTAGTTTAAGGGTCTATGCCATAGCTGTGCAGGCAGCAAAGAAGGGGTTCTTTGCTTCCCTCATAGCATCTGCAAAGTCTCATCCAGTAAAGCTTTTCTGGGTGGTGAGGGGGCTGGTCAGTCAGTGTCCTCACCGCCCAGTCCCCATGCTCTCGTCACTCTGGAGTCCCATAAGGGACAAAACTATTGTGAACGCGCTTTGGGCGTTCAAGTGCGTAGCCCAAGCGCGCTTATGGGAAACTGAATTTCCCAGAGGGGCAAACTTTCTTAAGAGCCCTATCAGCTCAATTTAAAATGACACCAGGGCACCAATTGTAGGTGCTCAGGTGAGATGTGCTATGGGCGGCTGAGGCAGTCATGGACCAGCGCGCATGCTCAGCTGGAGTCAGCTCTGATTCAAGCAGTGAACAGTGCGCCATGATCCTGCTGCTGCAGCCTGACTTTGTGATGTCGTGAGTAAATTGCGGGGGGAGACTGGGGATGGAATGGGGTTCGGGGGAGGGGTTTGGACTGGGAGAGACTGGGGAATGGGAGAGGGGTGGATGGGGAGAGACTGGGGAAGAGGGAATGGGGAGGGGAATGGAGGGGAGGAGAGACTGGGAGTGGGACTCTGGGAGAGACTGGGGAATGGGGGAGGGGGACGGACAGGGAGACACTTGGAAAACAGGGCTCAACCATGTTTTGGGGGACAAGTGCTGGTTTTGTGGTGTGGTAAGGACTGCACATAATGTTTCCTTAAGATGGTTTGCTTTGCTTGCATGATGACAAAATGTGGTAAGGACTGCACATAATGTTGCCTTAAGATGGTTTGCTTTGTTTGCTCTGTGTTTCCATGATGACATTTTGTAAATTTGTGTGTCCACTGGTTGTGGCTACTCTTTTTTAAAACAGTCCCTTCGCTGTTTCATTGTTGCTCCCTGCTGCTGGAAAGTAGTTTGCGTGGACAGGCATTTGGCTTTCCCAGCATTAAGTAATGTAATGTCCATCCAGTGTTAACCCTGGGAACTCTTTGCTGCTGGGTTATGCCCTGACTCCACCTACCGTTGCCCTGGATCCGCCCCTAGGCTGGCCGGCCTTACTGCCCCACCAACCTCAAAACCCACCAGCCGCCCCTGCTTATTCACCATGACTTCAACACTGCACTTACTCCAATAGGAGAACCAGAGGTTATGGAAGCCCCATCTTGTCCAGTTTTGTGGAATCAGTTTCAGTGGATGCGGGATGGTCAGAGCCACCTCTTGTGAACTGGACCTGTGCCCATCCTGGCTGGTCAAGGCCAGCCGGGAGACGCTGGGGCCATTGCTGATGGGGGTGGTCAATGCCTCCCTTCGGGAGGGCAGAGTGGTGTGGCTTCTGCTCAAGAAACCGTAACTTGACATTGACTCCCTTGCCAGCCATCAGCCAGTCCCTTTAAACGTCCCTTTTTAGGGAAGGGTTATTGAACGGATTGTGGCTCGGCAGCTACAGGACCCCTACAGCTATGTGGACCGCATCGGTTTTCTGTATCCTTGCAGTCCTGCTTTTATCTGGGTGATGGCACTGAGACTGCACTTGTGGCCTTGGTTGATGACTTTCACCGTGAATTGGATCAGGATCGGTCAACCCTTCTGATTCTGTTAGATCTGTAGGCTGATTTTGATACCATTGATCATGAGATGCTGGTGAGTCACTTGCAGGACCATGCCAAGGTGCGTGGGAGTGTTTTTGAATGGTTCTGTTCTTCCCTGACCGGGAGGACTCAGCATGTGGTGCTGGGGGACTGTTCTTCAACTTCCTGGGACCTCTCACGTGGAGTCCCACAAGGTTCTATTCTGTCCCCTCTCCTGTACAACATGTATATGCAGCCGCTGGGTGAGGTCATAAGAGGGTTTGGTGTTCGGTGTCATCAATATGCTGATGACACCCAACTCTACCTCTCTTTTTCATCTGACCCAGACCTCAAAGTCTCGGTGCTTACTCAGTGTCTGTCGGCTGTGGAAGACTGGATGAGGGTGAATAGTCTGAGGCTGAATCCCAACAAGACAGAGGTGATGCTAGTGTGAAGGGCAGTGAGGTTGGCATCCCCCATCATTGATCTGGGAGTGCTCCTCGATTCCCAGCTCTGCCTGGATGTCCAGGTCGGGCTGTGGTGAGGAGCATGTTTCACCAGTTACATCTTGTGTGGCCGCTTTGGCCGTACTTCTCGGACTTTGACCTGACCATCATCATCAATGCTTTCATCACCTCAAGATGGGACAATTGTAATGTGCTGTACGTGGGGCTACCCATGGTGACAGTTTGGAGGCTGCAGCTAGTGCAGAACGCGGCAGCCCATCTCCTCACAGGGTTGGGTCGTCATAAGCACATTACATCAGTGCTCTGTTCTCTGTACTGGCTGCGTATAGTCTTTTGGGCCAGATTCAAGGTGTTGGAGCTTACCTCTAAAGCCTAGGCCCTACCTATCTGCAGGCCTGCCTCACTCCCTGGGCTCTGGATTGACCCCTGCGTTCAGCTGGGAGTGCCCTCTCGAAGTCCCCTGGGTATCTCAGAGGGAGACTATGGAGAGGGTGTTCTTGGTGGCCACACCGAGGCTGTGGACCTCCCTTTCGGCAGAGGCCTGGGTGGCCCTGAACCTCTCCTCCTTTCGATGACACTGCAAGACCTGGCTGTTCCGCCAGGCTTTTGGCGAGAGAGATGGGTAAGGAGAGGGGGGTGGAGGGTTAGGGAAGGGAAGACTTTTTGTATCTTTTGGCGCTCCACCATGTGGATTCTGGTAGTGGTATTTTATTATATTTATATTATATTTATTGTATTTATATGATTGTATTTTATATTTTTTAAATTTGTGAATGGTTAGCCATCCTGAGCTGCTGTCCGCAGGAGGGTGTGGGATATAAATTATGTAATAAATAAATAAATCTGTCGCTCCATAGGCAGCCAATGCAGAGAACTCAGGGCGGGCATAATACGATCATAGCTATCTAAACCAGTAAGGGTGTCTTTAGACATAACACTGTTCAGTGTTCTGTAACACAGTGTCCTACCGTTACAGTGTTTAGACATACCGTCAACACAGTGTTCACCCCAAACACTGATTAAACTGTCAAGACCTGGCAGTTGTTCAATTCCAGTGTTTGGGGTGAACACTGTGTTAACGGTACGTCTAAACGCTGTAATGGTAGGACACTGTGTTACAGAACACTGAACAGCGTTATGTCTAAAGACACCCTCAGCAGCCAAGCTGCTGCATTCTAAACAAGCTGCAAGTGACAGATAGGCACTGCAGGCAGCCCGTAGAAGACAGCGTTACAAAATTCACACCTCATAGCCACCAGGGCATGGGTCTCATTGTGGCAAGTTCAGCTCAGGATAAATAAAGGCATAATGTACGCAAATTGCATAGTTGAAGAAAGCATTTCCAAATCATGTCTGACACCTGGGCTGTCAGACAGAGCGTGGTTGAAAATGATGCCCAAGTTCTTTACTTGAGCCACTTCTCAGTCCCCAGCCACATACAGGGGCCCAAAGCAAGGGCAACCTCCTATCGGTCTCCCCTTCCCACCAACATCAACTCACTCTTCCCTGGATTGAGCATGAGGTAGCTCCAATGCATCCAGGTGACTATATCAATCAGGCATTCCTCCAAGGCAGAGTCTGAGTTGGCAGATGTCACAGGGCAAGAGATATACAGGTGTGTATCCTCAGCATACACATACTCAATCCTGTGCTTGATCATGACATCCCTAAAGGGTTGCATGTACAAGATGAACAGCATGGGTGAAAGAATAGAACCTTGAGGGATGCCACAATTCAGCCCCATTGGGGAGGACGCATATCCATCCATCACCACCAATTGACTCCTCCCTTCTAGGTACGAATGAAACCTACTGGCAGCTCCCATCACACCAGCAATGTCCTTCAGCTGCTGAAGCAGCAACCTATGATCAGTTTTATCAAATGTTGCTGTAAGATCCAGCATGACCAGCTGTCCTCGATCTAAAATCATCAGCAGGTCATTCATCACCCTGACAAGTATGGTCTCTACCCTGTGAGAAGGCTGGAACTCTGACTGGAATTTCCTCAAAGTATTATTAAAGTCCAAGTGTCTCTGTCGTCAGCGGCCATAGCCTTCTCAGTCACAATCCCTAAAAAAGGCACATTGGAGACCGGTCAGTAATTGGCAAGCACTCCAACATCTGCACATGTGAGAGTGGCCAGCACCTTCCCTAAAAGGAGGCATTAACAATGCCTATCAATAAATGTACCACGGCCTTGGCGCCTGACCTCAGAAACTAAGACGGGCACCGGTCAGAAGCATACATAATGGGTCGCAATGATTCCAACAATGCATGGACATCCTCATCATCAACCTCATTGAGGTCAACCAGGGGAATACAGTGCCTAGGGACTCCATGGCTCTCCAAATCGAAAGGCCCAACGAGTCCCACCTGCAGCCTCAATATATCTTCTCTGCAAAGAACGTAGAAAATTCCTCAAAGCACTCCATTGAAGAAACTGTAGCTGGACTGAGACAGTCTGGATTCAGTGGGCCATGCACAAGCTGAAACAATTGTATTGATCTGTTCCCTATGTCCGAGGACAAGTACAAGCGCTTAGCCTCAGTAATAGCCCTTCTGTACACCTGCATAAACTCTTAGGAGGCTGATCTTCAGCTGTACAGGTGGCTCCTCAAGCATCTCTTCTCCAGTCTACAGCTCAGCCTCTTTCAGTCCTCCAGATTGCCATTATACCACAGCAGTCTACAAACCATTGAGACAACCAGGGTCCGGCGAGGAGCCAGGAAATTGAGGACCCCCTCTAACAACTGAAAATAGCTGTCGGTGAGCCTGTCAACTCCCTGGTTGTAACAGGCAGGTATATTAGTTCCAGCACTAATTAGGAGGTTGCTGAAATCCACTGGATTCATCAGCCTCCGTGGCCATACAACAATCAATTGGCTATGGTGCTGTTGGTCAGATAGGTAGCACCCAAACTAAAAAACACGAGGTGATGGTAAGACCACCAACAGATGGTCATTATTAAATGAGTCCCATAGAGATTCTTATAGATAGCAGAACAACAACTGGGGGGTCTGGCAACTCCTCCCTCTCAATTCCCCCACAGCTGTGCCCTCTGCCCCACCTCCCAAATAGCAGGAACTCACTCACTCATCCAGCTGCCAGAAAATTCAAATACTGGTTTGGGAGCCACCAGTGGTACGGGGGGCAGTACCTCCATTCTTGGGATATGTTTGATGTCAATGTCCAATGGCCACAGGTTTCCAATGACTTCCACTCAGAAGCCACTCATCCATCCTCAGCATCATAGCTCCTGTTTCCAGAGTATTTGTTAACAGGCTATTCTTAAGACAACAACAAAAGCAATCATCACAAAAGCAATTTTCTCATTTTGATACGCCTTTTTTTTTTTTTTTTTTTAAAACAAGTGGTCATGCATGAAACACAGCAGGGTGTATGTATTGCAGAAGGTCCATGATTTGTATGGTCAAAAAAGCACACAATTTAGTACCCACAAACAAGCCATTGAGTGTAGTTCTAATATGGACATAATTCAATTGATATGCAAATGCATATCACTGCACAGCTCTTACCTCTCGCCACAAGATGCGCAATGCACAAGGGACAGAGACAGTTAACCCTAGCAAAGTATGTTGAGCCACCTTCAAAAATAGCCTTGTAATTTTTTTTAGTTAAAGCATATTATTTATGTTCCACTATTTATATGCATTTTGCATTGCAGTTTACACTAATATGCATTAGAATGGGTAATTTACCACAGCAATCATAGTCTGATACAATAGTCTACCTAGGTTGCTCCCTCTATGCAAGCACACACACACTTATTCCAAACAATGGTAAACTTTTAACACTAGCTTATTGCCAATGAACATTGTATTTCAACATATTTTACATGTTCCAGCCTATAGTGCTAACAAAGAACAGCTGTTTTGGTTGTGCCTTTGCTTCTCAGACTTAATGGTTGTAAGAGGCAAAAGGCAGACCGACCAGGGATGTTTATGCTTAGAGCATCAAGGTAGGGTTAGAGGATAGCTGAAGTGTGCCTGAAACTGCAATTTCATTTCTGTAGCACTATTTTATTTTATTTTTATGAGGCTGCAGCAAATTGATGGCTTCTGATACCCTAGTCAATAAAACATTGTGTAAATTCCAGCTATGGATTGCAAAGTGATTGGATAAAAAGGAAGGTTTGGGATCAGATCCATATTTGAAGTTGTTAGTATGCCACATCCTCCCCTTACCTGGACACTATAGAAAAACACAGTTAAAAGTGCAGTCATTTTCCTGTTATATGTCTGCTTTTCAACTCTTCTCTGTTTTCTGCCCTCCTCATAACCAAACCAAGTCCCTTGGAATCTAAGACATCATGCCTTATCCCAGAGACACAGAGAAATTACTTGCTGTGTGGGGCAGGGGTGTCTAGGATATGGGTGGCTTTTGGGTCCTGGCAGGACCAGAAGGAGGATTGGGGTTGGGCCATCCATTGCCGCTTTCCCAACATGGCATGGACATGACATCCCCATACTTGTTCTGATGCTTGCTGTTGCTTTCTTCTATTACCTGTTGCTACTTCTCGGCAGCAGAGAAATTGTTGGAAACTGTTGCAAGTCCCATAAAGTGTTGAAAAATGTCACAAAGTGTCAGAATGTGTTGCTAAAGTGTCCGAAAAACTCTTCGAAATATTGGAAAAAGTACCGGAAAAGTCGGTAAAACTGTCGGAAATGATGGAGCTGTTGGAAATTGCCACTATTATTTTAAGTGCTATAGAATACCTGTAACTGTTGCAAAATGCTGGATAGTACTTCAGATTGATGGCAAATGCTGTCGGAGCAGTGGCAAGACTGTCAGAATGTAAACAGTAAACAACAAAACAGCAAAGAACAATGCCACTTCAGGCCTAGTTAGTGGGCCCAGGAGCCAGGAACGAACCTGGCAGGGATCTTAGAGAAACAGAGAGAAAGTGAGGAATTTTAAGAGCCCGTTAGCATGGTCTGAGAGCAGCACAGCTGGGGATGATATTGACAAAGACAGAGCTAAGATACAGAGTTGCAACCAGAATGACAAAGGAAAGGAGTTCAGGCGGGACACCAGCATGGGATGAGGCCGCAGTACAGAGTGCATTGCAGGTAGAGCAACCCCACCTGATGGAGTGGCGGAGAATTACGGATGAGTGAACTGGGAGTACAGGGACCCGAGGTACGTGTCTTTTACATAGTCAGTGTGGCAGAGATGGAAATAGATCATGACTAAAATGCACAAACCACTCCAGAGTTTTCCCAGTAAAGTCTGCAAATTTCAGAAGGGCTACTCAGGAGCAAGTGGTTTGTGGCTTGCAGCCCTGTCCCTTGATTGATTGTACTCCATGCCACTCACCTCCAACTGGTGTAAGCATTTAGATACTGAATAGATTAGACAGGTATACTGGCAAAATGGGCCAGAATTTATTTAATTGTTTGAATTTCTACTCCACCCTTCCCTTAAAGCCAGGGTGGCTTACATGATAAAAACTTACAGAAAATACAATAAAACTCCATTAAAGAAAAAAAACCCAACTCATTAGCCCCCCCAACTCCACCTGCCAAATGCTTTACAAAAAAGAAATGTTTTACTCTGGCTTGGGCTCTGATGGACCTCTGGGGGAAGGGATGCCTATAACATAGGGGCATAACATATGTTATGACCATAACATAGGGGCACCACTGAAAATGCCTCTCTGTGGGCCCTTGTTGTGCGAATAAGGTTAGCAGGTGGCACCTGCAGGAGAGCGCTCTGGGCCAACTGCAGGGATTGCAATGAAGCATGGAAGAAAAGGTGATCTCTTAGATATGCGAGGCCCAGGCCATTTATTTAGGGCTTTTTCAGGGGCAGTTGGTGGGTTTTGATGTTGGCGGGGCACTGGGGTAGTAAGGCCGGGCCGGCGGGCCTAGGGGCGGAGCCTAACCTAGGGGCGGAACCAGGGACCCGGTAGGCGGAGCCAGGGCATAACCCAGCCAGAAGCAAGGAGTTCCCAGGGTTAACATTGGATGGACATTACATTACTTAATCCAGCAATTTCAGTTAGGCAGGTTATATTCACCTCCTCTGCCAGGTTTAAAAGCAGGCAGATCACCAGACTAACAGTTACATCTCACGATTTCAAAACCTCAATTTTATCACAAACATCACATTTCTAGGATTTTGAACACCCATAAGATCACCAGACTAACCATTACATCTCACGATTTCAAAACCTCAATTTTATCACAAGCATCACATTTCTAGGATTTTGAACACCCATAAGATCACCAGACTAACCGTTACATCTCATGATTTCAAAACCTCAATTGAATCATGGGGCATTAAATACTAATTCCCCCTCAATCTCTGCTGCATGTGTGTTGGGGGGGGGAGGGATTAGTATTTAACATGCCACATCATCAAGTGAACAAAACCCATATAAAAACCAGAAACCCACACAAACAAAACAAACCATTCCCACAAGCCTCCAAAAGCATCCCTGGCAGCCAAACACCTGTGCAAGCACACAGTCCTTTAAAAAATTGTTTGGCCAGTTTCAGGGATGCATTGCCACCAAATCAGACACATCCAGACCAGAATCCCTAGTAGTTTCACCAACAAACTGCCTGTTCAAGAACACAGACCCTTTTAAAAAAACAGTTTGGCCCCTTTCGGGGCTGCATTCCCACCAAAGGAGGCCCCGAGTCCAACCAGCATCATCCCCAGCAGCCACACCTTATCCCCGGCAGCCAAATGCCTGTCCACATAAACTACTTTCCAGCAACAGCAGGAAGCAGCAGTGAAACAGCGAAGGGACCATTTTAAATTTTTTTTTTTTAAAAGAGTAGCCACGACCAGTGGAACCACAGATTTACAAAATGGCCTCGCTACTCATTCTGGGAGGGGAGAAGGAAAGCAGCAATGCATTCATTGATGCATTACTGCTGCTTTCCTTCAGCCCTCCCAAGCATGAGTAGAGAGGCCATTTTGTCATCATGCAACACTGTCAGGCCTTGGGGCCTGAGGAGGTGGGGGAAGAGGGGGCACCAAGGGAAACACCCCGCAGACAGGGGGTCCCCTGAACCGCCCGAAACCCCGCCGCTGAAGCCTGCAGAAGCGGCGGCTCCAACCCCAGCACCGCGGCGCGTAGCCACGCCCCCCAGCGTGCTACAACAACACGCCAGCAACGTCTCGGGGCTGGACCCGCCCCCGGCGACGACGCCTCCACTGGCCACGCCCCAGGGACCCTCCCGGCGGCGCTCGGAGCGTCTGCAGCGGAAGTCACAGGCGCAGCCTTTATAAGGAGGAGGCAGACGGTGCTGCCTCGCCGGTGAACAGAGCCTTGCCCTGCGAGACTGGCCCCCTGGTGATTCTACGACTGAGCTTCTGAGTGCCTAACAGCTTGACTGCGAGTGACTGAGTGAGTGCGTGCGAGTGTGACCGTGAGAGTATCTGAGAGTAAGTCTGTTCCACCCCTGATCTACAGCACGTGGTGCCCTGGGCCCTTGCGAACGCATCTCCCCTTCCCCCCTGACCCTGCCTGGGAGTGCTGCACCTGGCCCTGCCCCACGCTATCCCCCCACACCCAGTGTTGGTCCTGGTCCCTGTGTGTAGCACCGCGTTACTGTGGCCTTCCCCGGTTGGGAAGTGGCTTGGCCTGCACCCCGATGATGATCTCGGTGGGGAGAGGTTAAGCCCTCCAGACCACCACCACAAGAACCTGAGGGGTCCTTTTTCAGGCACTGCCCTTCCCTACCCGGGATCCGCCTGTCGGTTGGCGAGGTGGAGTGCATGCTCTAGTGCCCCGTTGTTGTCCCCTCCCCGTGGGGTTCACCTCCCACAACCCCGAGCCCCACAGTTTCACCGGCTCAAAAACTTAATTTACGTATCCATGGAGCAGTTGTTAGCAGAGGTACAGCGGCTAGGCCACGCAGTTCAATCCTTGGCCATGGAGGTAAAAGACCTTAAGGATCAACAAGGCCAGCAGCCCCCCCCACCTGTAGTACCCGCGCCCCCTGCACCGCTAGACCTGGGCAATGTGTTGCCCCGCGAGCCGAAGGGGCCTACCATCTCCAAGTTTATGGGGGATCGGCGACAGTTTCAGGGATTTCTGGCCTTGTGCCAGCTGACTTTCAAGACCCAGCCCCGAACCTACAACACCGATGCTCGAAAGGTCGCCTTCATTATAGAGCTCCTTGACGGGCCTGCCCTAATTTGGGCTACGCCCCTCCTCACCAGCAATAGTCCCTTGCTTGAGAACTATGAGGAGTTCATACAGGAATTCAAATTCCTGTATGACTACCCACATAGGCTCCAAGACGCGGAAACCCTAATTACGACCCTGAGGCAGGGGAAAGGAACCCTGTTGGACTATGTTACCAGATTCCAGCAGGTAGCGGTTGAGTTGAAGTGGCCGGATAATGTTCTCAAGGTAATGTTCCGTCGGGGCTTAAATGATGAGTTGAAGGACCAGTTGGCCCTCACCAGCCCACCTGAGACGTGGGGGAAATTGGTTACATTAGTCTTACAAATTGAGGAACGGTTAAATGAGTGACGACGGGAACGCCGTTCCGAAGTTCCCCGTGGACCATCACTCCGAATGCCGCCTGTAGGGGCGCTGCGCAGCGATACACCCCGTAAGGAGGATCCAGAGCCCATGCAGGTAGGCGCCTCACGGGGCCCTCTGACGAGCGAAGAGAGAGAGAGGAGGCGGATATCCCGGGTGTGTTACTATTGCGGGGGATCATCACATTTCGCCCGTAATTGTCCTGCCCTGCCGTCAAACAGACGCGAACTGGGAAATGCGGCCGCTCGGGATGTATAGGGGGCATCCTGAGCTCCAAACCCTTGCCCCTAGACAATGTGAGTCCCTCGTCCTATGGCCGGGCAGGACGACGCCCGCACCTGCGGATCCCTGTGATGCTAGGGATTAGCCCCAGTCGAACATTGGTAGCCTGGGCTCTCATTGATTCCGGGGCGTCAGGGAACTTCATTGATGAAAGGTACCTTCAGCAACACCACATCCCACAACAACCCCGAGTCCCAGCAGAAGCGATCCATTCCATAGATGGCTCCCCCCTGGTATCCGGACCGATTACGCGGCAAACGAAGCCCCTACCCTTGATGGTGCAGGGGAATACCAAACTCCTGCAGCTAGATGTCGTCTGTACCCCGCTTTTCCCTATTGTGCTAGGATTGCCCTGGCTACACCAATGGAACCCCTCTATCAATTGGCAGACCCTGGAGTGGCACGTTACCGGTCCGAATGAGAAGCCGCCAGATACTCCAAGAGCACCACTACAGCTGGGTGCCACCGTCACGGCAACTGGGACCCCGGAGTTACCTCAAAGGTATAAGGATTATGCTGATGTGTTTGACGAACAGGAAGCTGCTATGCTTCCCCCTCACAGACCTTACAATTGCCCGATTGACCTTTTTCCCGACACCCAACCTCCCTATGGACGCATCTATGCTCTATCGAGGCCTGAACTACAGACCCTTAAGCAATACATCGATGAAAATCTGCAAAAAGGATTTATTCGCCCCTCCATCTCTCCGTCTTTGTTCCTAAGAAAGATGGAGGGCTGCGACCCTGTATAGACTATCGTGAACTGAATGCCATCACGGTGAAGAACCGCTACCCGCTTCCACTTATCCCCGAATTGTTACATCGTCTTCAGGGGGCGCGGCTCTTCACCAAGTTAGACCTCCGAGGGGCTTATAACTTAGTACGAATTCGGGCCGGGGACGAATGGAAAACCGCCTTCCGAACCAGATATGGGCACTTCGAGTACCTTGTAATGCCATTTGGTCTCGCCAACGCCCCCGCCACGTTCCAGCATTTTATTAATGATGTTTTGCGAGAGGTCCTGGACGTTTATGTTATTGCATATCTCAATGACATTTTGATCTATTCAGCCTCCGAAGTAGCACATGTAGCCCACGTCCAAACCGTGTTGGCAAAACTTCGCACCCATCGTCTCTTTTGCAAATTATCCAAGTGTGCCTTCCACACCACAACGATAGCCTTCTTGGGATTTATTATTTCCCCTGAAGGGTTAAAAATGGATGAGACCAAGGTGAAAGCCATCATAACCTGGATACCTCCCATGTCAGTTAAGGCCCTACAACGTTTTTTGGGGACAATAAATTACTATCGTCAATATATTCCCCGGTATGCCGCCGCGACAGAGCCCCTAACGAAACTTCTGCAAAAAGGGGTACCCTACCATTGGACGGACATTCATCAACAAGCCTTTCTAGCCCTGAAAACCGCGTTCACCCGGGCCCCCCTGCTCCAGTTCCCTGACTTCGACAAGGCCTTTACCGTAGAAACCGATGCGTCAAATAGCGCCCTGGGGGCAGCCCTCCTTCAAGAGGAAACCCAGACAAAGACCCTTCTCCCTTGCGCCTACTATTCCCGGCAACTTACTAGCGCTGAAACGAACTACACCATCCTCGATCGAGAACTGCTTGCCATTAAAGCTGCATTTACCACCTGGCGACACTATCTGGAGGGCGCCCGGCACCCAGTGACGGTGATTACGGACCATCGCAACCTAGTGTACCTCCAATCGGTGAAGATCGCCAACGCTCGACATGGGCGTTGGGCCCTCTTCTTCTCCCGTTTCACCTTCCAGATTCAGTATCGGCCAGGAAAACAGAACGTGTTAGCAGATGCGCTTTCCAGATCCTTGGAGGAGAAGACCATGATCTGCAATCAGGGAGAACCCGTGTTACAACCCTGCGTGGGGGTAGCGACCAGTCTCTCCCCCGCACAACTGCAACAGCTATCACCACAGGATCACCAGCTGATCCGAACCGAGGGGATTCTAACGTGTCCCAGTGGATATCTCCACCATGGCAAGATTATGATCCCACAAAAAGCTCGAAAACGCGCTCTGTGGAGTCACCATGATGCCCCTTTGGCGGGACACCCTGGAATTAAACAGACGTACGAGCTCCTCCAGCGGTACTGCTGGTGGCCGTCCATGAGAGCAGATACGACACGCTACGTTCAAGCATGCGTAATCTGCGCCAAAACCAAAATTCCCCGAAGGAAGCCCATAGGGTTATTACACCTGGCACCTATGCCACAAGGACCATGGCAACGTATTGGGATAGATTTCATTGTGGATCTGCCCCCGTCCCAACAGCATACAACTATTTTTGTCGTCATCGACCACTTCACGAAGCTGGCACACTTTGCGGCCTGCCCAGGACTCCCGACTGCGCAACAAACTGCATTTTTACTCTTACAAAACATGGTCCGCCTCCATGGGATCCCTCTTTACATTGTTTCAGACCGGGGCACACAATTTACATCGCGACTGTGGAAAAACCTCCTGCAAACCTTACAGGTCTGATTAAACTTAACTACGCCATACCACCCCCAGGCGAATGGACAGGTGGAACGAACGAACCAAACCTTGGAGCAGTACCTTCGGTGCTATGTAGACCACTTGCAAGACAATTGGTATGAGTTATTACCACTTGCGGAGTTTGTTTATAATAACACCCTGAGTGCCTCCCTGGGGTCCTCCCCCTTTTATATTACGTACGGGTTCCATCCCCGCCTGTGTGCACCCAGGGTGGGCCTTTCTTCTGTACCAGCTGCGGGAGCCTTAGTTACATGAATTCACATGGCACAGGAAGCTGCACGAACACTATTGCAAAAAGCGCGACAACGTTATAAGTATCATGCCGACTTACGTCGTCAACAAGCCCCCCAATTTCAGGTTGGTGACCGCGTGTGGATCGACCGGCGGCATTACCCGTCCACAAGGCCGTCACCAAAACTTGACTATCGATTTATGGGACCCTTTTCCATCAGTCGAAAGGTAAATGAAGTGGCTTATACGGTTGCCTTACCTCCCCACTACCGCATCCATCCAACGTTCCATGTCTCCCTGCTAAAACCTGCGGGAGACCGACAGACCCCATCGTCTCCAGACCCAATAAACATCCGCGGGACAGAGGAACCAGAGTATGAGGTACAAAACATCCTAGATGCTCGACGCAGTCACGGCCGCCTGCAATATTTAATAAACTGGAAAGGGTACGATGCCTCCGAGAACTCTTGGGAACCCGTGACCAATGTACATGCCCCACAGCTCATCCGTCGTTTTCATAACCGGTACCCCCACAAGCCGTCGTCTAACCGCTGGAGCCGGCATAGAGGGGGGGGTGGTACTGTCAGGCCTTGGGGCCTGAGGAGGTGGGGGAAGAGAGGGCACCAAGGGAAACACCCCGCAGACAGGGGGTCCCCTGAACCGCCCGAAACCCCGCCGCCGAAGCCTGCAGAAGCGGCGGCTCCAACCCCAGCACCGCGGCGCGTAGCCACGCCCCCCAGCGTGCTACAACAACACGCCAGCAACGTCTCGGGGCTGGACCCGCCCCCGGCGACGACGCCTCCACTGGCCACGCCCCAGGGACCCTCCCGGCGGCGCTCGGAGCGTCTGCAGCGGAAGTCACAGGCGCAGCCTTTATAAGGAGGAGGCAGACGGTGCTGCCTCGCCGGTGAACAGAGCCTTGCCCTGCGAGACTGGCCCCCTGGTGATTCTACGACTGAGCTTCTGAGTGCCTAACAGCTTGACTGCGAGTGACTGAGTGAGTGCGTGCGAGTGTGACCGTGAGAGTATCTGAGAGTAAGTCTGTTCCACCCCTGATCTACAGCACGTGGTGCCCTGGGCCCTTGCGAACGCATCTCCCCTTCCCCCCTGACCCTGCCTGGGAGTGCTGCACCTGGCCCTGCCCCACGCTATCCCCCCACACCCAGTGTTGGTCCTGGTCCCTGTGTGTAGCACCGCGTTACTGTGGCCTTCCCCGGTTGGGAAGTGGCTTGGCCTGCACCCCGATGATGATCTCGGTGGGGAGAGGTTAAGCCCTCCAGACCACCACCACAAGAACCTGAGGGGTCCTTTTTCAGGCACTGCCCTTCCCTACCCGGGATCCGCCTGTCGGTTGGCGAGGTGGAGTGCATGCTCTAGTGCCCCGTTGTTGTCCCCTCCCCGTGGGGTTCACCTCCCACAACCC
>QEPC01001916.1:5287759-5306821 GCA_003113815.1 Sphenodon punctatus | reverse complement strand
CCACCCTCCCCCCCATTCCCCAGTCTCACACACACTCTACCCCATTCCATCCCAGGCCCCCAGACTCTGCTCCTCGACACACACACCCCGCACGTTTACTCACTGTTGTTGGGGTCCCGGGGACTGGCTGCTGGCACCAGGCAGTTAGTTCACTGTTCAATGGAGGCGCTCGGCGGCGAGATGTGCTGCGGAGTGAATGTTCAACTGACTGAGTCAGTTCAAGCATGTGCACTGCAGCACATCCCGCCACTGAGTGCCTCCACTGAATGCCCAGGTGAGGCTTTGCTTTGAGCCCATAGGGCTCAATGCAAAGCTGCCGCTCAGGGAAATTTAATTTCCTTAGTGGTGCACTTGGACTGAATGCTGAGCCGCCCGGCTCACGTTCAGACTAAGTTTGTCCTTTCTAGGACTCCAGAGTCTGGAGTCTCAGAAGGAGTCCAGGGCAGGCAGAGGCTAGCGCTCACTGACTGAGCGCTCTCTGTCTCTGCCGCTGGCTGAAATTGACATCGGAGTGCCACGCTGCTCTGACTGCAAGCCAAGCAGCAGTCAGAGCAGCGCAGTGCTCTGATGTCAGTTTCAGCTGCCAGCAGACAAAACAGAGGCAGAGAGCACTAAGTCAGAATGGTTTGCCCTGCCCCCGCTCTCCCCCGTCCTCAGTGAGCGCTACTGTCAGTGGCACTGGGGACGGGGGAGAGTGGGGGCAGGGCACTGCCCCAGGTGCCCTCAGGCTAGGGCCGCCGCTGGACTTTTTAAAAGGTCAAACCCAGCATCTTGAATCGTGCCCAGAAGGGTAGCCACTGCAGACTATAAAGCACAGGTGTGATGTGCTTGCGGTGGCCCACCCCCGAAAGGAGCTGAGTCACCACATTTTGCAGCGGCTGCAACTTCCAAACAATCACCAAGGGCAGCACATAGAGTGCATTACAGTAGTCTAGCCTCGAGGTGATGAAAGCATCGATGATGGTGGCCAAATCAGAATCAGAAAGATAGGGACACAGTCTCCTCACCAGATGGAGTTAGTGGAAAGTGCTCCTGGCCACCGCTTCATCTTGGTGATCCAGGTACAGCAGAGGATCCAAAAGCACCCCAAGGTTGCAAAACTGAGTAACCAGAGTAACCCCTTCAGTAACAGGGGTCCCAATTCAGGTCACATGATAAGCCAATAATCACCACCTCATTCTTATCTGTATTCAGTCTCAGTCAGCTCACCCTCATCCAGTCCCCAGCAGCAGCCAGGCACTGGGTATGCACAGACTGCAGGACCTGGGATTGGATGAAAAAGACAGAGCTGGGTGTCATCAGCATACCGATGGCACCTCACTCCAAACCTCTGATTGATTTCACCCAGTGGCCTCAGGCACACATTGAACAAGAGGGGGGACAAGATGGAACCCTGTGGGACCCCACAGGAGAGGTCACAGAGGGATGATGAGTAGCCGCTGCCCACCACCACCTGCTGAGACCTCCCCAACAGAAACAAACGGAACCACTGAAGAGCAGTCCTGCGCACCCCCGCCAGATCCTGGAAACGTGTCAACACCACCTCATGATCAACTGTGTCAAAGGCAAGGCCGCTGAAAGAACTAATAAGATCAACAGGGTATAATTCTCCTTGTCAATATCCAGGTGTAGCTCATTGACCAATGCCACAAAGTGCAGTTTCCGTGCCGTACCCAGGATGAAAACCTGGCTGAAATGGGTCCAGGATCCTGCCATTCAATAACCTGCCCTAAAAAGAGAAGGTTAGAAAGCGATGCTGACTCCCCAGCCAGCTATCACCCTAAAGCTGGTTTCTTAAGCAAGGGCAGGACAACTGCATTTTTGAGTGTTTGGCATTCTACCCCCCTCGAAGAGAGGCGATGACAACTCCAGCCAGCAATGGTCCCAACGTCTCCCTGCTAACTTTCACCAGCCAGGATGGGCAAGGATTTATTTATTTATTTATTTATTTTAAACACTTATTTCCTCGCCCCTCCTGCCTGTGGCAGGAGGGGCGGCTTGCAACAATTAAAACACAAAAGCAAAGAGGAAACAAAAAAACAACAACCACCAACCACCCCGTACCCCCCCTACCATCACCCCTCTCCCCCGCCAAATGCTCTAATTCATAACTGGTTGCCCACATTGCGTCAAGCACACTCCCTGCATCGGTGGGACAAGGCTGAGCTTCTACAGCTCCAAACTCTAACTCTACAGTTGAAATAGCAGCACCCAAACCGTGGTGAATATGAGCATGGTAATGGAAGGTCAAACGAGCAGCTAAATCGCTGCCTGTGAGAAATGTTGCCATCTCAGTAGCTGGGATTGATTTCCTGACCATTCTCCAATACAGATGCAATTTATCGCTTCTCACAATACCATGAAATACTGTCCCAGTTTACCAACTTTCTGCTTACTGCATACTGTTCATTTACCACCACTTAACATCACTTACTGCCTTGGCAAAGGTACCATTTTACTTCTGTTTCTGTCTGTTCATTGTATCACATGTCTAAGCCAATCACTGTGCGAATAACCCACCCTTTAACCCTCCCCCCAGTGCTCCTTTACCTCCATTCCAGTACCTCCAATCATAATTGTTGTTCTATGTTGTTCCCTTTGCTTTGCCCAATCTGCAACTGGACTGCAGGTTACTAAAGGAAACTGCATACCAGACAACAAGTGACAAGGAAGTACAAGGGAAAATGGAGTGCAGGAAATGTGGTATTGCATTGATATTACCTCTAGAGATTTGAAATGGACCACAAAGTGGTACATGGGATCACAGTACGTGGTAAGTCAGTATATGAAGAAATGAAATGTCGACTGAGACATTGTTAAGTACCAAGAGGTTATCAATTTGACCGACATGGTCTCGGGAACTGGGATTTTGATGGGAATTCCTGTTTTGGCAAAATCTCATTTCAACCTTAGTTGTAATTGTCTAGCAGCACACAGCAACAATCCATTCAAGTTTTAGGGCAGTAAGTGAAAAGGTATGCTTTATCTACCTGGAGGTGGAGAGGAAACTTATGTAAACAACTGCAATTACCGAAACCAGCATTTAGAAAGGACATCCCAGTAAATGAATAGGTCTTCTGAAAATGTGGTTGTTCGTCCCACTTTTATTGGGGATGACAGATTTGGCCCTTTTTACATGGGCGGCATCCACGCATGAACACCCTCTGCGGTGCACCCTTTGGGTGTTCATGTGTGGGTGCCGCCCATGTAAATCCCACAGCGTATGTGTGTGTGCGCATGTGCACTCACACACACACACACACACACACACACACACACACACACTTGCATGCGCTCCCACTTCCACCCATCCCCCACACATGGAGCAACCGGCAAAAATGGGGCTTGCTCTGTGCACGTTGATGGGTGGAGGTGGGTGTGCGCCTGTCTACATCCTCCCCACACCCACCGCACATGGAGCAACCAGCAAAAACAGTGGGTCACGGCTCGTGTAAAAAGGGCCTTAGTGCCAGTTCTGGCAGTTTCTACTCATATGAAATGGCAGTTGATGTCAGTTGAACTGCAGGTGTTCAGCATTTCTGCATATAAGGTCATTGATTTATGCTGAGCCTAAAACCACTTATTGAAACCATGGAATTATTAATCTAATTCCAAACACAGGTCCCCATTTTCAAACCTGAATGACTACGTGACCTGGCCTCAATCATTCAGCAAATGAATGGCAGAACTAGAAGTTCCTGGCTGCCAGCCCCATGTGCAGTCCCTTAGAATATGATGACTTACTCTAGAGGATAGAATCTAGTAGGATGGAAATAGATTTCTGTAGAATTCTCTCTCAACAACCTGTGTAATTTAATGACGTACATCATCATTTCTTTGTAGTATTTTATTTAATTGTATTGATGTAAAGTGAACACTGCATACACAATTAAAACGCAAATGATTGAACTGGATAGAGGTTATTTACTGCACACCTTTGATAAATCCTATAGAAGAGGTACCAAACTCTATTAGGGTTTAGTCCCAAGAATTTCAGCCTGATACAGTGAAGCATTTATGCACTTGCCTAACTTTAAGCACATGAATAGCCCCAGCAAAGTCAAATAAATTTTTCACGTAGTTAAAATTAAGCATGCAGTTAAGTACTTCATCAGATCAGGTTTGAGGACTCAACATTGGTTGTTTTTAGATGTACGCAGAGCCTGGCCACCCCCAGAGCTGTTCCAGGGGTGCACCCCCACGTCCACCCGCTTCCAGCCTTGCCTGGGTCCACAACAGATGGATCGGTGCTTTCCCCGGGCTTTGGCCCACCCCCATAGCACCCCCGCCCACACCATAGAGTTGTGGGCGCTTGCCTGACTCTCTAGGCTGATATCCATAGCTCCATGGTGCTGAATGGGCAAGGGATGGCCACACATGGAGCTGCAGCATGGGTCTACCAAACAGATGAACAGCAGCTCCATGGTTCTGCCATTGCCCTGGGTTTGGGTTTGGCCAGCCTGCTCCACATAGCGCATGCCAGGATGTTCCACACTCAGGGCATTTATTGACGATCCCGCTTATAAGCAGGATCGTTAAATGCCGGCATTCCCCCGCCGCTTTTCTCTGTATGCCGTGTCTGCTGTCCAGACACGGCGCAGAGTCATTGTGCGCATGCGCACCCTTCCACGCATGTGCCCAAGTCCAGGGAACCCGGAAGTGCGGCGTGAAGCCGGCACTTCGGGGATCCGCGTCTGAGGGGGCAGGATCACAGGGTAAGATCCTGCCTCGATTTTTAGACGAGCGCAAAGAAAGGCGGCTGATCAAAGGATCAGCCGCCTTTTTTGTCTCGTCTATAAGCCCCCTCAGCCTTCTCTGAACATCTGGCAGGGGGCTTTACATGGACTAGCCAACCTGGGGGTGAAGTGGACTGGTGCAGGCAGAAGTGGAGTTGCTGTCTATCCATTTACACACACCTTGAAGGACCAAAGCTTTAAACTCCAACTTATTTTTTCCTAAATTGCAGTATTAAAAAAGCTAACATTTACCACCCTGCATCCCTTGCAATTCATCCAAGTGCATTGGGTAGCATCAACATTTTCTTTCCTTCCTCCATCTCACAAATTTGCCTTGGCCAGAGTACCACATGACAGCAGTAGTCTTCTTCACAGAACTCCCTACATCTAGCTGTGTATTATGCTACAGACAGAGAGAATAAGAAAGACGGTGAATATCCTGGCAGCATCCATTCTGGATTTAAATAGCAACTAAAGTAGAGGGAAATATTGTTTCTTACATATTACAATGTGGTAGCTGCTGGTAAATGGTGACCAATGTAGCATACTTACAGTGTATTTATAATAAAACAAAATATAATTGCTCTGTAATTACTATTTTAAGATCCAAGTAATTTCTTAACTGTAATTATGAGTATAATTTAGAATTATTTTAATTAATAAATGTTTAGTAATTAACATAGTTTGAAATTAATGTTGTATTTACTGCATTACTAATAATGGGTTATTTTAATTAAATACCACTTTAATCAAAGCTAGGCTGAAGTTAAAATATCCTCTCCCTTTATTTACTCATGAGCATTCAGGTAACAGGCAGCTTGCTAATTACCTGAAAACCTTGGTTGTTCATTACCCAAATCAAATATCCAAACAAGATCGACTTTCTATAGCACTATCTACTGTTTCATAAACATTCATGGCTGTTATCCTAAAAGAAAGGAAAGGAAACATGGAGCTAAGGGCTTGACATTTGGCTTCTTTCTTTCCCCAACTCTCTGATAGTTTGAAAATGAGTCTATTTGGTTCTAATTTTACAAATTAGTTTACTTTTTAGCAGGGAATTGAACCAATACATTTTTCAGTTCTGTTCCAGTTTGGGTTCAGCTGTGTCTGAAGTTGTTCTGGTTCAGTTCCAGTTCAGAGTAATAATGGTCCGGTGGCTGGGTCAGTACTTCTGAATCAGTTCAAACTGCTTCATAGAGAAAATATCACACTAAGATGATACTGACTTGCAAAATGGGTTGGAGCATGTTAGTGGATCTAAGTTCATCACAAGGGTCAAGGTATTACTATCACTAATTTTATACAAAGGTAAACTGAGACAGAGAACATTGCAGTGACTGCCACAATCTTGCTTAAAGTCAGTGGGTGCCTTAAGATGGAAAGCAGCTCCGCTGCTGCCTGTGCCAGCGCACTTCACCCCGAGGCTGGCCAGTCTATCTAAAGGCAGGGCTGTCGGATATGCAGGTAGGCAGCCCCGCTGGAAGCCCTCTGGAACATCCTGGCATGCCACTGACTGAGTGGGCCAAACCCAGGCTACCGGCCTAGAGCAGAGCTGCTGTCCATCTGTTGGGTGGACCTATGCTGCAGCTCCACTCCTGGCTGGCCATTACCCCAGACAATACCATAGAGTTGCAGGTGCTAGCCATGAGTTTCAAGTGATCACCTGTAACTCTATGGCATGTGTGTGTGTGTAGGGGGAGGAGGCACTGTATGGTGGACCATGGCCCAGGGAAACTGCTGGGTCCATCTAAGCGGGATCCAGGCAGGACTGCAGGCAGGTGGATGCACGGGTGCATCCCTGGAGGTAGGCAGCTTCCATGTCCATCTGTTTACACCCAGTGAAAGAGTTCAGGAATATAAATCAGGGGGCTATGAATTCCAGTCCCTTCTCTGCTAACCATTAGGCCTCCTTGCATCTTTGCATAAATAACTGAAGCTCTTGGACAAGCGTTGGCAGGAATCCCAGAGTCAGAACACCATCTCCAATGAGCCCTCCTGTTCCATGCTCCTCATTGCCTGGGATGAGACTCCCTCAAGCTGAAGGAGGCCCGGACAGGCAAGGATGCAGACACCAACCACCCCCTGCTCACTCACCTCCATCAGACCCTGGACTGACAGAGGCAACAGTTGCTTCGTTCACTACGCTGGTTGAAGCTTGCTGCACTCTGTGCAGCCTGTGACTGTGCAGGAGCCCCCAATCAGGAGCTATCAGTGGGGTCTCTCTCCCAGGGCCTAGCCCAGGTCCTCTTATTTACATACATTCACTAGGAGACTACAGTGGACTGGGGCCTTAAAGCAACAGGGCCCCTGCCCACTGCTGCTTCCCAGCCCTTGAAAAGGGCAGAGAAGCCCAGACAAGGTGTTGTTTTCATGTGTTTGTGATGCTTCTAGTGTGCAGCTTGAGGGGCTGGACATTTGGAAGGGGCCAGCACAACCAGGACCATTGCACCATATCAGTTTTAGTCAAACCCTTGTTTTGGTAGCCTGAATTATTATTTTTGTTTCGGTTCTGGCTTGGGTACAACCAAGACTTTCAAACAATGGTTCAGGTTCCATTCTGGTTTGAGAAAAAAATAAAAGTTTGAACTGGTTTTCAATTCATGTTTGGGTTTAGTTCAACTCTGTTTTTTAGTTAAGAGAGTAGAACCCCATCTCTTCCACGCCGCCTTTCCCGATGCCTGTTAGAACTTTCCTCTCAATATTTACTGTCTGCCCTCCCTGCAGACTCCTGCCTAACTGCAACCAAGCCAAGCACGTGCACCTGAGACCTCGCATCCGCTTGAATGTTATTTATCCCTTCTCTCTCCCTGTGTCCCCTCGCCTTGTCTCCCCCCTCCGTGTCTATTAGATTGTAAGCCGTAGGCAGGGACCGCGTCATTCTTATTGTTCTGTAAAGAGCCAGGTACACAGCTGGCGCTGTACAAATGCTTATAATAAAATAATAATAATAATAGAATACATTAGAAGCCCAAATAATTTGGGGGAAGAAATGGAAATCCAAATGTAACTTTACCTACAGTCTTTACTACTCTGAATACTATGATAACAAAAGAAAACTTCCAGAGGACGAGTTCTACAGGTGGGACAGCTCTAGCACACACCAGGTGCAGGTGTGTATCTGAGATCCACATCTGTCCATGTCCACATCTGCCAAATACTTTTTAGCAAAGGAAGAGGCGCCTCCTCCCAATGCTTCGTGGGGAGCAAGAAGGGGGAAAGAGCCAGCGAGCCTCTCTTCCCTCCATTTGTACTTGCTTTATCCTGCAGTGTGGTAATTAGATGAGCAGATGTATAAGTTAGGAAGATTTCCAGATTAATTGTCAGGAAAGCAGGAAGCTCAGCACAGGCTTCACTAAGCATGATTCTTCTGTTTGTCTTGTTGCTTGTTACCAGCAGCACCACACAAGCAAGCTAGGCAACAGCAGGCCCTGCCCGGTTTTGCCAAGTCCAGTTTCCTGGCTCCTGTTCACAATGAAAGGTCTTATGTGGTGGGGTCATGGAAAGGAGACACTGGGTGAACAAAAACATGATGCTAACACCCCTTTAATTATGCATGTTGCAGGGCTGCATGGGGCACCAATACAGCCCTGTAACATGCATAAGAAATGTTAAAACGGTGTTAAAGTGGAGTTGGCGTCATGTCTGTTTTCACCCACTTTTTTATTTAGGCACACGTCTCCGCCATGGCCCATTATCAAGAATGTTACAGTCCTTTCAATAGATATTTACAGTAAAGAAATTTTACAAAACCAAAACATTTACAATCTTTGGGGAATCTGCAACCCAATAAGTCATCCCTACTTAACATTCCATAGGAGTGGTGAATCTCCAAAAATTGGATTAATAAAATTACCAGATAGTAAGAATCTACTTACATAAGAATATAAAATAAAACCACTGTCTATTCTGAACAATGCTCCTCACTCTGGGATGCCAAAAAAGAGGCCCAAGCTGTTCATTGTTCTCTAACGATCAGCACTGGCACAAATATACTGGAGTACTGTTTTGCTTCTGGTAGCAATCAGTGCCAGAATATCCCAACACGGACTTTCATTTTCATCTGACATATCGGGTTAGCTGGAAGCCAAGCTCAAGGAAGCAAGAGGAACTGGTGGTGGAAAAGGCAATTTCTGTCAGAGAGTGCAACTCCAGTTGGTGATCATAAGTACAGTAGAAAGATGCTTTTGATGCTGCCTTCAGGTGTTGCTGAAACAATATTGGCAACATATTCTTAATCTGCTCTGGAGTCTGAGGACTGATCAAATAGTGCTTTTCTATTGCTCCCTCCCTTTGTATAGAAAATTCAATTACTATTTCGAGCAAGAATTGAATAAAGTCATGAAAAATAGCAGCAGTATCAGACCAAATCCCCATACTTTACCTGATCTATTATGTCTGTGGGTGTTTTTAAATGAGATCCTACCACACATGGCCATCCTCCTTCTGTTGTATGTGTAAAACCTGGCTGCTCCGCCTGGCTTTTGGGGAGGGAGATGGGGCGTAAGGGGGAGTAGTTAGAGAAGGGGGGAGGGCTTGTTGTTTAGTGCTTTCCTTTTAAACGTATTAATGGGCTTTAATTGTATTAATTTTAGTTTGTTATATTTGTTTACTGTATTGTAAGCCGCCCCAAACTGCCTGGAGCAGGAGGGGCAGGATAAAAATGCAAAATAAATCAATAAAATTAAATAAAGGAGCCACCAATCTGACTGCCGATCTGAAGGTGGTGTGGGGAGATGCACAATTCTGTGAGCCACTCAGCACCCACTCACAGGGGCAGCAGAGCAAAACATTTCTAGGGGGGAGGGGCAGCATGGCCATGGGCAAACCCTCCCAGCCACCACCCACCGCCCCCGAGCCTGCCTCCGTCTGGCAAGGTCAGATGCTGCAGCCGGTACTGTTCACTTTTCGGGAGCCCCTGGATTCCCTCCCCTCCTCACATCGCTCCCAATCCCTAATGTGCCTGGAGTCATCGGCCGAGAAGCACGGTGGCACTGCATGCTGGACTTGTGGGGAGGCCACCGGCAGAAAGATCGGGGACAGCCAGAAGCTCACTTGCAGCAGCTTGCCTGTTGCTGCTGTTGCGTGCGCAGTTGTGCATGGGTAAGGTTTAAATCCTACGCATGCGCAGCGCTTGTCTCAGCCAGAGTCCCTCCCCAGACAATAACAGAGCTGAGCAGAAGCACAGCACTGCACTCTCCCTGTGACTGTCCCCACTGCCCTGCCACCATATCATTTAAGGGGGAGGCATAGCCCTTCTTGACCTTAAGCTCCGCTGCCAGTGCCCACTCATGGCCACTCATGGTGCACTGCTGAGAAATCTGGAGTGCGTCATGTAGGGAAAGTCAAAGAAGTGCTTGGCAATGGGCACCCACACCTCTCCTGCCCGTATTGTCTGGGGCAGCCACTCACACTAGCAGACAGGTCTCCCGCTTACAGGCACTGTGGATGGGGGAACATGGCGTTTGCAAGATACATGAACTGGCCGTGAGTGCTGGAGACCCCGGTTCTCCAGTGCTCATGCCTGGGACATGTCAATTTCAAAGGCCAGCCCGACATGCTTCCCTCTCCCCATGGTCCATAGTAGGGGAAGTGCGAGGCAGCTGTGGCCGTAGCCACGCTGGGAGCGCCTGTTCGAATTCCTCCCCCCGCACTCCACTTGAGCCATTCAGTGGCACGTTCTCCCCCCCACCCCGCAGTCTTGCTCGCACCCACACTCATGAGCTCATCAAGATTTAGCTGGCTCAGAGTTCTCCTATAAAGACATCCTATCACAGACTATAGGGGATTGAGGGGGAAAAGTCAGGGGGAAAATATTGTGCAAAAAATGGGCAAAATGTTTTTTTTGGTTTTATAATATTTTAAATATATTTTTCATGTTTTCCTTTAAAATCATAAAACCTACTTTTGGGGCAACCACCTTGCCCCCACCTAAAAGTCCCTGCTCAAAACCCACCTCTTCCACTCCACCGTTCCTAACTCCTGCTAACCATCCCCACCCATGATTATCCCCCACCTGTTATCTGTATACTCCCAATTTACTGTAACCAAGCCAAGAACGTGTACCTGAGCTCTCACATCCTCATGAATGTTGCATCCCTTGTCTCTCCCTCTGTTCCCCCTTCCCTGTCTCCTCTCCCCCTGTCTTTAGATTGTAAATTCTCGAGCAGGGACCATGTCTAGCTTATTATTTGTAAAGCACCAGGTACATTGCCTGCACTATATAAATGCTTAAAAACAACAATAAAAAAATAAAATAATAATAATATTTATATATACATTATATCTATATCTAGATATGTCTATATTTATGTATAAGTGCTTATATATAAATATTGTGTGCGCACGCACATGTATGTTTGAATGTATTTATGTATGCATTGCAGTTTAAAACCCATTCTAATAAAGGCACCTATCAAGATCTAATAATTTATCTTCACAACTTAATTTAGTGTATTTAACTTACTCAGGCCCTGTAGGAAGTCACTATTACACATGCATCTCAAATGTGCTCACCAGATGTGGATAGCGATCAATATTTGTTTGATCTTGCTATCCCAAAAATATGGAGTAAGTCTGTCAACAATAATTTATTCACTTTGAAATAAATTTGAGGGGAATCTTTATCATTCAGTAGGGGGGAGTGTCTGGGGAAGAGCTTAGAGGGCGTGGCTGCAAACAGGAGCTGCAGGGAAGGACTGCTTGGTTTCACCTGGGGGCTTTGTGTCTCCTCCCACAGGTAACCCATATAATAGATATAATGTTGCCTTAGGGCACCGCCAAAGGGTGAAGTTCCGTTGGCGGTGCTGTTTGCGGGGCAGTGGAGGCGGAGGCGGCCCCCTCTATTTGTTTGAAAACAAGGCTTGCGGCAAGAAGGATTATAGGAGGAGTGGAGCGTGGGGCGGAGCCGAAGATCTGAAAGTATACAACTGACACCTTATTCAGACTTCAGCCTGGTTTGTTCTCTGGCTGTTAGGGAAAGGAGGGGAACAAAGTGTACATCATAAAGTGCTTTTTATCTCTGTGACCTGTATAAATATGTCAAAATATAAGGAAAGTGTAGGGATGATCACAAGGCCAAGGGCCCTAGTAAAGCAGTTAAAATTAGATGACTTCCTCGAAGACTTGTCAGAGGGTAGCCCAGGGGTAAGGGACCATTTGGGCCGTAAGGAGACAACATGGGGGAAGGATTTAATAGTAGATA
Organism: Sphenodon punctatus; assembly: GCA_003113815.1. Lineage (NCBI taxonomy): Eukaryota > Metazoa > Chordata > Lepidosauria > Sphenodontia > Sphenodontidae > Sphenodon > Sphenodon punctatus. The sequence goes on along the minus strand of QEPC01001916.1, from coordinate 5,294,881 downwards.
CACTTACCCCTGTAGAGCTGGTATCACCAGGTAATATAAATGCTGCTTTAACATCTCCTGTGCAAAGAATAGCCGCTTCCATGTATATAAATGGCCAAGTTACTTCCCCTGGGGAAATTGTGCCCCAGGATCTAAATGGGAAGCAAGATGACTATATAAATAACATGGAAAAGCAATTAAAAGAGATAAAGGCCTAACTACAGCGCCAACAGGCAATATTGGAAGCCATTATGGTCACTGTAGAATCATCTAAGCTTAGTGGGGAGAAAAAGGAGGAACATGTATTCCCCATACTTGTTTCTACTGCCACCCAAACTATAGATAGGGAGGAGGATAATCTCACTAAAGCTAAGTGCCCATTAGTGGGGGTGAAAGAGGGCCTGTATGTTACCAGGAAGATGTCAAATCTGTATACTGATCAAAAGGCTTTGGCCTTTAAAATCGTGCCCCTGCCCTCTGGAGCCCACCCTAGATGGAATACTAAATACCTTATAAGCAAACACCTGACGGATATATTGGGATATTTAGTACCTCGTAACCATATAAGTTATTTCACTCTGCTTCCATGGATTAATAGCGTGCAGCGCTTAGTAATTTCCTTTCGTTCTACTGCAATAGTGGAGAATCTATTAAATTATGGGGATCTTCTGTCCTCTTGGGGAGTGTACATTAGTAGAACTCAAATTAACCCAATAATAAAGCCCTTACTTGGAAATATAGAGGGATGGAGATCACTATTAGGTGGTAGGGCAATGTCCCAACCTGCAGATTCAAAACTGTATAACTCTAATCTAGTTCCCCTCCCTAAAAGATCTTTTGGAAATCCACCAAAGGTGAATATAGGATCCAGGCTCCTGGGGATAGCTGACCAAAGGAATAGCGCCCCCCTCATTTTACAATCCCAGGAGGGTAGAGCAAATATAAACCAGGAAATAGTGCCGTCTCCCAAACAGGCTCTCCTTCCACTGCCAGTGCGAGACATAGAGGACTGTGCATTGGACGATGAAAACGGGCAAGAAGAGGTGGCTTGTCTAGAAGTAGATATGGTACCGATAACAGACTCAATAGTACCAGAGTCACACTTAGCAGCCAACTTTTGACTTAATCAGAATGGTGAGGCGGATCTGATTAGGATTTGCAGTTGGAACATTTCTGGGTGGCGAACCCACTTGAGGAATGAGGAGTTTAAACTATTTATAAGACAATTCCAAATAGCTATCTTAGTGGAAACATGGACAGATGAACCATTAATAATGGACCATTATGTGACTTATGGCATGCCAGCAATTTCGATTAGTCCCAGAGGCTGATTAAGTGGGGGTCTTGGCTGCTTGGTGGAAGAATCCTTGGCAGCAGAAGTAATCAATACTATTAAAGTTCCACCGTATATCATGGGTGTAATATTTAGATTGGGAGAATTGTATGTAATTATTTTGATAGCGTATGTCCCCCCCCATAAATGCAGGATCATATAATGCCAAATTTTGGTCCCTGCTGGAGGACACGGCAGAAGATTTACAGGTTAATTACCCCCGGGCATTGCTCATTTTGGCTGGTGATCTAAATGCCAGAATGGGGAAAGATAATGAGGCCCTGAGGGTATTTGGCTCAACACCGCTTCCAGTTCCTCCTATGCTTCTGCCTAGAACATCTAAAGACCAGGTGATAAATTCATCTGGGCTGCAACTAGCCAATATGATTAGAACCCATCAATTATATATCCTAAATGGATCAGGATTTAGTGATACTGGAGGTGAATTTACCTTTGTGGGTCATCAAGGGTCTAGTGTTGTAGACTATATAGCAGTCAACCATAATACCCTACCTTATGTAGCGGATTTTGAGGTTAGTCCTTGTATTATGGGAGACCATTTGCCGCTTGCACTGACCTTGTCCTGTGGGCCTTACCGCCCAGAAGAAACCAATTCATTGGAGGACTTAGATAATGTAGCAATGCATAGGACGTTTAAATGGAGAGCGCCAGTTATTACAGCAATGGAACTGCTATTTAAAGATAAGGGCGCAGAATGGCAGACAGCTATGGAGGCTGGGACGGGGAGGGCAGCAGTAGTGGACACTTACACTCAGATTATACGTAATGTGAGCCAATATATAATTGCTTTACACCCAAATAGGAGTTTGCGAGGCAACCGAATAAACGAGCCCTGGTTTGACTTAGATTGTAGGATAATTAGGAATAAATGCATTGATTCATATAAAAGATATAGGAATAGGGATAGTACTGTAGGGCTGGATAGTTATATTGCACTGAAAAAGGAATATAAAGATATAATAAAAATAAAGAAGTCACAATATCAGCAGGAACAATGGGACAAATTGATTGTTGCAAGTAAGAGGAATGATTCACAAAAATTCTGGTCTATAATCAATTGCACGAACCGTAATTGTGGCATAGTCCAAACACCTTTAATTTCTAAGGACACCTGGGAAGGTTTCTTGCGGACATCTTACGTTAGGAGCAGCCCGATACCGCCTAGCATAGAGATAGTACCCTTACCGGAAGCCTGGGATTCAGTTACCAAAGAGGAGCTGATTGAAATAATAGAGTCTTGTAAATCAGGGAAAGCGCCGGGATATGACCATATTCGAGTAGAACTAATTAAAGCCCATAAGGAATGGTGGGCATCGATCCTGGCAACTCTCTTTACTGCAATTAATGCCACTGGAAATATGCCCAATGACTGGGGTAAAGCTATCATAGTACCGATTTATAAAAAGGGAGCCAGAGCTGATCCCAATAATTATAGATTGATAAGTCTGTTAAGTGTGGTGGCCAAGATATATGCAAGATTTCTGGCCAAGAAATTGGGAGATTGGATAAAACAAAAGGACATCATGGCCCCAGAACAGGCAGGATTTCAGACAGGGAGGTCCACAATAGAACAATGCCTGATATTATACCATTTGATAGAAAAGTACAGAGAACGAAATGGCAAATTCTTTGTGGCCTTCCTGGACTTGAAATCTGCGTTTGATTCAGTGAACAGAGAATGCCTATGGGGTAAGTTAAGGAATCTTGAAATTGATAACAGGCTGCTGATGTTAATCCAGAAACTATATGACCAATCCCTGACTGCTGTTAAGCTGGATATGTTGGGACATATAACAGAGTTTATAAGAACAACCTCGGGAGTAAAGCAGGGGTGCATCTTGGCCCCTGCCTTGTTCAATTTATATATAAATGATGTAGTAGCAGCGGTTACCAGATATGAATTTTTTCCTCCCAAACTGGAAACTAGGCCAATTGGTTGCTTATTATATGCCGATGATTTGGCACTAATGGCACAGAATAGGATCGGCTTAATACGTCAGCTAAAGGCCTTTGCCGAATACTGTGCACAGAATTACTTAACGATCAATTATGATAAGTCTAAAGTGGTGGTCTTCTCCAAGGAAAAGAAGATATATAATTGGAATATGAATGGGCATACCCTAGCACAAGTTAGAACATTTAAATATCTGGGCCTTAATTTCCATGCTTCAGGCACATGGAGAGAGCATTACAGACTGCAATTACCATCAGTTAACGCCTCTGCCTTGGCAATACGGAAATATTTCGCTAAAGGGGGAGGTGGTAGACCTGATTTGGCAATAAAAGTTTTTAATAGCAAAACGAAAGCTAAGCTATTATATGGAGCAGAATTATGGGTTCCTCTGGTACCAATCAATATAAATGTCACTCAGTCTAAGTTCCTACGCAGTATAATGAGAGCTCCGTGCAGTATCCCAAACGTAGCAATTAGATTAGAGACCGGGCAGTTTAGCTTTTGTTATTCTGCATGGTTAATGGCCCAGAATTTATGGTTGAAAGTTGGTAGTAACACTCAAATTGGGCTAATACCTTTTTTGAAAAAAGATTCCTTTAAAAGCTCATGGATAACTGCAATGGAACTGCATTTCCAAAAAATGGGCTTTGGACCTGCATATTTTCGGGATAAAGACCCGGTTGCGGCTAAGGCTATAGCCCAATCCCGCTTGGGGGACATCGAACATCAAACAGAGATAGCAGCTCTAAGGGAACATGCCCACTTGAAGGAATACCTTTATTGGTTACCCACAAGAGGAGAGATGGCACCATACATTATGACACCTATGTCAGCATATGGGAGATATCTCCTTATGTGTGCCCGTTTGAATGCCCTCCCCACTAAGATTATGGAGGGGAGAATGACAGGAATGCCTTACGGAGAACGTGTATGCCCATTTGAGCAGAATGCTACGGAAACAACCCAACATGTACTTCTATACTGCCACCTTTATGATAAAATAAGGGACAGGTATATCTCCCCCATGTTGAGAGAACTACCGGGTCGGTCGGATAGGGATCTTCTTGCGTACCTTGTGAATGTACCTGATAATTCCATTAAGACGGTGCAATTTTTAAAACAGGCCTTCCACGATCGCAAGTTATTCCTAGAATATAAATTTTTTCCTACAAGTTAATATGGTCTAAGATCACTGGGAAATTGATGTCAAGTGTACAAAATGCTATAGCGATCCCATGATGTCTGTGTGGTTTTATCTTATGCCCATGGAGGTGACTATACCCTGAGCGGGTACTTCCATGGGGCAGGTTATTTGTGAATTATATGAATTAACATAACTGTTTGTATACTCACCATGTATTTACAATTACGATTTTGGTCAGGAGAACAAATGAATATTGAGGGGAATTTTGGCGCATAAAATCCTTGGTTGTGATATGGAGTTATGACGCTTGGATAGTTACTGGACAGACTTTGGCCATTCGATAGCTAGAGTTAATAATTTTACTTGTAATGAGATTTCTGTGGTGTTTGTGGTTAATATGATTTATGTGTGTATCTGTGGTGTTTACTGTAAGCAATGACCTGTGGTCAAGCTTTAATAAAATTTGATTTGATCATTCAGTATCTCAGGAAGGATGCCTAGGAAGTGGCTGACGAGTGTGGTCATTCCAATTTTTAAAAAGGGTGACCCTACAATCCCTGCAAATTATAGGCCAGTTAGCCTATAAGTGTGGCAGGGAAATTGTATGCTAAATTTTTGTTATCTAAACTTCAGCTATGGCTGGATTATGAGGGCTTTCTGGAGCCAGAACAGGCAGGCTTCCATAAAGGACAATCCACAGTTGAACAGGTTTATGTGCTATCTCATCTTATTAATAAGTATGTTCTTCAACGAAAAAGTACACATTTGTATATGTGTTTTATTGATTTACACGCAACATTCGATTCGGTGAATAGAGAAAGACTTTGGCATAAGCTCAGTGTAACTACTTTGGATCCTCGTTTACTTTTCTTGCAGATTCAGTTACATAGTTCAAATTCCCTTCAAGTCTGGTATGCCCCTTCAGAACCAATGACAAAAGAAATCCCTATAAATAGGGGGGGGGGGTACGACAGGGATGTATACTGGCCCCTGCATTATTCAATATTTATTTGAATAATGTGGTGTCGTTCATGAGGAGAGATGATTTACATCCACCTAAGCTCGGAACTAGGGACATTTTTAATCTTACTGTATGCAGATGACACTGTCCTGCTTTCTCTATCACAAATGGGTTTGAGAAGAAGTTTGGGGAGATTTGCTGAATTTTGTGAGCAGGAAAAACTTGCAATAAATTTCTCTAAAACTAAGATAATGGTTTTGGGGTTAAGAAATAACAGTAAGTCTCACCAATGGGAAATTGCGGGTAATAAAGTTAGTCAGGTTAAGGAATTCAAATACTTGGGAGTGTGTGTGGCTGCTAACGGCAGGTGGAGGAGACATTTTGATTTTACATTAGGTCAGGCTCGTAGTACTGCATGAGCTATACAAAATTTTTACCATGGAAAAGGTGGCAAGCAAGTCTTGCCAGCCTTACGTTTATATACTGCCAAGGTTATTAACCAATTCTTGTATGCCGTACCGATTTGGGGGTAGACTATTTGGATAATCTGGAGGTTCTCCAAAATGGTTTTTTGAGGGCTATTTTGCGGGTCCCTAGGAGTACTCCACACGTGCTTTTGTGGGCCAAAACCTATAGCAGTATGATCAGGTCTTTGGTGCTGATTATAATAATTCAATTCTGGCTTAAAGTTTTTCTGTTTGTAGCTGATTCATCCCCTTTGATGCAACTGATCCAATTTGGTGAGGCTCCTAGTCAATGGGCTTGCTTTATTGAACATGAATTGGCCAAACTGGGGTTTTCTAGAATTTGTCTCCTTCCGCTTGGTTTTAAGGGGGCGGCGTCTATAATTAAAAGGAGAATACTTGATCAGGAGCTGCAGAGAAGTGATTCTGACCTTCTGGCGCAAAGGGTCGCTGGGAACTTCTATTCTATAAAACCCTCTTTGTTTCCTTTGAGTTATCTGCTTCAATGGAAGGATTCTCACCTTAGGCAGGCCTTCACTTTATTTAGGTGTGAGGTTAATCCATCTGCCTTAGTTGAGGGGCGGTATAAGTATATACCGAGACAGAATAGGTTATGCTTACTCTGTAATGAGAAAGAAATTGAAAATGTTGCTCATATTCTGCTGTGCTTACGGTGATTTCCGGATGTCCCTCCTGGGTGAGTTTCTGAACAATTTGCAAAAGCTGCCTAGGGATAAGCTACTCTGGAAAATGCTGTGTCCGTTGAACACTAGCTGTTCAAGAGGGGTAGCTCATTCCTGTTTTGGTGCCATAATTTGCAGGCAAAAACTGTTGGGAGAATAATAATTAATGGATAGCAATCGTTTAATGTGGATGATATGTGGTTATCTTGGGTTCAATAATATTTATTCTGAGCTGCTGATTATATGTTTGTTTATTATGGTCATACCTGGGTCCTGGTTAGATGCCATAGTCTGTAGTTGAAATAGTTTGATGAATGACCTAGGGCTGATTTTTGCTTAAAGTCTATGTTAAGGTGTTACTCTCTGGGTGATTTCAGACGTTACGAGATCACAGTGAACCACGGTGAATACCTACCTGTGGTCACTGTGTCTTGAACGTCTGTTTGGCGGCCGCCAGATGTTCGCCACGGTCAATACCCACATGGGGTCAATTTGAACCACGCTTCCCGGGCTAGCCGGGGGAATGTCCCGGGAAGCGTGGTCAAAGAGATCCCCAGCGGGGACCCAAAAAAAATAATGTCTG
>QEPC01001916.1:5250419-5276132 GCA_003113815.1 Sphenodon punctatus | reverse complement strand
ACGACCTGCCCGAACAACCGAACACGAACGGCCGAACACGAACGGCCGAACCGAACGGGCGAACGCGAACGCGAGGCACGACCGAACGGCCGAACACGAACACACGAACCGAACACGGCCGAACCGAACGGCCGAACGCGAACACACGAACCGATCGCGGCCGAACCGAACGGCCGAACACGAACCGCGATCTGTTCGCCCATGCCTAGATAGCTGCAAGCAGGTGTTCATTCTTTAACACAAGGTGCAAAATCTGGGAACCTTAGTATCACAGCTGCACAGCATCCAAAAGTACAATGACTTTTGGAACAAACAGATTCAGATTTGGTACCCCCAACCTGCAGAAGAGAGGACTGGGACTATAAGAGCAAGGCAACATATGGGTGTATGGAGCCTAAGTTATCAGCAAGCACAATGTGAGACTTCAGTGTCTTTACTGCTTTGCACGGTGCCTTAACTACTCCATTAAACTGTAGGGTTTTTTAAATATAACAATAACTTTGTGCTCTGTGCTTCTGCTTAAGTAGGGCATTGTTTTGTTGTTGGAAAAACTCAGTTAAAAGGGAAACCTGTTTACTTGGACTCTTTTGAGCCTGGCATGCATCACTGTGGGCAGGGTCCTGCAGCAACTCCCTATGTTGGGTGTATACCTGTCACACGTAACCAGCACAATAACTGCAGTGTGTCTCACCCAATTCATCTGGAAAAATGGAGCAGAGAACTACATTTGCCTGTGGTAGGTGCTTGATTCAAGCCACAAGGACTTCCAGCTGTTTGTCCACTGATTGAAAGAGGCAGGCTGTCTGTTTAACAAGGAACAAAAGGACCACAAGATGGTTTGCTGTCTTTCTGGAGATGTGACTGCAACAGTAGACTGAATTCTGAAGTTGGTAGGCTGGTCTGCACTGATGAGAATACGGACGGGCACTATTGATATGGTGTCATGTGGAACTTTACAGATTACTGAGGACTACAGGGATCTAGGATAGGAGCTGAAAAGGGGGAAAGTCAGGTGACCCCCCCCCCCCTTTTTAGCATTCAAACCAAAATTAGATATTTTCCTAAAAGATATACTTTAGCCACACACAAGTCAGTGGGCTTGTTATATAGTAATTATAGGGAAATTCAATGTCCTGTGTTATACGGGAGGCAAGATTATATGATCTCAATGACATTATTGGATCTTAAAATCTATGAACTGCTATATATTGCAGTGCCCTCTAAAGGTGGTGGAAAGGAGTTTAATAGCTGGCTTTCCAATGAGAATGGATAGCTGGCTTTCAATGGATCCAATGGATGGCTGGCTTTTCAATGAGAACTCCCCATCCAGAATCATTTCAAATAGAAAGCTGGGCTTCCAAAGTGTAAGGTTTTCCACCAAGCATCATAGTAAGTAAGGAGGGATGCCATTTGAGATAAATGGGCCCTAAGTCACACAGAGCTGGGCAAAGACCCAGCATACTAGGCCTAGAAGAAGCACACACTGTAAGAGATAGGCCATGCCCTGAAAAACTGTCTGGAAAACGTACAATCTTGTTGTACGAGACAAGACAGACACAGAATGGTATAAAGAGATGGGACTATGCAAGCAGAGTGATCAGGAACATCCTTGGCAAATGTCATGCTCATTTCATTTTGTGAATGCAGTTGACAGTAGACGTACCATCAAAATGGTTGCATGGGTAACAGTCAGGGCTTAACTTGTGCCAGGGTTTGGCAAGGCTTAGCTCCGCACCTCTTTCAAGCTTTGCCACTGATGCTACTCTGCAAGACCCCACCCACAGCTGAATGCATCAGTCTTAGCCTCTCTCCCCCTCCCAGGCCCGCTGGCAGGGCTAGGGCTGGGCTTGCTGTGGGAGGGCAGGAAAGATGCTGCTACTGCCACCTGCTTGGTAATGAGAGAGTTTTGTTACCAAATGGAACAGCTAATTGGTGGTGGTGACAATGACAGCCCCCATCAAATGTAATCCTATCCTGATGAAGGGCTAGCAAAGAAGGGGTCAGAAGAGGGACTGGTGAGTTGGTGGGACCTGGCAGGGTAGCTCCGTCAGCCCCTCTGAATACCCCACTCCCATGCTTCTGGGATCAAAGGGTGGGACATCTGGGGCAGGCCTGATCCCCAGCACTTCTATTATTACAAACTAATCACTGGTCACAGCTCTAGCTGCAGCATCTCATAGCACAGACAATCTGCAACGTAGACAAGCAGTTCTGGTCCCCCTTTCCCATCCTAATTTATGCTGTAATTTTTCTATCATGAACCGTGAAGACAGTGTGAGCAAGAGGGAAGCTTCTTGGTGTCTCTGAGGCATGTTTTTGCCACTGGAGCAGTGCAAAGCTGCTTTCCCAGACTAGAGCCTTGAGCCCAGACTGACTAGGTGTGGACACAGTATTCCATGCAGGCCACACTCCACCATTAACGGCAATGGGAGTTTTTCCATTGACTTCAATGGATGGAAGATTGTGTTGTACCTTCAAGTGTAGTCAATTGCATGAGGATATTTTCATCTTTATTTTTTCTCACATTCTCTATACAACTGAACACTCAGGAAGAGTGCTCGGCAGAGGAGGTATAGTGATACAGGCCCTTTTCAGACGGACAGCCCCCCTCACATGTGTGCCGGTGGGTGGACGTCTGTGGGAACACTGCGGCAGGTGGTATGTGTGCACTCCTGCGCTCCACCCATCATTACCCACGCATGGAGCAACGGATACCAATGCTGGATGCTCTGTGCATGGAGATCGGTGGCGCTGGGCGAGGGTCCGTGGGAACACACCCCCACCCACTGCCCACCCATCCCTGTTAGAAAAGGGCCTAAAATGGAATTGCTAGTTGGTCCATCATTTAATTTTGTGAGAATAAGAGATTTAGAGAAACATGGGAGAAGTTAAACAGGCACAAATATTCTCTAGCTATCCAAAACTTTGGTCCTCTTATTGAATAAGCTTTTTCAGTGGAAAATGAACTGAAAACATAATTGCTGCTACAACAGTATCGTTTAAAAGGCAAGCGGTAGTTTTCTGATGTACAATTGGATGACTGCAGTTCCCCTTCCTGTTTGCAGAACGGAGATGGGTAGCCATCCTATGAAACTGTGACAGGAAGTTTTGAAACACCTCTTCTTAGTTTAATATATATACAAAAATTCTTAAAAACAATTAATAATATTGTAACGTCGGAAGCATGTCTTTCAGTGCTGTTTTATAGTTTGCCAAATTTCTGTTTATCATGAATTTATGAAAAAAGATTAGAGTAATGCATAATTATTTAGGTCTTGGAATCAGAAGTTTCAGTTTCATGCCATTTCCTCAAGTGTGGAGTATGGTGTTCATCTCCAGATGGCCCTATACAAATGCTCGGCTGTACTTCACTCACTCTTTGAATGTCAAGCATCTCTGGGATTAAATACATCACCAGTTAGCATCTTATATCCATTTGACAGAAATGATTCCTCATTATTTCATATGCTTAGTCTCTGATAATTATACTCTTCTCTTGTGAGACTAGGAGGTAATTTTAGGAGAAGGGGTTTGTTTTTCAAATGTTATTTGCCCAATATACTGCAAATTGAATCAGAGCAATGTTCCAGAGTCTCGTGGACTGGAAGCCCTTTGGAGCAGAGACTGTCTTCACTCTTCTTGTGTTCTGTGCTGAACAAACACAATGTTGACAGTTAAGCAATATATTTATTAACTGGAGCTTATTAATTCTTCAGAGTGCAGACATTTCTCATAGTGCTCCTCTAGATCAGTATATGAAACTATGTGCATGTGCACATCCTCATGGAACATTTCCTCTACTGGAAAAAATTTTTTTATATGCAAGAGTAAGAGTGCCAGTTAGTGCCCATGGGGATGATCTTTTAATTAGCTATGTGTCTGGCTAACCAAATATGTCTGCCAATAACGCTACTTCAAAGAGAACCACACAGACAGGGCCTTGTCCAGTGAAGTCAGGGGTCTGCACATGCAACACTGAGGCCTAGGAACGTGCTTGTAAACAGGTCAGGACCATCATATCTTTTTCTTTTTACATTCTTCCTTTTTTACATTAACATTTGGGAAAGGTTGATTTGTAGTAGGAAGGGGGTGGGACAAAATACCCTTTTGAATTTTCCAGCTTTTGATCCTGATGTTCCTCATGTGCAGTGCAAATGATGCCAACCTGTAGGCTGCATGGGGGGTTGTGAGGTGGGATTCTTCTGGCTTCGAACCACAGGTAAATGGCCATTTCAGCCATACTTGTAAAACTGAGGGGAGGATTCACCCCTATTCATCTGCATGGACTACCCATGTGATCTCTGCTTTAGGCAGAGGATTACTGACATTTGCACAACACTCTTCCTCCCTGCCAACTCACCAGGAGTTCTTTAATGTGTGTTTATCTAGCCACGTATAGCATTGCATTCACATAGGGTATTTTCAGACGTTACGAGATCACGCTCAACCACGGTGAATCCCCACATGGTGATCATGATCCCGTAACATCTGTTGGGGGGAACGGAAGCTCCCCCCCAGATGTTCACCCCTGTGAATCACAGGGGGGAAATCACATTCAACACACAAACAGAGGTCCTGGCCAGACCATCTCCGTTTGCGTGTTGAATGTGATTTCCCCTCCCATGATCAAGGGGACCGTATCATATGTCCCCCTACCAAGGCCCGCAATCAGTGGTGGGATTCCGGGCCGTGGTCAATGCGGGCTGGCGCTGCGGCCGCATTGGCTGCGGTACCCACCCGTCTCCCAAGAGGGCGGGCGGCCTAGGGAGCGTGGGGGGGGGGGCGCATGCGGCCGCACATTGTGCCGCACGGCCCCTTCCCAATTCCCCGCCAGGATCAGCCAGCACGTCTGTTGGACGTGCCGGTTTGATCCCGGTGGGGGATCAATGGGTGATTCCATGATGGGGCCAATATAGGCCCCGTCACATCTAAAAATACCCATAGCTGCTGACTGCACAGCTTTTCACCACCTCCCTACATCCCACTGATACTTCCCATGCTCTTTTGCAGTGTTCAAAAAATAGCACAGAGTAGAGAGGGAATCCCCGGTCTAGGACTCTCAGACTACACCCCTATGGTCACTCAGAGGTGGGAAGTGACAAACAGGAATGGACACATCAGGAACTGGAGCTTATTATTATTTTTTATTTATTTACTTATTTATTTATTTACAATTTATATCCCGCCCCTCCTGCCCAAAGGGCAGCCCGGGGCGGCAAACAACATTCATTAAAACAATATCAAATTTTAAAACAATTTAAAAATACAATATGTGGGGAAAGCCCCCATCCCTAGCCCTTGCCAAAAGCCTGATGGAACAGCCAGGTCTTACATATATGCCGAAACAACAGGAGAGTGGGAGCCAGCCGAGCCTCCTCTGGGAGCAAATTCCACAGCACAGGGGTGACCACCGAAAAAGATCTAACATCGGTGGCCACCCGCCTTGCCCGGGGAACCTCCAAAAAGGCTCCCACGGACAATCTCAAGGGTCGCACGGGCACATGGGGAGTGAGGTGGTCCCGCAGATAAGCAGGGCCTAGGCCATGAAGGGCTTTAAAGGTTAAAACCAGCACCTTGAACCTGGCACGGTGCTTTATAGGCAGCCAGCGCAGAGCCCGGAGCATTGGTGTCATGTGCTCCCTGCGACCCGCCCCCGTCAGGAGACGGGCCATGGCATTCTGCACCAGCTGCAGCCTCCGAACGAGCTTATCGGGCAGCCCCATGTAGAGCGCGTTGCAGTAATCCAGCCTCGAGGTGATGAAGGCATCGATGACAGCGGCGAGGTCGGAGTCTGAGAGATATGGCCGAAGCCGCCGGACAAGATGTAACTGCCGAAACACACTCCCCACCATGGCCACAATCTGAGATTCCAAGCTGAGTCGCGAATCGAGGAGCACACCCAGACTCCACACTTGAGACATCATGGGGGGGGGCGAACCCCCCCAACAAGAGGAGATTCAACCACCCCCAGACCCTCCAAGCCCTCGCCCACCAACATCACCTCCGTCTTGTCAGGATATTCAATTGCAGATGGCTCAACCTCATCCAAGCCCCCACAGCTGACAGGCACTGGGAAAGTAAGGAGACTGCATGGCCTGGGTTGATGGAAAAGGAGAGGTGTGGGAGCCAGTGGAGGGTTTTAACTTTTGGTTGATGTAGGAGGTTTGAGATGCAAGGAGTTTGGGATGTTGTTTATTATGATCTCTTCTGCCTGACAGCTAATCTCCATGTAGAGCTGAAATGGGTATTCAATTTCATACCCACGGGTAATACCTGTGATTACGGGTACTGTGTTGGGGAGCTGGTGGGCTACCTGATCGCTGATCCATTACCCAAATACCCCCCAAAACATTAATTTCTGTTACCAATTTACTGATTTTCTGGTTACCAATTGGTAAATCAACATAGAAAACAAAAGAATTGAGATGGAAACCTGAAAGATTGGGACCAGAAGTCAATATTCTGGGGTGGATGTTGACATCCTGGGACATTGGGTACCTGAATCAGGAACTAATCGGGCACTGATTGAATTTGAATTGAATTTATTAGGATTTGTAACATCCGCCATCATCATTTACAGAAAGGCTAAAAAAGTACTTTGTTGAATAAACTTGAACAAGGTACGTTGTCCCCTCCCTCGCTCTCCCCTCTCTCCCATGGTCCCTTACCCACCTTTGTCCCTTCTCCCTCGTTACCCCCCATGCCTAGAACTCCCTCCCTACCCACATTCGCCTCGCCTCCTCCCTCCGCACCTTCAGATCCCTCCTCAAGACCCACTTCTTCCATGCCGCCTTTCCCAATGCCTGTTAGTTGTTTTTCCCCAAATACTTACTATCTGCCCTCTTCTGCAGACTCCTGCCTAACTGTAACCAAGCCAAGCACGCGCACCTGAGACTGTGCAGCCGCTTGCATGTTTGTTTGCTTCTCCCTTGTCTTCCCTTTGTCCCCTCTCCTTGTCGCCCCCTCCTTGTCTTTTTAGATTGTAAGCCATAGGCAGGGACCGCATCTTTATCGTTGTTCTGTAAAGCACCAGGTACATGGCTGGTGCTATACAAACGTTTATTATAATAAACTAATAATAATAATAAAAACTGAAATTAAAAATTATTATGATTACTAGTATACACATTACTGTACCTTGTTATACGAATTGCAATAAGAACAATAAGAACAATTCTTATAATGTGGACATAAATATGAGCCTGGTTCATTCAGCACACAGTGCAAAGGTAGCCAGTCTACACACGTAAAGTTTCTCGTGCTGCTGGAATATCCAAATCAGTTTTTCCAATTTGGAAAAGGCAGTAAGAGAGTCCAAGCATGTTGAAAACAATTACTCCCTTATTTCCTTGTACAGTGGACACTCCATAACACAGTAGACTGCGTCCTCTATTATGTTTCTGCAACATGGACACATCCTTTCACTTCTAGAGATTCCCCTTCTACGGCCCTCTAACATGGCCGTCGACATCTGCTCCATCCTCAATCTGGTTAGAGCAATTCTCTGAAACTTTCCCAGGTTGAAGTTTAAATACCTTTCTACCCCCTCCCCGCAATGCCACAGAATATATAATTGTGTAATATGCGAAGAGCACACACTAGCTTGATCTTCCTGCCACGCTATGTCTCTGATTCTCTGGATTAACATAGATTTTTCAACCAAGGGAATTGACCGTACGTCATCTGTCAAAAGATATCCTAAACCCATCTGGTTCAAAGATCTAGTCACAAAATGTAACCAAGGTGATTGGGCTCAAGCATTAAGCTCAAACCGTGTACGGATTAGTATCCAAAATTTTCAAGTTGATTTGGAACCAGAAATTTGGTGGGCCTGATCCTATGGTCTGCGGATCCTGGGCCACAGTATGCATGCATGTGTGGCTTGCACGCAGAGATCCACGGGCCATGGGATTGAGCCCAATGGTTATACCCGTTTTTACAGGTACTCATTTCAGCTTTACTCCCTAACCTACTTAGGAGAGTTGCCTGCAACCTGGGTATCTCCCAGAAGCGGAGCCTGGCAACAGTGGGAAGGGGCCAGAAGCTTGGAGCAGGGTCAAAGAATGAGGAGCCAGCCACAGTCTACCAAGAAGTTGGCCATGATCATTGTCTTGGCCACTCCTGGCTTAGAATAATAGAATTATAAGGTTGGCAGGGATCTCAGGGATTATCTGGACTAACCCCCTGCTCCAAAGCAGGCCGTCCTATACTTATAGAACTGCAGACAGACGTTTGTCCAGCTGGTTCTTGAAATCATCCAAGGAAGGAGATTCCACAACTTTTCTAGGCAGTCTGTTTTATTGTCTAGAGTTAAGATTTTTTAAGGATTAAAAAATATATATATATTATAAATAAGATTTCATCATAATAAAATAAATAAAAATAAAAGATTAACTTTATTGCTCTTAAAGTTAAGTGGCACCATTACCTTTCTGTCTTGGATAGGATCTGTCTGTTGAGTCAAAAATGGTATTTGCCCTTTTCTCAACAGTGTCACATTGTTGACTCATGTTTGATCCATTCTGACTCCCGAAGTCCCAGATCCTTTTCAGCAGTGCTACTGCCAGGTCAGCTGTCTTCCATTTTATACTTGTGCATTGGTTTTTTTTTTCATTCCTATGTGTAGTACTTTGCATTTGTCTTTGTTAAGACTCATTTTGTTTCTTCCAGCCCAGGTTTCTAATTTAACTAGACCATTGTGTGCTCTAATCCTGTCCTCCAAAGAGTTTGTAGCCTCTCTTCCCCCCAACTTTGTATCATATGCAGAACTGATGAGTATATTTGTGGCAGGGAAGACTCTCTTAGCTAGAATAGTCTGACTACTTGGGGAATCAACTACGTTCGCCATAACACTGTGTTCCCAGTAACTGTTAGCAGGCTTCTAGTCTCAATGGCTCTGAAAGAGCTTACTTTAAATTTAGGAATGGGCCTCCTCTTTGCCCCTTTTATCCCACCTTTGAAAAGCCTCCAAACTAGGGTTCTCCTAGCTCTATAGCTAGATCCCAAGTAATAACATAAATTGCAGCCTTCTCTGACCTTTGCAAACATAATAAATCCAACCTTCTCTGAAGCTCAGTCTCCTCTCAGCTTTCTCCAGGGCGGTGGGAGGTTGAACACGTCTTTTCTCCCTGTAGCTGGGAAGTCTCCCAAGCTGCAGCTTGGCTTTCTCTCAGCCTTCAGCTGCTAAGTGCTTAACTGCACTGCTTGGAGGCACGGCTCCTTTCTCTGGCTTACTCCAGATTGCTTCCCTGTTTGCTTCTGCCTCTTACACTACCTCTCTCAACTGAGAGCTACCATGCTTTTATAGACAGCTGCAGCTCATTAGCTGGTCACATGCTGTCTTCTTTGGCTACGTCTTAAAGGGCCAGTCCAGGACTCCCTCTAACAGGGAGTTAACCTCTTCATAGCCAGCTCCCTGCTACAATATTCTTTACTTCCTCTTCCAAATCATTAATGAAAATGCTAATGAGGACTGGACCCATTAATTATGATTACTTTATTAATTATTAATTATTACTCTTTGAATGTGGCTTTTCAGCCATTTGTGAACCCACTTAATGGTAGATTCATCCGGCTCACATTTCTCCAGCTTTCTTATGAGAATGTCATATGAAACCATGTCAAAAGCTTTACTGAAGTTGAGATATATTTTGTCTGCTGCATTCTCCTCATCTACTAAGTCTGTTACCCTGTCAAAGAAAGGAACAGGATTGCTCTGGCATGATTTGTTCTTAAATTCATGTTGATCATTAGTTAATAGTCCCACTGGGGTTCTAGTTATTGGTCTCACAAAAGCTGTTTTCAGACTGATTCTGGACTGCCCACACCTGGAGCTGCCTGGGTCCAGGTCATACGGATCTGGTGGGTTCCCCTGCCCACGGTCCGCCTGTGGGGCAAACCCCACCACCACCATGGAGTTGCAGGGTAGATCATCCGTAACACAATGGTATTGCCTGGGGCAACGACTGGCTGGAAGTGGAGCAGCAGCGTGGGTTCGTGTATCAGACAGAGTGCTGCTCTGCTTTGAGCTGGTGCCCTGGGTTTGATCGGCCCACTCCGCGCCTGCTCCACCTAGACATCTGACACGGAGTCTTTAGTCGGATGAACTACCCGGGGCTGAAGCAGACTAGCATGGCCTGTACCACAGCAACCAGTCCATCTAAAAGCACCCAGTGATTCAGGTTTGTGGTCACTGAATGTATTTGGTGAGCATCTGCCTCAGTTTTGCACATTTTGCTGTGAGGATGTATTTACTAATGCAATCACTGTGTGCTGGGATCCCTTTTGAAATATTTTTGTCCCTGTCATCTAAAGAAAGAATATGCTTCATTGAAGTTGTATAGATTTTAAAGTAACCTCCCTGCCTTCATTCTTATCAAATGCTATGGCATTTCATCCATAAAATGTCCTTTTAAGACAGATTTTGTTTCAATATTTAAAATATTCATTCAAAAAAACCTGTTAGCTCTCATTTTCTATTCTCATTGGCTATTTGTTATCAGAAATTATCACAGTGTTATTTTGTTCAGTTTATTGCATTGAAAAGCTTTTTCCTACTCACCTCTTTGTCCCTTCCACACACAGATTATTTCAGCATTTATAACATTTTAGTACAAGTGCTCTGACCTCTTTCTTCTTCAAACATGATGCACGTCTTTATGCTCAGAAGGGAAAATGTCTAGCAGTAAAAGCCCTGCCAGAATACAAGTACCCCCCTCCCCCCAGCAACAATCCAACACTCGTAACCTATTTTATCTAGGACACTTTGGTTTTCCTCACTTGCTAGTACTTGAAGTATATTCCATACATCTTAACTACGTGGTGTTGCTGGTATAAACTGACATAACTCCACTGGCTTCAAAGGAGGTAGGCGGTTTATACCAATTAAAGATCTTGCCTGTGGTTTTCAAAAGGATTTTTTAAAAAAAATAAAATTAAAAGTTATTTACCTTAAAAACAAGATCCACAAAATCCAAGTTCAACATCTGCTTTTGTAGGGAAAAACACTAATGCTATGACTAGAAGAAATCCAGGTTATTTAACAAGATTTCCCCCTGATTCTGTTTAAAAAACAAACACATTTGTAGAGGAGCATAAAATATTTATCATTTATCTACAGCCTTCTGCCTCTCAGGTAAAGATGGGAAATGTATGCAAGTAGATTTTTAAGATGCACGTTCTATTTCTGATAGACCAGAACAACTGGAGCAAATCAGATCTCTCATTTAAACATGCATTTATACATTTTAAAAAATGTATAATATTGACTATATCAGGTGTAATGGCTTCTCTATAGTCATTATGATTCACAGTGTAGATCTTTATTTGGTATTGCATCAATTTGTAGTATGGACTGTCATGACGTTAATAAAGATGTAAGATAATAAAGTTATGGAAAGAAGAGGAACTGACAGATGCGTAGTAAGTCACTTTGCATATTAACATCTCAACTTGTTCAAAAAAGGGTGAAATTTTCTGACCTCTGCCTTGAGGATGTCATATCTAAGATGGAATTTTCACCATCTGTACCCATCTCACAAATGTGGGATATGTGTTGACACTAAGAGACACTCCACTTGTGGAAGATGGTGGACAGAACTGTAATGCAGCTAGAAAAGAATCAATGTTTGCTTTAAAACATCAAATAGTTTGGATCTACACTGGGGACTAACAGTCTATATAGATAATTAATATCAAGGTATTAAATAGGAAGTGAGAAAGTGTTAGAAGAATTGGTAACTTCTGCTTATGTTGACATGCTATGAACATACCCAATGTGATTCTAGTTAAGTATAGGGGATGGGGTTTTTATTTGTGGGCTCAGATAAAGGGTGAAAACAGACATGACGTTAACCACCCTTTATGCATGTTGCAGGGCTGTATTGGTGCCCTATGCAGCCCTGCAACATGCATAAATGACCACCAAGGGTGGTTAAAGGGTGGTTAGCGTCATGTCTGTTTTCACCCAAAGTATTCCATGTTTGAGCCCTTTGAACATTTTTGCAATCAACTTATGAACACCCAAAAACAAAGATTATAGTAACCATTGTACAACCCCGTATTGACATGACACCACCTTACAAAAGAACCCCTTCAAGTAGGAGAAAACAGAAAAACTATAATGATTTTCAGATACAGTTGACAAGAGACCATTTAGTAAACTTTAATTTTTTTTTTAACTAACACTATGCAGGGATGTTGTATTCTAGGCTGCTACTAATAATCTCATCAGAATGCAAAAGCAGTGACTGTGTTATAAAACCAATGATCTGTTATATTCTGCAAGAATTTACAAAAGCCTAATGTCATTTACTACACCATGAGAACCATACTTGGATTAAAAAAAAGAATTCAAAAACTGATTACAGCTGATGAAAAAATAAACTGTTTGCTAATCTAATGCTTTAAAGGTATAACATACTTTTGGGGGTAAAAAGGAATGTGCTGATGTCTTCAGATTGGAATGAAATATGTGCTCAGAAATGGATGCCCAACAAGTCATTCAGCGTTGAATCATATCCAAGCATTGCTGCAAAGTAAGGATCCATCAGTCTGCGATTAATGCTGAAAGTGTTCTGTGGCTCAGACTGAAGGGAACTTACAGCCTCAGAATTTCTTGTTTGTTTTTTTACTAGCTCTCTTGATGGGGAAAAGTCTAATATTTTTAGGTGTGTGTTTATTACAAAGGAGGGGATTATTTGTATGGGACAAAGAGCAAACCATAACATAATTAATATGAAGGAAGTGTGAACTATGTAATAATATCCATCACTTCTATAGCTCTTCACCACATACAATACAATGTGCTTTGCAGACAGCAGCAGCTGCAACAGATATGAAATGTATATATGCTTATGATAGGGTGTTTTTAAACAAACAAGGCTGTGGGGGGGAAGGGGCATGGCCGCTGAGTCACTCAGCTGCGGAGCAGCCACTCAGGTGGAGTGTGTGGGGAGGGATGTCACGGGGTTGGGGTCCACTACCCCATGTTTCTCGGTTAGGTTACTCAGTTTCCCTCACTTGCAGACCACCTGAACCAGTTCACTCTCTTGCTGATTCAGTCCTGCAAGGGGGACAACCCTTTTGTCACCCAAACTCCCAGAGACTTTCCATTCTCAGACTCTCTCTTTGGGTTCGCAAGTGCTTGAAGGCACAAGATACTCAGATTGTGTTCCGCAATGTACGACAACAGAAAGCACTTCTTAGTAAAGAAGAAAGTTTATTGATTACATAAACAAAGGTAGTTTGAATGCAGAGTGACAAATAAAACAAAAGTGAATAATGCAATCCTAATCTGTTTGAGTAAGTCCCTGGTTAATATCTTACCCTACAGAAGTCCATCCTAGCCCGATGTAGTGGGCTGGGCCTTTGTCCTTGAGCTGGTCAGCCAACGATGTCTCCACTCCCAACTGAGCTTCCAACTGAATCCAACTGCCCAAGGGAAAAAGCTCTCCCTTTAAATATCTTTTCAGCTTTCTTTGTCTGACTTTCCCACCTCGGGAGTGTGTGTTCTTGGTCATGTCCGCAGGAAAAGGTTCATTTGCAACTCAATGTTTCTGCCTGGCTCCTGCAGAGGTGTTGGCAGGTTTCTCTGAATACACCGTGGGCATGGCTTTGTCTGTTTCCATTGCATGAAGTGAGTTTCCAGTTCTCAGCTTGTACATTACATACATGTTTAACGTTTACTTTTACATATTTGTTAGACCTGTAGTCCCGTATCTCCCTGCGACAAGGGATTCCAACAGGCAGCTCCCAGCGTGGCTATCATAGCAGCCACCTTGCACTTCCCCTACCATGGACCATGGGGAAGGGAGAAGCATGCTGGCCTGGCCTTTGAAACTGACATGTCCCAGATGTGAGCACTGGAGAACCAGGCATCCCAGTGCTTGAGTCCTGTTCTTGTGACTTGCAAAGGCCGTGTCCCCCACCCACAGTGTCTGTGAGTGGGGGACCTCTGTGCTCGTATGGGTGGCCACCCCAGTTCAGATGGGCAGGAGATTTGTGGGCACCTGTTGCCATGTGCTTTTTGTGCTTGCCCCACATGGTGCACTCTAGATTTCTCAGCAGTGCACTGAGTGGCCAGGAGCGGGCGCTGCATGGTTCACGGGAGTGCATGCTCTCCTGCACCACCTTCAGATGGATGTTTGGATGAGTGGCTCCTGGGTGACTGTGGATGGTAGCATCTCATTAAAAAACATCTATAGAAGAGGGAACGCAGGCTACTTGCTCTGCGGAGGGAAGCGGTGGAGTCCAGCTCCTCACATTGGACTGCTTCTAAAAGTCACCATTGTGACTTCTGTCCAGGTGCATGCTCACCCAATAGTGGTAATTCATAGGCCCTCTTTGTACAGAAGCCGCCCCCCTCACCCATCACCCACCCGCATCCCACCCATCTCCACCCATCACCGACGCATGGAGTAACGGGCGCCAATGGCGGATGCTCCATGCGTGGAGATGGGTGGAGGTGGGTGGGTGGCCATGTAACGGCCTGCCCATGTACCGTCCCCACGCTGTGGCCTCCACCCACCCACCCCCTGCACCGCTGACCCATTTGAAAAAGACCATAGAGTCACTCATTGAGTTTAATGATCAAATGATTATGGTACCCAAACTCATGGTACAAATTACTATTCAACATGAAAATGGATATCGCAATCTGGTCCTAAGCATCTTACCTTAAGGTCTCAAAGTGACTCAGTGGCAGAGTCTAGTGCCTAACTGGTAACAATCCTAGAGCCTGTGGTAGAACTCAGGGGCCCAATTCCATCCATTCCATGGAAGGAATTCTGAATGAAGTTCACAAGAATTGTGTACGTATGTGAAAAAGTACCCCATTTGCACAATTGAAACCTCAGGCTCAGTCCCCGAGGCCAGATTGCTGTTCTACAGTAGGATGAAAATGGATATAAGGAGCTGCCTGAGTCAGACCAATGGTCCATCTTAGCTCAGTATTGCCATATCCTGACACGGCAGCAGGGTTTCAAATCTGGTTCTCCAGGGTCTCTGGCAGAGGCCTCACCCAGGCATGCTACTCAAGACCCTCCAAGATTCTCAGCAGAGGCATCACCCAGGCATGCTACCAGAGATTCTGAATTGGAGATACCAGGGATTGAATTCGGGACCTTATACATGCAAAGCATGCGCTCTACCACCTGAGTCACAGCCCACCCTAACCCAAGATGGAATTACAAAGAGTTTCAGAAACTTAATTTCTATCAAAAGATTGCTCCCTTATTCTGAAATAAGTGTCTCTTATTTCAGAAGGGCTGATCCTGAAATAACTAAACTGATTTAGCTATTCTGGTTCCCACTATTATTCAACAAACCCTCAGCCATTAATCAGGCAGATTACCAAAGAGATCATAATGAGTCAGGACTGGGTCCTCTGTGAATAAGGGCTTGCCTAACACAAGCAAGTTTAAGTTAAAATGATGCCAAGTTACAGTCAGTTAGATTGAACTGATGAGGAAATAAGTTTCTGGCATACTAAAATAAGGACTCAATGGCACATGGGATAGATAGTGTGTAGGTGGGAGATGGAGGATACAGAGACAATAGAAAGCCCTAAAGGGCATGCTGTGGAGTTTCCTAACAATGCTGTTGCTGTGGGTGGGGGGAATGTCATTTACAAAAGTCATTTACAGCAGGCCTCAGGAAGAATTGAGGATGCTGGCTGATGACGCAGCAACCATGCTAAAACTGTTCCACTTGGGGCTATATAAAGGCTCCAGCACAAGCCAGAGGGGTGGCTGAGGAAGAGAGGAGCAGACCCAGGATGGACCCAGCTCACTGGACAAGGATACCTGGGGTCCCACTCCCACAGCCATGACAGTAGAGCCAAAGAATCAGGCAAGGATAGGGCCACTTTTAGAAGATCACGCTGTGCGCTCGTGCGGGGTTTCAAAAACCCTGCGAGGAGAGATTACACATGATGCCGCCGGCAATCGCGCGCCTGATATGGCGCCGCACATTCTTTTCAAGCTGTGAATGACCTACCCCGATCAGGCTCCCGGTCAGTTCGTGGCTTGAAAAGAATGCGCGGCGCCGTATCAGGCGCGTGATTGCCGGCGGCGTCACTTGTAATCTCTCCTCGCGGGGTTTTTGAAACCCCGCACGAGCGCACCATGTGATCATCTAAAAGTGGCCTGAGACCCATATTCCAGGCAGGGTGGCCATTCCTCCCCCTTAAAAAGAGGATGCTTATGAAAAATACATGTTGCAGCGCTGCATTAATTCCCCTTCCTGCCCAGAAGCTGCTGCAGCAGCTGGCAGTTCCGACTCCTGGGCAACAACGGAGGTGCATACCAGGGGGGAGGCGGGTCATGCACTCCCTCCATGGCTGTTCTCCATGGCATTGGCTCTTCAGGCTTAAATTGCAAGCCCCGGCGGCTGTGCAACAATGTAGCCACTACCTACCAGCAGGGATGTTTTCTTCAGCTGCTCCTGGGGTTGCTGCGATGAGGGGGTCCAGCTTGCCATCTGGAACGAAGAGGGGTGAAGGTGAGGGGGATTGGGACAGAGCTTGTGCCCCCTCCCTGCCCTCCCCCCCCCACAGAACACCGGAAGTGCCGGGAGGCTTAAATTGCAAGCCCCGGCGGCTGCGCCGCAGGCCGCCAGCCGGCGGCCGCGAGCCGAAGGGACGCGGCCAAAGGGTGCGGCCCTTTGGGGCCCTTCGGGGCCAGGAGGGGGGGAGGGGGGAAAGGGTTGTGGGGAACAAGTATGGAAGGGGGATAGGATAGGGGAAAAAGGAGGGAAGGGTGATGGGGGAGTAGTACCCATGTTGTTGATGGAGAGGAGGGGGGGAGGAGCAGGAAGGAGTGGTGGCTTGTGGGGTAAAGGGTAGGGGAATAGTGGAACAAGATTATTGGAGTGTTGTGAGGAAAGGAAAAGAGGAGTTAGGTTGTGATGGGGTATCGTGGGTAGGGTTAGGTGAGGAATTAGGAGAGTGGGAAGAACTGGACAATTTGGTACTAATAAGTGATGTGGGTTTAGTGGGGCCACCTCCCCCTGGTGAGAGGGGGGTGGAGGTGGTAAGGTTTGTTATAGAGGCAGCAGGAGATAAGATAGAGGCAGGAGGGATGTACCCGGTGTTTGTGGGAGAGGTTATTGAGTGGGATATAGGCTAAGTGGGTATGTGGCTATGTAGTGGTAGGAGTGTTAAGTAGGGTTTTTGTGTAGATATTTGTGAATTTTTTGAGTGTGGTTTCGTTAATATGGGAAGCCTGTAGCTCCTTGGCCTATTTTGGGGCCAAGGGGTGGGGGATGGGCATTGTTGTTGAATGTTGTAATGTTAGCTGGCCCTCCCGGTGAGAGAGGGGGGAGCCTGCTGAGTATCCTGGTGGGAGCAGGATACATGGAGGTTGGGGCCACCGCCTGAATGTAGGGGTGGCCAGATAGGTTAGGATGGGATTTTGTTAATTTGGGTTATTATTGAATTAATGTATTGTTTTGAGACTGTGTGCTGGACCCCTGCGTGGGCTTGGTTTTTCCAGCGAATGTATAATTTTTGTTGTGCGCCACCTCGAGTCCTTGGAGATGAGGCGGGATATAAATAAATATGATATAGATATGATATGATATTCAGTCATATGTCGCAAGGAGGTGGTGGTGTGCTTTGAGCCAATGCAGTGTTGTATTTCATGCATGTGTCTTTTAAGCGTTCCCCAAGGAGCTCCCAGCATGGGTGTGGGTTGGACTGGGAAGGTGGCTGGCTGCAGACCTGTGGGTGGGTTCATACGGGCAGGGAATGCGTGGGCACCTAGCTGCATGCCCTTTTCTGACTTGCCCTGCACGATGCATTCTGGATTTTTCGGTAGTGCTCCATGAGTGGCCATGAGTGGGTGCTGCGTGGGTCATGGGAGCATGCTTCCCCCACTTCCCCTTCACATGGGCATTCAGATGAGTGGTTGATGGGTGGCTGTGCATAGTAGCATCTCATTTAAAAGCACCTTATGGGGATTGTGGCCCTAGTGTTTAGGTTATATTGATAGAAAGGGGGTGGGGGGTGGAAACCAGGCTAACACTTTTTCCTGGTCTTTCAGTGCGAGTGCAGGCTAAGAAGTCTCCCACTAAAGTACTCAATAAAGGCTGAACTAAAGAATTGAAATACGGTTGCACGTTCATTTTCTCTGTCTGTCTCCCCCCCCCCCCAATAAAATAACAAACAATCCTAGATTTTCCCGTCAATAAAAGCAAGGGACATGTTCCTTATTCAGTCTACACTTTCTTTTTAGACACGTTTTGGTGTAACAAGGACAGGGCTGAGGGTACCTAAAGCTTCAAAACATTGTGTATTCCGAAGTTTGCTATGAAATACTTACCCTAATCTCTCTTTCTTCCTTCCTCAACATTCATTTTATTTTTTCCCGATAGTGTCAAGTCCAATGTTAAACATTTGCTTGAGTTTTCATATCGATATTACCTTATATTGCCATTACTGAACAGTTTGGGGCTTTGTGGCTAGCTACCATGACAATAGATGCACAGCCTGGAACCAGTTTTAGTTAATTAGAGTCAATCAATCCAAACTTTGCTAACTTACTCATGTGAAACAATAGTATAATGAACCAAAGTCTGCAAGATGATTGGGAAACACAAATTATTGCACCCTGATAAATTAAATGTGACTATTACAAAACCTTCCTTCTAAATGAATACTCAGAGAGGGAATGTATGGGTGAATAAGCATAATTTAAAATGCGGAGGGTGGGGTGGGGGAATAAAGAAGCTGTTACAACCCCACTTTACTGTTATATTTTTTCTTTAAAAGAACAAAAATATCCAAGTTACCATATATGTATGACAAAATGTGCATGAGCTTTATGACCACACTTGAAAAAACCTCAAGTATTTTCAGTCAACCCATTACGCTTTGTTGGCTCATTTTTCAAAGACAACTGCATGATTCTTAAACTGTTTAGTGCCAGTGCTATCTCTCAGGGTTGGTTGAGTTGGTCCTAAGGGTTAGCACTGTGGATTGTGCCGATAATGTTATTTGACATCTTAAGAAATGTCATTCTTCCAAAAATCACTGTCATCTTCTACCATTATCGTCAGTGGGAGTTTTGCCATTGACTTTGCCATTGGGTGCAGGGTTATTTCCTCGGTTCCTATTTTGCATATCCTTCACCAACAATCATGGTTTAAAAGCCTACTCTCATTCCTGAACGTATCCTGTTTAAACTCCTGGTACTCATGTTCAAAACACTCCACGACCAAGCTCCCCCTTACCTCTCGGACCTAATCTCCCTACGCACTCCTGCATGCGCTCTCCGCTCCTCCTCTGTCCCCTCCCTCACTCTCCCTCGCTTCTCCTGCTCACCTAACCGCCTTCGTGCCTGGAACTCCCTCCCTACCCACATCCGCCTTGCCCCCTCCCTCCGCTCCTTCAAATCCCTCCTCAAGACCCACTTTTTCCTCGCTGCCTTTCCCAATGCCTGCTAGTTGTTCCCCATATACTTACTGTCTGCCCTCCTCTGCAGACTGCTGCAGCCAACCTGATTGTAACCAAACCAAGCACACGCACCTGAGACTTCGCATCTGCTTGAATGTTTGTTGTTTGTTGGTCTTCTCCCTTGTCTCTCCCACTGTCCCCTCTCCCTGTCTCCCCCTCCTTGTCTTTTAGATTGTAAGCCACAGGCAGGGGCCGCGTCTATTTCTATGTTCTGTACATCACCAGGTCACACTACTGGCACTATATAAATGTTTATAATAATAATAATTTGCTCGTTGATATTACCCCAGTTTACAACAGGATACACTTGGCACCTTGTTGCAAAAGAAAAGGAGAATCTCCCCAGTCACTGTAATGTTAAAAGACTTTAGAGATCCTTTTATTAAAATAAGGTGTGGGCAGGCATGGAGAACCATGGCTTTTTATCTGCTAATTCTTATTACCTTCGGAAAGGAACTGGTTTTTGTAGTGGCCATAAAATATCAAAATTACTTTTAAAGTTATTGGTTCTGATTTTACATGTTAAATCCCCAGTTTGTATGCTAGTTGCAATATGTCACCCCAGTCACTTAATGCTGTGGCGGGAATGGAATTTCAGCCATTATACTTCTGATTTTTTTTAAATGAAAAAAGAAGAGTGTCCTAGCACACACATACAAACTGAAATTTGCAAAAATATGTGGGACAACAGCACAGACTTGATGTATTAGTGCACACACATACTTGATCATAACACTTATTTTATATACAACTTTAAGGCTTGTGGAATGTTCTGGACTGGCAGCCCTTGCAACTTTGGGTATCCATTAGCACCAGAAAGACTCCTTAAAGCATGGGTGTAAGGACTGACTGGTGCTAGAACTGGCAGCCTTGGTGCCTGGCTGACTGCACAGCACCACCAGCTCACGCTGGCCCAGCTTTTGTGCTGATGACCTACTCAGCACTGGCCAGGCCAAACTTCCCTCAGCCTTGCTCTATGCCTCCTGGTTGGCTGCCTGAAGTATAAAAGGCAGACCTGAAGTCACAAGAAGCTGAGTTGATCATCTGTCCCATCTTCTTGTCTCCTTGCTTGGTTTTCGTCTGCTCCCCTGCATGTGCCTTTGGACTGGCTCTGCTTTGCCCTGGACCTAGAGTGTGTTTGGACTGGCTGGCTCTGCTTGGATTCTGTCTGCCCCTTGCCCTGAAACCAGTCTGTCTGTCTGCCTGCCTGCCTGCCTGCCTGCCCACGTTCCTAGGTTGGGGCTCGGAATCCACTATTATGCCCACTTGGTGGCTGCCTGCGAATCAGTCCTTCTGACTCTCTCTGCCCCTACCTGCTTGTCTGGGTGCCCATTGTGAGATTCCTGCCCATCCATCCTGGCCCCTGTTCTGTGGGCCAGTTCCCTGCCTTAATGTCCTGAACTCCTGAAACCTTGGATCCCGATCCTGCTAGGGTGTGCACTTAGTTTTCGTTATTACAATAATGAAAATGATTTTTTTTAGTTTTTGTTTTCATTATTACAATAACGAAACCGAAACCAATAATAACAAAATCAATAATGAATATTGTTTTTGTTATTCATTTCGTTATTGGCTGGCAGTTGTTTTCGGAGGGAAAATGTGGAGAGGGGAGGTGGGAACAGACATCTCGGACCCATTTGGGAGGGAAACAGTGTTGAACTCTTGAACTGGGCCTGTGATGGGAGGGGAAGGACCTGATGGATGTAATCAGTGGCCAGTGTTTATCTGATGGATGTAATCACTGGTGATGTGGAGTGTTTTATGAAGGACAAGGTTGAGAAATGGGTGATGTATATGAATGTGTGTGTGGGTGCACACCCAGAGCACAAGCATCCCCCACCATGTGAACCCCCCCACACCCACTCAGCAGATGTGTGCTGGCATTCCACCCAGTGCATATGGACCCAGCTGGGAGATGGATCCATCTAAAAATGGCCTTAGGCTCCATGCACCCACACTTTGCCTTGGTCTTTCAACCCCAATTCTCTTCCTCTGCAGGTTGTGTGCAACACTGAAGCTGGGAACAGGATGGGCATTTAGAGAAAGACCCTGTCCTTTCTCTAAATGTTTTTATTTGCCCTGGGGAGAACAGGGCAGCTGAATACTAGGGGGCTGTATATGGGGGAAACAAGGTTGATGAATGTGGGATGTATACACACAGAGAGAAGATTGGGGGCAGCTAGGCAGTGGGATAGGTATTTGTATCAGGAGGGGTCAACCAGATGGTGGTGTGGAGTGTTTATGGAAGACAAGGTTGAGAAATGGGTGATGTATATGAATGGACAAAGCTGCGGGGGAAGTAAGGGTGTTGGGGAGTGTATGTATCGGCAATGGGCAGACAATGTTAAGAGGGGTGTATATTTGGGGACAAGCCTGAGAGATGGATGATATGTGTTTATGTACAAGGTTTGGGGACAGGCAGGGGTGGGGAGCAGTGTTTGTATGGGGAGCGGGTATCCCGATGACGGAGGGTGTAGATGGGGGGGAAGGCTGAGAGATTGGTGATCTATCTTGGAGTACTGAAGTATGAGTATTGGGGGACAGTCAGAGGTGGGGGCAAATTGTATGTATGTTTTTGTATGTGCTTTCAATTGTGTTGGGGACAATGGGCAATCCAACAACTGGGTGGATGTCTATAGGAGAAAGAAGGTTGTTGATGTTGAGTATGGCATATGTACTGCCAGACAAGACTGGGGGCAGCAAGAGGTGGGGAGCAGTGTGTGTATGAGAAACAAAACAGCCAGATCCTGGGCAGATGTATGTGGGGGGACAAGGCTCAGAGTTAGCCAGGTGTGGAGAACATTGTCATTATGGGGGTGGGACACACAGGTGTTGGGGGTTGTATACAGGGGGAGAAGGCTGAGATGTGGGTGATGTGTATTCAGAGACAAGGTTTAAGAGACAGGATCTACCTGAGAGGGGAGCTATAAATGAAGGAGAAATTGGGTGTTTTCAAACCGATGTGGGGGAGGGGGCTATGGCCACCCCAGTCATGGAGGCAGCTGCTGCATATTTGGCTGGCTGCACACGATGCACTCCAGATTTCCTGGCAGTACTCCATGAGTGACCAAGAGTGGGTGCTCCATGGCTCTATAATGTTGGGGGCATGGAGGAGCTTGCTGTCTCCAATAGGGGTGTGCACTTAATTTTTGTTATATCGATAACGAAAATGAAAATCTTCATTTTCATGTTCATTATTACAATAACGAAAATGAAATAAATAATTTATTTTATTTGTTTACCAAATTTATATCCCACTCTCTCCCACCACAGGCGGAAATTTCATTTCCGTTATTCACTTCGTTATTAGTGGCAGTTGTTTTTGGAGGAAATATGTGGAGAGAGGAGGAGGAAGCAGACATCTTGGAGCCAGAAACAGTGTGGAACTCTGGAACTGGGCCTATGATGGGAGGGACAAGCAGTCAGCAATGACCTGGTGGATGTATCGCTGGCCAATGAGCAGCACAAGCAGGTCCCAGGCAGCAATCACCCTGTGATTGTTCAATGCATTCTCCCTCCCAGAACCAATCATGGGGGTTCTGCGGAAGGCACTGCAACTTATCTCGGGGACCACCTTGCCTTCCGTGACTCAGGACGGACCCTCCGATCCACTGGAGATTCCTATCTGGAGGTCCCCCGTGTAAGGCGGGGGGCCACCATGGAGAGGGCGTTCTCGGTGGTCAGGCCACAGTTATAGAACTCACTTCCGAAGGAAGCTTGCCTGGCCCCGGGTCTGCTCGCCTTTCGGCGGGCATGCAAGACGTGGCTGTTCACCCAGGCCTTTGGAGGGGAGGGGGGGAGGGAGGGGTAAATGGGGGAGATTGGTGGGGTGGGGAATTTGGGGGAATTGGAGAGTAGGGTTAGGGTTGGGGTTTTTAAAATTATTTAAAAATTGATGTAGTTTTTTAATGTATTTTATTGTTTTATTGTATTATTAGCCGCCCCCAGATGCCGTGGGCATGAGGGGGCGGCATAGAAATGCCAATAAATAAATAAATAAATAAATACAATGTTTATATAGCAGGGTCAGGCTGTCTGACTCTTGTTCTTTGTTAGCTCTTGCTCTGTCAGGTTACGATTACAGAACTCTGGTGCTTGCACTAAAAGTCTTCCCCAGCCCTCGTTGTGTATACAGTCATACCCTTTCCTTATACCATTACATTTTACCTTTTTCCTTCCCCTGTCTGTCTTCCCCTGTACACACACACACATCTATCTATCTATCTATCTATCTATCTATCAGATAGGTTGATAGATTAGATTATAGATATAGAATAGATAAGATATAGATTCAATAACAGATATACCTCATAGTTTTCCTTTCCCTTTCCCCTGTCTCCCCCTATCCATATTATATATAGATATAGATATTAGGCAGATATTAGTTGTATATATAGATTAGATATTATATAGATATTTAGGTACTAGGCTGTTTCATTATATATTATATATATTAGGATTATAGGATATGAATATAGTGTATACATAGGTTATGTTTAGGTTAGATTCTGTATATATGATATACATAAAATTACATATTACATAGTACATATTGTGCGCACTTTTGTATCACAATGAGAAAGGTAAGGAGTTCTGAGAAGTCTGGGGCAGGTGACCCTGGTAGAGAGCGTGAGTGTGGGGGAGTTAGCAAGTCTAACGACACTTGTGCCACCACCTGGTGATGCCTCCTGCTGCTGCTGCTCCTGCTGCCAGAGTCTCTCGCTCTCTGGCACACACAAGAACAAGTCCTTCCCCTCCTGGGCTGCTGCCAGCAAGTTGAGACCCTGACACGTCTTGGGGTGCTACTACCAGTGCTGCTGCTGCTCATGTCTGACTGCCCACCTACCTATTGTGCAGCTCGCTCTAAAGAACACTCTACTTGTCCCTCCCTACCTAGGACTCCTCTGTGTTCAATGGAAAAGTAACTAAATAAAGAAAAACAAATTTTACAAACTTGGCACCTCCTCTGCCCTGCTTCTCCTCCTCTTGGTCTGAGAAGGAGTCCAACTCCACCACCTCCTGGGATGCAGAAGATGGTCCTGCCTCCTCCTCCATGGCTTTCACCTGAACTTCCTCCTCATTCCTTCCATCAGGCAGGCACTGGGCCCTGTGGGCAGTGACACACTCACTCACCAACACAGTCAGGCAAACAACAAACACTCACAGCCACACATCACCACAAAACACACACAGCCACACACACACACACACAGAGCCAATTGAACTTCTTTTTCTGGTTCAGCATGCTGATGAAAACGGAAACAAAATCAAAACCAAAATTTTTGATAATAACGACACTGAAAATGAAAACGAAATAATGATAACAAAAATGAAAACGACAAGTTTCAAAAACAAAAATGAAAAACGACATGGGTCCCTGGTGCACACCTCTACAGCTTCAGTATTGCCCCCTACCTACAGAGGAAGAGGGTTAGGGCTGAAAGACCAAGGCAAAGTGTGGGTGCATAGAACCTAAATTGCAAGTGAGCACTATATGTGACAACGTCTTTACTGCTTAGTGCTTACATGGCATGCAGGTTAAGGCAGGAGCCTTAACTTACAAGTTCCAATCTTTTTGGAGCATCATTAAATTCATACGTGCCTCTTAAACCAAAGGTTTTTTGATCCTGTAATAGAACAATAACCTATTAGATTTAAGCACAGATGTGGGAGGTCACTCATGGGCTACAATGAAATGTCGCTATCTCTCCCATGACAGTAACCCTGAAAGCTAAGAGCATTGCTGATAATTTATACATTAAAACTATCCCCCCCCAAAAAAAACCCCAAACACATTTTAGAAATAGTTAAAAATATGTTTTTATTTACATGATAAGACATCTCACATAACTCTGAGTGGTTCGTCTAAATTATTGTCACTGTCATTCCACCCTGTAGAGGTCACTGCTAGACAAAAACCTATGATGGCATTCCTTATTGTTCTCCAATCACTGCACCTGTCAAGCACTGGGTTGTGAGCGGTAGGGGCGGGAAAACCAGTAAATCCGGTATCCGATAATGCCGGTACCGGGTGTACCGGCATTATCGGATTCGACCCGGTAATCCGGTCCGGGTACCGGATTCCGGGTACCGGATTTTTTTACATTGCAGCCATTTAAAAATGGCTGCAATGTAAAAAACTTAAAGCCCCAGCAAAAAAGTTTAAAAAAACAAACCCTCCCCGAGTCCAGGCTGCGCGGGTGGAAGGGGGGACACCCCCCACCCACCCTGCCCAGCCTGGATTTTTGTTTAAAAAAAGA
>QEPC01001916.1:5227147-5239484 GCA_003113815.1 Sphenodon punctatus | reverse complement strand
TAGCTAGCTGCCACCAGCATGGTGGCTGGACATGTTGAAGGTCAGAGAGAGAATTTAGGAATGGCGAAAGGTCAGGAAGAAGGAGGAAGTCCAGTGGAGCTTCCTGGGCACATCCCACCTGGGAGGGGGCTTAGAAGCAGAGATCAGGAAAGGTTAAAGTGACACTCACACTAACTCACTATCTCTACTCCCATATGCCCCTTAGTGATCATTAGGGTTTGTTGGTGCAAAAGGTGATGTCATCTGGAGCTGTTTTTCCAACAATGGCCCCCATCATTGATGGGATCTGCCCTCCGCTGGTTCCCCTGGTACGGAGTCTAGGGGTGTTCCTTGACTCGCAGCTCTGATTGGATGCTCATATGGAGTTTGTGGTAAGGAGTGCCTTTCGCCAATTACATCTGGTGTGTCGGCTTCAGCCGTATGTCTCGAACTTTGACCTGGCCACTGTCATCCATGCTTTCATCACCTCTAGGCTTGACTACTGTAACACGCTCTATGTGGGGCTACCCATGGTGATGGTTCAGAGACTTCAGCTGGTGCAGAACGCGGCGACCCGTCTCCTGGAGGGATTGGCTGCTGGGAACGTATTACACCAGTTCTTCAGTCTCTGCACTGGCTGCCTATAGTCTTCCGGGCCCAATTCAATGTGTTGGTGTTTGCCTATAAATCTCTAAGCAGTCTTGGCCTGATCTATCTGTGGAACTGCCTCACCCCCCAGGTCTTGGATTGGCCCCTGCGGTCATCGGGGGTGCTCTCCTCGAGGTCCCCCGAGTCTGCTGGGGGACCATGATGGGGAGGGCCTTCTTGGTGACTGCTCTGTGGCTGTCGAACTCCCTGTCAGTGGAGGCCTGCTTGGCCCCGGATCTCTCTTCGTTTCGATGCCATTGTAAGACATGGCTGTTCTGTCTGGCTTTCGATGGGGAGGATGGGGGGAATGGGTTAGGGTGGTGAGCGGTTAGGGATATTCTTTAATTCCTCCCTGTTGTGTTTGTTTTAAAGTTGTTTTTATTGTTATTATTGTAAGCTGCCCAAAGCTTCCTGTGGCAGGATGGGTGTGACGGAAATTTTTATAAATAAATAAACCCTGAAATAAGGTCTGCACCAGCTGCAGCTTCCAAATAGTTATCAAGGGCAGTCCCACATAGAGTATATTTTAGTAGTCTAGCCTTGACGTTATGAAAGCATGGATGATGGTGGCCAGATCCTAATCAGAAAGAAAGGGCCGCAGCCTCCTCACCACATGGAGATGACACTCTTGGCCACTGCTGCAACCTGATATTCCAGGTGCAGGAAGGGATCCAGGAGCACTCCAAGGCTGCAAACCTGGGTAACCAGAAGAGGCTGGATCCCATCAAGAGCAATCCCCACCCCTTGCAAGTCACAGGGACGGCCAACCATCATCACTTCAGTCTTCTCTGGTTCAGCTTCAGTTGGCTACACCAGGCCCCAACAGCAATCTCACTCCAAACCTCCATATGATCTCGCCTACTGACCTCAGATACACATTGAACAGGAGAGGAGACAAGACAAGGACTCCACAAGGAGAGGCCCCGAGAGGATGGTAAGCAGTCTCCTATCAGCAACTGCTAGGACCCCCAGCAGGAATGAACAGAACCACTCAAGAAGTGTCCTGCACACCCCTGCCAGGTCCCATGTTAGCAACACCTCACAATCAACTGGATCAAATTTATTTATTTATTTATTTATTTATTTAAACGTATATGCCACCCTTCCCAGAGACTCAGGGTGGCTCACAAACCATAAAAGCATTCAAGATAGCACCAAAAACCCCTTAACCCCCCCCCCCAACCCTCCAACAAAGCCCACCCAATACCAGCTCACCTTCCCCACACCCAACCCCCCTCATACTCCTAACCCAAAACCACCACAGTCCCTATCCCTGCCTGCTAAATGCCTTTTCAAACAACATTTTATTACACCAACTCCAAACGTTGCTCAGGCCTGGGTTCAAGTGAACCTCTGGGGGAAGGAAGTGCCATAGCATTGGGTAGCAGCTGAGAATGCCTCCCCTGCGAGCTCTTGTCATATGAACAAGGCTAATGGAAGGTACCCACAGGGAGGTGCTCCTGGCCGATCGCAGGGGCCACAATGGGGGATAGAAGGACAGGCTGCTAAAAGATCTAACAAGATCAATGGTACATTTTTCTTTGTCGAGCTCCAGGCGTAGATCATTGACCAACACCAGAAGCACAGCCTTCAATGTTTTCAGCACCAGTGCTGCTAACTCTCTGCACCGACATTGGTTTAGGGATCCAATAGTTGAACTCTGATTCACCAGCTACTTGCCAGCTCCCCATTTTCCCTGCACGGTAGACTTAGATGGACATTTGGGCTAACCAAGCAGGGTATGAACCAGCATGGGGTTGATCATGTAATGTGGAGGGACAAACGGAAACAGCACAGTGGCAACGGAGAGCCATTTACCATTGCTATTATGTACTGTGGATATGTACTTTGGCCCTAGGCTGGGAGTCATTTTTCCTTTTGCAATGGCTTACTGCCATGCATTAAACAAATAAATTGAAATTGAATTGGAGAGCCATCACCGTGCTCTCCCTGCCTTCACATGCTTATCTGGAGCCCAGGGAGCAGCATGCAGCTGCCGCTCACTGCTCTCCAGGACCTGCTGCTTCCTGGGACTTGTCTCCATGCAAGAGTCTGAGTGACAGCAGCAGGAGCAGTGGTAGTGGCAGACTGTCTCAGTGAGAGGCAGTGGTACTGGTAGCAGGAGCCTTGGAAGTCGCTGAAGGGCCTGGGGAGCAGTAAGCGGATGCTTCTAGAACCTTCCACCATTAGTGCTGCTCTTGCTGCTGCCTTTGCTGCTTCTGGGAATTGCCATTAGCTTGTAAGCCCATTTCTCTCCCCCCCCCCCCCCCCCAACAGCTTGTAGACAACCACTGAGTATGCCAGCAGTCACCCAGGAACTGTTATCTCTACACGTGTACTCAGCCATGGACCAATATTGCCCATGTTGGAAATCCTGAACACATATGGGGTATGCCACCATGTATTAATACCCAGTAAACAAGACAGGGAGTCAAGCCAAGGGCCAGTCCAAGGAACAGTCTTGAGATACAAGCCAGAGGGACAAAATCAAAGGTCAAGCTGAGCTAAGCCAAGCCAATGAGC
Organism: Sphenodon punctatus; assembly: GCA_003113815.1. Lineage (NCBI taxonomy): Eukaryota > Metazoa > Chordata > Lepidosauria > Sphenodontia > Sphenodontidae > Sphenodon > Sphenodon punctatus. Next base: position 5,236,334 of record QEPC01001916.1, on the reverse strand, counting down.
TGAGGGAGAGTCCAGAGTTCAGTATCCATAAACAAGCCAGGCGGAAGTCAGAGCTTGGAGTTCAGCCCAATAGGCCAAGAGCTAAAAAGACCAGGACTGGAGGACAGCTGACTATTAGACTGGAGGTGAGGCTTAGAGATAGGCAGGAAAGAAGAGACTGAAGGCCAAATTAGCAGGCAACAAGAGAAGACACACAAAGAGCCTTCAAATTGTTCCACTTAGTTTCCTCATTCTTTTGAGCAGTCTTGAGTAGTGGGAGGTCACCAGTCCCATGAATTGGCAGCACAGCAAGAGCCACTGGGGAAAAATCCCTTTAAACCCATAATCAGATGAATAATCAGACAGGCATCACGGCAGAGCAGTTTCTTGTTATTGCCTGGAAATTCTGTGGATGCCAGTTCAAGTCCTGTTGATTTTGACGGCATCCCCCTCTCTCATTCCTGCATTTTTCGTGTTTCCTCTCTCTGTTGAGTCATTTTGAAAGAGAACACAAAACATAATGGACCAAAATTATCTGGCTTCAGTGCAGACATCCAGATTTGCTGTAAAGTATGTTGGAAAAAGAGGTTCCTGACAGCTCCGTTTGATTTGACACAGAGTAGAAATAATAGAAAAAACGGTGTCCAGTTTGTGGACTCTACGCAGTTATCATCTTTGTCCACCTGTAATCTTACGTTCAGCAGAATGAGAAATGATGACTGCCAACAGAGAATTATTTTATTTTATTAGGATAGGGGGGAATGCTTACTGATATAGGGTATAAAAAATATAACAGACCAGATTTCATGTTACTGATAACCAGTGGATAGTGTTTTGACCTTGGGATGGGAGTCCCAAGTTCAAATTGTCTCAGAGTACAGCCTTGGAAAAGTTACTTTCTCCCAGCCTGTCAGTGTGTCAAGAGATTTGGACCCCTAACTACCAAGGTGACCACTGTGATTTTGCCCCGATGACCTGGTGAGTAGACAGATAGGGCTCAGAGAAGGGGGTTGGAGGGTGCAGAATTTTCTTATACGTTTATATATTTTATTAGGACTTTGCTTCCCATTATTTTCCATTTTTCTTCTATCACATTCAAATATAATTTACGTACTATATATATATATTTCTATAAGAAAATATTAATTTAATTTAAAATATGTGCATTCTACATGTCTGCACTAGGCACCTTAATTCCATTAAGGTTGAGGCCCTAGGCTGGTGGGGAGCATACAGTCATATGGGAACTTCTGAATCACTGCACCATGCACATGCGGTCCATTCACAAAGCTATTAGTTTGGCTTATTTCCTCAGCGGAAGGAAGCAGTTAGCTGGGAGGAAAGGGGGTAAAAGCGGGTGCTGAGAAGTCAGAGGAAGGACCACCATAGATGAGGCAAGGCTCATAGAGAAGTCTAGGTACCCTAGACCTGCCTGGTTAGGAGCACAAGGTGAGGGGGTGCAAAACCAGAAATCCAGATAGGAGTGTACCCACAAAAGTGCTAACAGTCCCTGGCCTGGCAGGACAAAGTTTGTAGCTGTGTGTGTTTGAGGGTCTAATCCTGTCAATACTTGCAGACAGACAGGGACATCCTTTACAATGACATAAATATTTGTCATTTCTTGTCTACCAGCTCATTGTATTGAATTATTGTATGTTGACGTGTCAGAAATCCAGTTCTGTGCCACCATGGCTTGGCAAAAGCCATTTTGTACTGTTATAGGTAATAACAAAGCATGGTAGTTTTTATAAGAAAAAGATTCAGACTCCTCTCAGCCAGAACATACCCAGTATAGAGATCGCTCACTGCTATTTGCATAGTGGGGCAAAGGGGTGAGAGAGCTGGGTCCCTCTCCACCTAGAAACAGGTTCTCTGACTACGATAGGACAAGCCTGGGCTTATTATGCAACAGTGAATCCAGACAATACTGTTTTGTAAACTCACCCAGAGAACACTGGCTGCTCTGATAATCTCCTGGATAGGAACTGATCTGAATCAAGCTACCTTCACTGATATGCCTCTGACTGAATGAGCCTTGAAAAACATGACCTTGAAAAGTTAATTCTTCTAAGGAATAATGAGAAATTAAGTCAGCCATTTTGATATGGTCCTTATAGACACAGTTTGACCTATAACTACTCACCAATAACATTTCATCCTCTTCTTCCCTCATCCAAATACTGGAATGCTGTACGAAAAGAACATTTTAAAAAACTACTTCAATGAAAGAGAACACAAAACAATGGACCAAAATTATCTGGCTTCAGTGCAGACACCCAGAATTGTTGTAAGGTATGTTGGAAAAAGAGGTCCCTGACAGCTCTTAAAGAAGCTTGATTTGATATAGAGAGAGTAAAAATAATTCTTGATACAAGCAGTGGATCCAGTGAACTCAATACGATAGGCCCAGCCTGAGTTCTCTTAGGAGTTCCAGCTAGTCACTGCTATGTCCTGTGTCACAACCCGGCACTCTGACTAGATACCCCTTACCCCCTCAATGCCTTAACCCACACAATGTTTTTTTTCAGATGAGATGCTACCCCAGGAGCATCAGATCCTACCCGCCCATATGAAGGTGGAGCGGCCAGATGTGTACTTCCATGACTTACGGAGCACCGATTTATGGGCATGCATGGAGCCATGCTGGGAAATCCAAGTGTTCTGTGTTGGGAAATCCAAGTGTTCTGTATGGTGGCTGCTTCTGTGGCCATGGTAGCCACGTTAGGAGCTGCCTGTTTGAATCACACCCCACGCATTCCATCTGCATGGTGCTTCATGGCAGAGCCATGTGGCAGCCACGGATCCCCTCCCCCTCCCCACATCCGCTTGCTTGTTTGAAAACGCCCTGTGATGCCATCATTTCACAGCAAAGCATGTCCTGCCCACCTTAACTATTCACTGGTATTGCACCTAGTTTATTTATTTCCCCCCAATGATACCAATGAATTAAACTCATACTTTGTTTATATACTAATTTACAGTCTGCAGTGCACACCAAGAACAGAGCCAAGGATCATTCAGCCTGTAACACATGCTCAGAACACAGTTGCATGAGTGCAACTGCTGTAGTAAAGGTGGACAGTGGGACACATCCTTCTTTTTTGCATGGACCATACCGCTTTCTTGTTCACATTCCTGTAGTCTCTAGGGATGGGCGAATGCGGTTCGGAAGTTCAGACTTTGGACCGAACTCAACCAGTTCGGTTGACCAAACTGAACTTCCGAACCGAACTCGATTTTCGAACCGAACCCAACTGAATTTTCGAACTCAGCTCTGTTCACCCATCCCTAAAAGATAATATTCCATTTAGTTCAATGGGGTTTGAATTTCCGAACTTTGTTCGGAAGTTCAGAGTTTGGACCTCGACTGAACCGAACTTCCGAACTGAACCGAATTCAGTTCTGTTCGCCCATTCCTATTAGTCTCCACCAGAATTCCCTGACTCTGGGATTTGGGATTTACACTAATATATAAACAACACTTTCATCTCACAAGAAATCTCAAAAGCAGTCAGGCTCAGATTTCCAAAAGATTTTATGGAGGTCCAGCATCCAAGCCATACCGAGTCAGGAGCCTACCTATCTATCTCTCATTGTACCACTGAAACTCTCTACCTCATAAATGTTAGTTGTGTCAATTTTCTGCAGTTTTTAATAAACTAAATACAGGTTGGAAATTCAAGTTCAAGTATTGGCCTGCTTTTGAAAACACAAACGACTCCCAACCAGCAAAAATGCTCTCCAGCCTCCACTGGCGAATTTGGGATTTATACCCCATGCTTTCAAGTCCCTGCTGGTATTTGCCATCATAAAGATGAATGCCAGTGAGCATTATGTATTATACAGAGAATTAACAGGTAAACTGTGAATTACAGGGGCTATAACTCTATCGTGGGTTCCAGTGAAATCATAAACCACAAATTTTGAATCCTGGATCTGTGCCCAACACAAGCTACTGCTCCAAAGTAATGCTGCCTTTGTCCCTTTATTCTTTCCCCCCCACTACAGCTAAAGTACATTTTGGTTGTCTCGTTCTCATCCATTTCATCAGGGTGTCCTGGCTTCAATTTGATATCTGTGTAATAATGAGGAATTATTGAATTTCATAATACACACATTGCCAGTTTTAATGATTGGGAATAATGTTGCGCTACTGTTGCAATCCTCTGTCCATGTGGACCTCATCCTCCAGACAGGCTCTGGGTGCTTGCATACTTGGCCCAGGACTAACGAGCTGATTAATGCAATGCACCTGCCCCCCCTCAGCTGCTGCTTCTAAGGGCTTTCCAATGCCCAACTTCTCTGTCCTCGCAACAGACCAGTGAGTCACTGGTACAGGGCATGTAGACTGACCTGCCTGGATGTCCACAGCCCCTTGCACTGCTCTGGACACTTTCCACCTCTCTGTTTGGACTTTGGGGTGATTATAACCTAGCTGCTGTGTTGAGAATGGCATGCCTATTTTATGACTGCACTGAGGTAAGATTTCTGTTACCTCTGACGTTCTGTTTGGACTTTTCCAATGTGGATGCTGTGAATCCTCATATTTTGTTGCCACTGAACCTACCAGTAGAACTGTGCAGCATACATGCGTTGGAGAACTGTGACAGATTGCAAGAACCCATGTACTGATAATAATGAATACCAATGAAGAGGATGTGAGGGCGCTTGTTGCAAACCTGAGAGGTGAAGTTTCTCAATTATCTGATCAACTGCATGTCTTGTCCACTGAAAATGCTACGTTAAGGCAGCTAAATGCTTCGTTAAGGCAGCTCTCCTGTGACTTGGATATTGCAAGAGCTTCTTCCCAAGTGGCTGCTGTTCCTTTTGCCTCTCCAGATAAATACTCTGGCCAAAAGGAAGGGTTTAAGGGTTTTGTAAATGTAAATTGGCTTTTATATTGAAACCAGGGTTTTTTCATAATGATAACATTAAGGTGGCATATTTTATTAGTCTGCTCACAGGGAATCCCCTGAGCTGGGCTATACCTTATATTGAACAAAATAGCCCCTTATTACCCGATTTTGATGAATTTTTGACTGAATTTTCAATAGTTTTTGGAGATGTGAATAAGGAGAGAATGGCAGAAGCTGTTTTGGACAAGCTGAAACAAGGCTCTGGTTTTGTGGCTACTTATGTCTCCTATTTCAGACGGTTAATAGACACTAAATGGAATGAACCAGCCCAGATCCACTAGCGATGTCATGGCATAAGGGATGAGATCAAAGATGAACTGGCCTGCGTGGATATCCTAAAAATATTGTAAGAGTTTATCACATTGCTTACCTGGATTGATAGCTGGTTGACGGAAAGGAAAATAGAACGTAGGATTCCCAGCCCTCTGCTTTGACCTACTACTCTTGCCAAGACCTCTCAGAAACTGCCAGAACCTATGTAGGTGGATTATACACAAAACCAACTGACCGTGGAGGAAAGAACCAGGTGGTGAAGAGATAATCTTTGTTTATACTATGGAGAATCGGGGCATTTCCTTTTGCACTGCCCCAATAAGCGGCAAAGACTGGGGCTTCAGGGAGACCAACTGCTCCGGTTCCCAAGAGGACAGGTAAGCTGGAGCATCCTGCCACTACTTTGTCCTGCCCGCCCTGTCCTGGGAAGGGTCTTCCAAGGCCCTTATATAACTGAATTCACTTATAGAGTCTGGGGCAGGAGACAATTTTATGGTTCCCTGTAATTTTGGGGGTTTCCCTGGCTGTTGGCCCACAATCCCCAAATAGATTGGCTCCAGGCTAAGTGACTTTATCTGAACAAAACTGTCAACCAGCCTGTCAGTGGGTTAACCCTCAATGTTGCATTGCAGAACTTGTCTTTTCCCTGCGATTCCTCTAGAATACTCAGAGTTTTCTGATGTTTTCTCAAAAAACAAAGCAGAAAACTTACCACCCCATCATCCATCTGATTGTGCTATACAATTAGTTGCAGACACCCGTTTGCCTCAATCAAGACTATATGCTAGAACAGAACAAGAATCTCGGGCATTGGAAGAGTATTTAGATGCAAACCTGGCTCACGGATTCATTCACCCTTCAGCATCCCCAGAGGGTGCTCCTATACTTTTTGTAACCAACAAGGATAAATCTCTCCAGTTGTGTGTAGATTATAGAGGTTTAAATGCCATCACTGTAAAGGATAAATATCCCTTACCCCGAATTCCAGATTTATTGGATAAATTAGCCACGGCAAAAATATTTACGAAACTTGATCTCAGGTCTGCATACATATCATCTCATACATATAAAGGAAGGAGATGAGTGGAAAACTGCATTTAAGATTAGATTTGGTCTTTTTGAATTTAGTCATGCCCTTTGGATTGGCAAATGTTCCAGAGGTTTATCAATACAATTTTTCATGACATTTTGGATATCTATCTGTCATAGCTTATTTGGATGACATTCTTATTTTTTATTCTGATTCCTCCAGCCACATGCAACATGTTAAGGAAGTCTTACTTCGACTTAGACAGAATAGTCTTTATTTGTAAAGCTGGGAAATATTTATTTCATATAGACATAGCCAAATTTCTGGGCTTTATAGTCCTGCCCTCCTCCAGGCCTAAAAATAGATCCTGACACTGTAAAAGCTATCCAAAACTGAGTATTGCCTGTCAATGACAAGGACTTACAAGGTTTCAGGGTTTTTTTTATATATATATATAAAAAAAAACCTGAAACCTTGTAAGTCCTTGTCATTGACAGGCAATACCCAGTTTTATATATATAAAATTCTCTTTCCTTCTGACTTTCTCAAATTTAACTTCACCCTTAACTACATCAGTAAAGAAAGGCCACTCCTTTGTTTGGTCACCTGAGATGGAAACAGCATTTCAAAAAACAAAAAAGGGGTTTGTTGATTCTAATGTTTTAGTCCATCCAGACCTATTCCTGCCCTTTTGCTTAGAAACAGATACCAGTATTACGGGCATAGGTGCAGTCCTCTACCAGCAACAGGACTCAGAAGACTGGGTTTGTGCTTTTGTTTAAAAAAAATTAACCTCTTCAGAAATTAATTATACTACTTTGGATAAGGAATTATTGGCCATCAGCGAGGCCTTAAAAGAGTGAAGACACTGGGTGTTTTCAGACGTTACGAGATCACAGTCAACCACAGTGAACCACACACAACCCCGCAGCGGGGCCAAAGGGCCCTGAATGTCTGTGTGGTGGTCGCCAGATGTTCACCACAGACAATCTCCAGCAGGGGACAAAGCTAACCACCCTTCCGGAGGTCCGGCCCAGACCATCTCTGAAAGGGTGGTCAAAGCAATTCCCACTGGGAAACAGCGAAAGGTAACAACTGAACGGCAACCACCAGCCAGAAACAATCAAAATGATTCCGAGTCGGGGACAAAGCATGCAGAGTCACTGCCAGACAATGAGCAACAACACAGGCCGAGGAGGGAGATTTGTAGGCTATCCTGTATGTGTTCTTGGTTCCAGCAGCTGGGCTGGGTCCGCACCCCACGCCTCGCTTGTTTGCTGTGCCATGTTGCAGCCTGTGGCCGTATTGCTTGGCCTTGGAGCTCCCCTGCTTCCCCTCCCGTCCCTCCAGGGATTGTGGGGCCCCTCTTTCCTTGAAGTTATTATCTGTCGCTTACTGGACCATGGCTGGCAGCACTTCCCCAGGTCTCGCAGGCCCCACCACCCCCGGCGACCCCCATAGCTGGACCTTCCGCGAGACCATGGCCCTGTGTGACCTTTGGCATTCCCTGGCTGTGCAGTTGCTCCTGAGCTGCCCGGACAACCTCACAGATGCCTATGCGAGTCTGAACTCTGGCCTGTGCTACTTTAGCTATGAGGCGAGCGCCCGCGATTGCTGGCTGCACGCAGAGACGCTGGGCCTGCGTCCGTTTCCTGATGGGCGCATCCCAGAGATAAGGTGCTCGCATGTGGGGTGGTCCACGGCGGAGACCGTGTCTGCTCTCTCTGTGTGCAACTTGGCCACCTACACGGCCTGTCTGGTGGAGGGGGCCCCTGCCCTGGCTGTGTCCTTCTTTGACTGCATTCATGGGGCCCATGGGTACCAGCGGTCACGTGGGGTGGTCTATCACTGCCTGTTGGAGCTTGGTCACCTTCCGTGAACAGACCATTATCTTCTTCAGGCCAGTCTCTCCGCACCCCCCCCTCAGAAGGAGGAAGGACCAGTTAGGATGGTCTGCCCTTGGTGGCTGATGGAACTTCAACGGTTCCCTGAAGTCCTGTGGGAGTTAACTTTGGTCCTGGATGGTCACTCAGTCGATGAGCTGGTCCAGTCATGGAACATCTTGCTAGGGGAGGTCATCGACAGGGTGGCTCCAAGACGTCCTCTACCTCGGTTTCATCACTGCAGGGCCCCCTGGTTTACCGAGGGGCTGCGGTGTATGAAGCAAGTAGGCAGGAGGCTGGAGCGACGCTTGCGGCGTACTCGCTCTGACTCCAACCGACTTCTCCATAAGACCCATTTGCAGTCCTATGTTGAGGCTGTGAGGACAGCAAGGAAGGAGTTCCTTGCTGCCGTCATAGCGTCCGTGAAGTCATGCCCAGTGGAGCTGTTTCGGGTGGTGTGGGGGTTGGTTAGTCCGGCCTCCCTCCGCCTGAACGGGGACTTGTCCCAGGCCCGCTGTGAGGAATTTGTCAGCTACTTCGCGGACAAGATCGCTCGGATTCAGAGCGACTTTGCAGCCGGATTAGGGGCAGTAGGTAGAGAGCGCAAGGTGATGGAGGTCCCGTCTGGCCCATCTTTGTGGGGGGAGTTTAAGGAAGTGACGCCAGCTGGTGCAGCAGAGGTCTTGGGGTCTGTGGGAGCCACCTGTTGTGAACTCAATCCATGCCCGTTCTGGTTGGTGAAAGCCTCCAGGGAGACGTTGGGGACGGTGCTGGCGAGGGTAGTGAATGCGTCCATGCAGCAGGGGAGGTTGTCACCCAGCCTTAAGGAGGCTGTGGTGTGCCCCCTGCTGAAGAAACCATCATTGGATGTGGACGCCCTCGCCAGTTACGACCTGTCTCTAACCTTCCCTCTTTAGGGAAGGTTATTGAACGGGCAGTGGCACTCCAGCTCCAGGGGCATCTAGACAGCATCAGTTTCCTAGACCCATTTCAATCTGGGTTCTGCCCTGACTATGGCACCGAGACAGCGTTGGTGGCCTTGGTCGATGATCTCCGCCAGGAGATGGATGCAGGATGTTCAACATTTCTCATCCTGCTAGATCTCT
>QEPC01001916.1:5210896-5215408 GCA_003113815.1 Sphenodon punctatus | reverse complement strand
GACCTGCCCTGCCCCTTTGCGGTGCCCCCCCTCTTCCCTCTCCCCCACCCCCCTGCTCCCGTTGTTCCTTGTGTTTTTGTCCGGGTGCCCCTGCTCCCCTTCCCGATCTTTCCCTTGTGTGTGTGCGCGTGTGTGTGTGCGCGTCCGGCCATGTGGTCCTGCTGTGTGTTCCGCTGTGGGTCCGCTGTCTGTGTGCGTGCTGTGTGTGGTACCTGTCGGCCTCTTCTCCCTCTTCCCCCCTCCCTTCCCATTTCCCTTGTGTGGGCATTGCCTTTCGTGCCTTTTGGCTTCATTTGCCCTCAGGCGGCCATGTGTGTGTCCCGCCCCTGCCCGGTGTCTTCTGGGAGTTTTGACCACGGCTGGGGATCGGCGTCACGTCTGTTGCGCTGCCCCGGTCCGTGATGTGTCGGCCCGATTCCCGGTCATGGTCCCGGTCCCATCACGTCTGTTTGGGGCTTTTATTCACCCCGGGGTGTGGTTGTTTTGTTCACCCCCACTGGGGATCCACTGTGGTGAACCGCCCGCCCGTAACGTCTGAAATCACCCATTAATGTTATAGCCAGAAATATGTTTTTCTGTGTTTTCCCATTTAAAAAACAAACATTTGTTTTCATTTCTGTTCTCATTATTATTATTTTTCATTTTTGTTACAATTACAAAAAATAAAATCAAAAATTTAATTTTATCATAACAAAAATGAATTGCACATTACTAATATTTGGCCCAGGAGTTCCAGCTAGCCAGGATTAACAAGCTGATTGATGCAATGTAACTGGGTCCCCTCAGTTGCTGTTTATAAGGGTTCCAAGGCCCAACTTCTCTGTCCTTGCAACAGAGCTGCAAGCCACTGCTACAGGGAAGATTGGCCTGCCTGGATGTCCACAGCCCCTTGCACTGCTGTGGATACTTCCCCCCTTTTATGTTTGGACTTTGTTGAGAATGGCATGCCTATTTTATGATTCAACTGAGATAAGATTTCTGTTACCTTTGATGTTCTATTTGGACTTTTCTAATGTGAATACTGTGAATCCTCCTATTTTGTTGCCATTGAACCACACCAGTAAAACTACTGTGCATCATATGTGGTTTCCTTTTGTCTGTGTTAGAGAAATGTGACAGCTACATGGTTACTCTATAGGAGCAGCAATATGCACACAGGGCTTTCAGCTCTACCTTTGACGGTAATATGATTACAGAAATTTTAAAGAATTTAGAATTTTAAAGTACGTCTGGCCTAGAGGGAAGCATTCCTCTACTCAACTTGGCATTGTAAAACTTAAGGCAGAGCAAATTAAGCTCACTGATGAACACTGCCTAGACACATGCAAAAAATGCAGACTTGAGCCAAGAATCATTCCTACATTCTGCCATAGGGCTAAATCGCAAACCCCTCTGGACCTTCAACCATGTTCCAGAAACCAGAGAAGACTCCACTGTAGTCCTTGCTGAGGAAAAGGGGTTTGCTGAAGGAAAGCCACAACAATAAAGAGAAGGGATGAAAGTAGAGTAATGATAAAAGATTATTCTGAATGCCCTCATGGCAGCCCTTTGCTGACAATCTTCTCCACTAAACTAATCCCTCAAACTCTGCCCTACAGCATTTCCTCCATCTGCAGTATCTAATAGTCCCAAGTTGCAAATTTTACCAGTGGAAAAACCGTAACCTCCTCATATGATATCTTAACTGCCCCCTTTTTACCTTCCTTCTGCTCTTTCCCACCCCCCAAAACCATCAATTATACTCTTCTTTATTGTCTTAATCTTACATTTGCACTACCTTATTAATGCCACAGTCCAAAGCATATTTAAACACACTGTAAATAAATACTCACAGAGACAGATACTTATTGAGTGAAAATATCAACTGCTACTAATTGTAATATTCCAGTCACCTGAAAACTCCCCACCCATTTTATATTGAAGGAATTTTCAGTTTCCTATAAAATCTCAAAAATCTGCATTCTTGCTACAGCATTATACACCACATGCTCACTAGGCAAAAGACACTGCATTTATTTATTTGTTAGATTTCTAGGCCGCCCCCTCCTGCTACCGCAGCTAGGGGCAACTTACAACATGATATAAATATAAAAATAGGAAACAACAATAAAACAGATTACAAATAACAGTATTATATATATATATATATATATATATATATATATATATATATATATATATATATATATATATATATATATATATACACACACACACACACACACACACACACAGGCAGGCAGAGTTGCAAAATCCTCCCCCACACCCCATCATCCATCTCCCTTGCCAAAAGCCTGATGGAACAGCCAGGTCTTACATTGTCTGTGGAAGGAGGGGAGATTTGGGGCCAAGTCAGCCTCCATCTGGAGGGGGTTCCACAGCCTAAGTGTGACCACCGAGAATGCCCTCCCCTTTGTTGCCACCCAAGATACTCGGGGAACCCCGAGGAGGGCATCCCCGGCCAACCGCAGGGGCCAACCAGGGACCAGAGGGATGAGGCAGTCCCGCAGATAAGTGAGGCCCATGCCATACAGGGCTTTATAGGGAAAAACCAACACCTTGAATTGGGCCTGTAAGACTATAAGCAGCCAGTGCAGAGACCAGAGCACTGGTATAATGTGCTCACGGTGACCCGTCCCCATAAGGAGGCAGGCTGCCACATTCTGCATCAACTGCAGTCTCTGGACCATCACCAAGGGTAGCCCCACGTGGAGTGTGTTGCAGTAGTCCAGTCTTGAGGTGATGAAAGCATGGATGATGGTGGCCAGGTCAGAGTCTGAAACATATGGCCAAAGAAGACATACCAGATGTATCTGGTGAAATGCTCCCTTTGCTACAGCCACCACGTGGGCATCCAGGTGGAGCTGTGCATCCAGGAGCATCCCTAGACTCTGAACCTGAGTGACCAGTGGAGGGTAGACCCCATCAATGATGGGTACCATCACTCCCTTAGCCCCTCCCACCATCATCATCTCCATCTTGTCAGGATTCAGCTTCAGATGGTTTGCCCTCATCCAATCCCCAACAGCCGTCAGACACTCGACTGCCAGACATGGGTCAGCTGAAAAAGAAAGGTAAAGTTGGGTGTCATGAGCATACTGATCAGCATACTGATGACACCGCACACCAAACCTTCTAACAACCACGCCCAAGGGCTGCATATACACAACCCTTGAGGGGCGGGGGGAAGAGACCGTATGAAGGTGGGCTGCCACCAGTATTTCAAGCTCTGTAGTCTACTTGCTTCTAAAAGGGAGGACAGCAGCAGCAGCAGATTGGAGCTGTGAATGCAGTTCCAGTGTTTACACAGGGGAGGGGTGGGGGCAGTACCCGGAGGGTTCTTCAATATACCTCTGGGGCCGGGTGAGCATTCTAAACCCAGGAGTCAGATTCCAGACCACAGGATTCTTTCTGGGAGTGAAAAGACCTCAAAGCACTTCACATCTTTTTGAGCACATTAAACTGCAGGCAAAATCAGTATAAAAAGGGGGAGGAAATCTGATTGTGCGCCCCTCAAATTTTGCCTTATTCTGATTTTGACCTTTCTCTTTGAGAAGAGGTATATTTGAAGCCTCAAGTGTGAAGATTTTGTACTATTTGAAAATATATTTGTAGCTATCTTATATCAGTGTGTATATGTAGCTGAAGTACAATATATACAATATTTAATGACAGATGGGGTAGAGGTATTATTGCACACTTGCAGGCCTTAGTGCATATGTGCTCTTATTAGATTTACTCTGTCATATGGTATGATACGGAGGTGATTTCTAGGATTTGGTAGACGGATGTTGACCTGCTAATTCCCATCAATCTATTTTGAATACATGTTCAAGACTAGAAATATTAAACAAAACTATCCCCTCCAAGTCATGTACATAGCAAACAATGAAATGTTAATTTTAGGCAACTGTGGATTAGAGCCTGTAGGCACCTCCTGAATGTACACCTATTCCTACATATATTTCATCTGAATTATACACAAGAGAAGTGTTTGTGTGTGGGAATGGACCCACAGATCCATAGATTTTTAACACTCATATTTTATAGTTTTAAAAACATTTAAAAAGAAAATGGTTGAATTGAAATTTCAATTTATTGTATATATTAAACGAATGTACTAATTAAATACTAAAGTAATAGTGTGATATCAGGTTGCAGCAGCCGCCTGGGTGCAATCCTCCTTTCACACCCCGATATGGGGAATTAGCTGGCCTGCTGCCACCATCTCTGCTCCACTTTAGTCCCGTTTGGTTAGCTTAGCTTGTCTTCTCCCCTCACAGCCGGGCCACTCCACACAGTTAGGGGCTTCTCCTCCAAACAGGTAGGTCCCCAGGGTTTCCTCCCCAGTCTACTAGCCCAGCCAAGCCAAACCCAATAGTAACTTGGAATAAGCACACCATTTTTGTTTGTTCTATCCCCAGTTGGGTTAGCTGGGTTGCTAGTCCAAATCTCTGAATTAGGGCTTGCAGCTCTTCCGCTCCCTCTTTGCTCCAGTCAGTTTCTCTTTCT
>QEPC01001916.1:5200896-5205896 GCA_003113815.1 Sphenodon punctatus | reverse complement strand
TGGGAGCACAGCAGATGTATCAAGAAGTAACAGCTCTGAGCTCTGCTGGAAGGAGGGGCCATGGCGCTGAATTTTCTTCTCCTGACGCCATTTAGATGGCTAGTCAGGAACAATTTGTTTGTGCTCAAGTAAACTCCAGAACAGCAGAGTAAATCTGGGTGCTTTACTTTAGTTTACTACAATTGCAAAGAGAAGCAATTGTAGTAATAAAATAGTGTTAAAATCATGGACAATGAACCAGGCCCTGTGTTCTGCTACAGCAGCTTTGTGTTATTTCACTACAAAGCATCTGTAAACCAAGAGATTCATCCACATGGGAATTATTGGATTACACAATGACATGGGTAGGAGGGCTGGAAATATTAAATATTTCATATTTATATCATTATATCATACCATATATCATTATATGGTATAATCCGCCGGGGGTGCCTTCCTGGAGGTCCCCCGTGTTAAACGGGGGGCCACGATGGAGAGGGCATTCTCGGTGGTGGGGCCGCGGCTTTGGAACTCCCTTCCGGAGGAAGCTCGCCTGGCTCCTAGCCTATTAACATTCCGGCGTAGTTGTAAGACCTGGCTGTTCGCCCGGGCCTTTGGGAGGGAGGGGTAGGGGAATGTTTTTAGTTCCCCCACCTAGTGATATTTATACTGTCTTTTGCCCTGTTTTTATATGATGGTGGATTTTAAAAATGTTTTTGTATTTTATTGTGGATTTTAATGTTGTGAGCCGCCCCGAGCTGCATGGCAGGAGGGGCGGGATAGAAGTTTATAAAATAAATAAATAAATAAAAAATAAATAAAGTTAGCAGTCCCCCGGGACTGTGGGGGGAGCCTCTTTAGCAGCGCGTGCCACAGGCCGCGCATCTAAGGGCTGCACCAAAGGGTCCTTAGGTGCAGCCCTTAGTGGGACTATGGGAGCTGGGGGGGAGAGGGGAGTTTTGGCAGTAAGGCGATTGTCTCTGTTTATTATTTTTGTTTGTTATGTGGGATTGGGTTGATCCCCTCCAGCTGAGTGCAGAGGGGTGGGGAGTAGGTTAGGGTGGGGTTTCTCCTGAATTCCAGGTCCTCGGTGTGAGGGAGACCATGGATGCAGTGGGGTGCTACCGGGTGAGAGCGGGTAGCGGGGGTGGGGAGGTGGGAGGGGTGGGGGTCCCCTCTGCTTTGGAGGGAGAACCGTCTGTGGTTGGGGGTCGAGGCTGAGTGGATGGCGGGTGGGGGACACAGCCATTGGGGTTGTGATGGGGCAGGGGAGATATGGTCCCAATGGGCATATTTTTAGATCTACGAGGGAACAAGGTGATGCCTGTTCCTCGAGCAGTTGCCTGGGCAGATAGGGAGGTGGTTGCAGATCAGAGAGCTCTTAGGCCAAAGCCTTTGCTGTTAAACGCAAGGTCGGTGGCTAACATGTCATCAAC
The DNA here is from genome assembly GCA_003113815.1 of Sphenodon punctatus. NCBI lineage: Eukaryota > Metazoa > Chordata > Lepidosauria > Sphenodontia > Sphenodontidae > Sphenodon > Sphenodon punctatus. Next base: position 5,204,481 of record QEPC01001916.1, on the reverse strand, counting down.
AATTCATGATTTGATCTTGGATCAGGCTGCCAACCTTGTTTGTTTGACGGAGACCTGGCTGGACATGGAATCCAGGCCTATCTTGGTGGACCTTGTTCCTGCTGGGTACTCTGTGCAGTATCAGCCAAGACTTGAGGGGTGGTGGTGGTGTAGCCATTGTTTTTAGGGAGTCTTGGAACATGAGGAGGTATCCAGTGCAGGTGATACCAGGGATCGAGGCCCTTCATCTTGTGATCGATTTGGCAGGTGATATATTAGGGATGCTGCTGTTATACTGTGCGCCTTCCTGTCCCGCAGCGTCCCTCTCTGCTCTAGCTGAACTGGTATTGGGAGTGGTGTTGCAGTCCCCGAGGGCCTTGGTCCTGGGGGACTTCAATATCCACGCCAGTGCTGGTCTTGTGGGGGTGGAGCATGAGTTCATGGCTGCTATGGCAACCATGGGCCTGTCCTAAATGGTCATCAGTCTGGCACATAGTGAGGGGCATATTCTTGACCTGGTGTTCTGCACTGGCCTTGAGGCAGGGGATCCATTTGTGGGGGAGGTGTTAACGCCCTTGTCATGGACGGATCATTACCTCCTCCAAGCCAGAGTCCCGGCGCACGTCTGCCCCCACAGAGGTGCAGAGCCTATTCAAATAGTTCACCCCCAGAGACTGATAGAGCCTGATCAGTTCTGAAAGGCTCTGGGGGAATTGTCCTCTGATCTCTATGGCCGTTCGGCTGAGGACCTTGTTCTGGCTTGGATCATGTTGCTAATGGGGGCCATCAACTGGATGGCTCTGAGGTGTTCGCTTCCTCAGTTTCAGCACCGCAGGTTACCTTGGTTTACTGAGGAACTGCGGTGTTTGAAGTGGGAAGGATGGTGGTTAGAGCGACAGTGGTGCCATTCTCAGGCTGAATTCAATAGGTTGTGGCATAGAGTCAGTTTATGGGCCGATGCCGTGGCTGTGAGGGCAGAAAAGAAGGAATTCTTCACTGGCCTCATAGCAGCCACCAAGTCCCGTCCAGCAGCCATGAAGTCCCATCCAGCAGAGCTGTTCCGGGTGGTGAAGGGGCTGGTCAGTCCAGCCTCCCTCCGCCTGGACGTGGTATCTTCCAGGGCCCGCTGTGACATGTTTGTCAACTACTTCACGGATAAGATCACTCAGATTCATCACGATTTTGGTGCTGCATATTGTGCAGAGGGAGGAGAGCCAGAGGCTGCAGAAGCCCCATCTGAGTCTGGTTTTGTGGGATCTGTTTCAGGAGGTGACGCCAGCTGAGGCAGAGGATGTTCTGGGGTCTGTTAGGACCACCTGTTGTGAACTAGATCCATGCCCGTCCTGGTTGGTGAAAGCCTGCCGGGAGACATTAGGGCCACTGGTGGTGGTGGTGATGATGATCAGTGCCTCCCTTTGGGAGGGCAGAGTGTCGGAATGTTTGAAGGAGGCAGTGATGCGGCCTCTGATCAAGAAATCATCACTTGACATTGACTCACTCGCCAGCTATCAGCCAGTCTCTAACCTTCCCTTTTTAGGGAAGGTTATTGAGCAGGTGGTGGCCCAATAGCTCCAGGTATACCTCGATAGCCACTGCTTTTTAGATCTCTCCCAGTCTGGCTTTCGCCCAGGGTATGGTACAGAGACTGCGCTTGTGGCCTTGGTTGATGACCTGCACTGGGAGATGGACCAGGGATGTTCAACTCTACTGGTCCTATTAGATCTCTCTGCAGCTTTTGACATGGTTGATCATGAGTTGTTGGTGACTCGCTTGCAGGACCGGGCAGGATTAGTTGGAATGGTTCTACAATGGTTCCATTCCTACCTAGCCGGTAGGACCCAATGGGTGGTATTAGGAGATGAGTCATCCTCTCCTCATGACCTCTCGTGTGGTATCCCATAAGGTTCCATTCTGTCCCCACTCTTGTTTAACGTGTACATGCAGCCATTGGGTGAGGTTGTGAGACGGTGTGGAGAGAGTTGCCATCAATATACTGATGACACTCAGCTGTACCTCTCATTTTCTTCAGACCCAGGCCTGGCAGCCTCTGTGCTTTCCCGGTGTTTGGCAGCTGTGGGAGACTGGATGAGGCAGAGCCGACTGAAGCTGAATCCCAACAAGATGGAAGTAATGCTGGTGGGGAGAGTGGCGGGTGCAACATCTCCCATCATTGATGATTTGTACTCCACTGGTCTCCCAGGTGAGGAATCTGGTGGTGCACCTGGATTCCCAGCTCCGCTTGGATGTCCAGGTGGAGGCAGTGGTGAGGGGGGCATTCCGACAGTTACATCTGGTTTGACGGCTTTGGCTTTACTTCTCAGACTCTGACCTGGCCACCATCATTCATGCTTTTCTTACCTTGAGGCTGGACTACTGCAATGCACTCTCTGTGGGGCTACCCTTGGTGATGGTCTGGAAGCTACAGCTGGTGCAGAATGTGGTGGCCTGGCTCCTTACGGGGTCGGGTTGCTGGGAGCACATTACACCACTGCTCAGTCTTCTGCACTGGCTTCCTATTTTTTTCAGGGCTCGATCAAAGTGCTTGTTCTTGCCTTTAAAGCTCTACATGGCCTTGGCCTGACGTATCTGCGGGACTGCCTCACTCCCCGGGTCCTGGATCGACCCCTGCGGTCATCTGGGGGTGCCTTCCTGGAGGTTCTCCAAGTCAATTGGGGGGGGCACTATGGAGAGGATGTTCTCGATAGCCACATCTCGGCTTTGGAACTCCCTCCCGGAGGAAGGTCGCCTGGTCCCGAACCTGTTGACCTTTCATTGCTTGTGTAAGACCTGGCTGTTCTGCCAGGCATTTGGTGGAGGGGATGCATGAGGGTGGTTATGTGGTGGGGAGTGGGAAGGAGGGAGTTATGGGAGGGTTTGGTGTTTTGTGATATTTTTAAGTTGGGTGGAATAGTTGTTTTATATTTATATGATTTTATTGTAAATTATAATATTGTTTTATATTTATATGATTTTATTGAAAGCCGCCCCAAGCTGCCTGAGGTGGAGTTTGGCAGGGTATTAAGTTGGTAAACTAACTAACTAAATAAATAAAATTAGCACCTTTTCTGATGAATGCTAATAGAATTTTTTTTAAAATTTTATTAAATGGCTCTAGCTTGCGCCATGACCCAATATCAATTTACAAATGAATAGGAAGTAATGTCGCTTAATAGATTAAATATATCACAAAAAATACTAATATGAATGATAATAAGAGAAAAGGAAGCAGAGTACTGCTGGCTGAATACTGGTAAGAAATTTGAAGAGAAGGATATATTGTAGGGGTGGGACCCCGGGGCAATTACCGGATACCGGATTTACCAGTTTCCGGTTCTCAAAGAACCGGATTCTCGGATTAAATCCGGTATCTGGTACTGGTTTTATTTCATTGATTTCAATGGGGCACTGTGTCCCCATTGAAATCAATGAAATACAATTAATTCCTCCCCCCGCCCCCTCCCAGGCTGCGCGGGTGGAAAGGGGGACACCCCCCACCCACCCTGCCCAGCCTGGATTTTTGTTAAAAAAAGAGCCCACCCCCCAGCACCAGCAGCCGCGGCGTCCCCGCAGCCGCCGGTAAGTATAGACCCGATCCCTGGGGGGGGG
>QEPC01001916.1:5168183-5188463 GCA_003113815.1 Sphenodon punctatus | reverse complement strand
CGCTGTCCCTGGGGCTTTATGCCCCCGCTACTTCCGGGTGGGGGGGAGGGGACAGGACAGCCCACGTGGCTGCCCTCTGCGTTCCCTCCCCTAACCCCCAACCTCACAGTTTGATGTTTCTCCCCGCAGGTGTTCAGCGGGGATGAGGAGCAGCGGTGGCGGCACCAGCAGCAGGACTCAGCGGCGGCAGCGGCGGCGGCGGCGACGAGGCAAGCGGAGCCTCCAGAGCCCCCCGCAACAGCAGCAAGGCAGGTAGGTGGTGTCAGGCTTCTGTGTGTAAACAGCAGGTTCAGAGTCAGGGGGTGGTGTTGGACTCAGGGCTCTGAGATGGTGGCTAAGGCCGCCTTCCGCCAACTGTATCTGGTATGGAGGCTGTGTCCATACATTTCCAGATCCGACCTGGCCACCCTCATTCATGCCTTCATCACCTCAAGGCTAGACTACTGCAATGCGCTGTACGTGGGCTTCCCTTGTTTCTGGTTCGGAGGCTGCAGCTGGTGCAGAATGCAGCGGCCCATCTCCTTATGGGGACAGGAAGGCGGGAGCACATAACACTTGTGCTCTGTACTCTGCACTGGCTGTCTATAGTGTACCAAGCCCGATTCAAGGTGCTAGTGTTAATCTATAAAGCCCTATACGGTCTGGGCCCCTCATACCTTGGGGACCGCCTCGTCCTCTGTGCCTCAGAGCGACCCCTGCGATCCACCGGGGGCACCTTTTTGGAGGTCCCCCGTGTAAAGTGGGGGGCCACAATGGAGAGGGCGTTCTCGGTGGCCGGGCCAAGGCTCTGGAATTCCCTCCCAGAGGAAGCCTGTCTGGCCCCAGGTCTGTTGGCGTTTCGGCAAGCCTGCAAGACCTGGCTGTTCACCGAGGCCTTCAGAGGGGAGGGTGGGGTGGGGGTGGGGATTGTATTTTTAAACATTGTTTTAATTAATTTTATTGTGTGTTTTTATGCTGTAAGCTGCCCCGAGATGCCATAGGCATGAGGGGGCAGCTAAAAAATATTTATAAATAAATAAAATAAAATAAATAAATAAACACAATTTATATAAACCCTACTCCCATCTTCTCAGCATTATACTGCAGTAGTGGCTGTATGTCTGTGTAGAGAAATCTACCCTTCCCAGCCACCGAGTAATGTGCTCACAAACCTAGCCTGGGACAACATAGATAGGCTTGAAGAAACTCTCACAGGCAGAGGGACATCTCATACGGTGAATGAAATTACAGTAGAGAGGAAAATGTGTGGACCATTTCTACCCAAAGCTTCTCTACCATGCATTCCAAAATGTAAGCAATGAACTGTTTCCACTGAATATGAACTAGTGGTTCCACCATATGTTACTGGTGAACAGGTTAGACCACACCCACTGGTAGTCAAAGGTAGCCTAAAGGACAGCATTGAAGCAGCAAAGGTTGCACAGGACAAGAACCTGCTTTGGGTGCTTGCAAGGCAGGTAAATACGGAGAACCAGAAAATCCCAGGCTGGACAGGGTTCGGTATATGTACCAGAGACTCAGTTAGCATCTCAGAAGATGTTATTGGTTACCTACCCAGCATCAGTTCACCAGCCACTGAGTTGTCCATGTGTCAGAAATACTAAACCCATCAGAACTGGTCAGAAGAGAACTACAGCTGCAAAGTATTGTGGATCAAGCTCTGTATGCAAAAGCCACAGAAATAGCCTGGACAAAGGAAAACCAGTACACCAATGTTATCCTAAGAATGGGGACATTCCATACCGTCTGCAATGCCCTGTCCATCCTAGGAAAGCGTTCTCAGGATGCTGGTCTCAAGAACATATGCATAGAATCAGGTATTCTTGTGGAAGGCTTTGTCAGCCGGGTCCTTGATGGCAAGATGTACAACCATGCTGTCAGAGTGCACAAGTATATCTATTAAGCTCTTATGAGACTGTCATGGACAGAGTTCATTCCTTGGGCACAAGGAGAGTCCTGGGAGGGAAAGCCGGACATTGAGACAGTTTTGAAGGAAGTGGGCAGCATGACTGAGGACTTGTGCCAAAACAACTTTGACAGCCTTCTGCACAGGCAAGATTTTTCTGAGTTGAGGAACCTATGGAAAGGATTCTTACAACATCTTTGTGAAAGGAACGGAAAGCTGTCGGCATTTTGGATGTCGTATGTTGACATGGTGGAAGATGTCTTGCTTGCCTGTCTTCATGCTTCTCACAAGGGGAACTGGGAATTGCACCTCCATGCCATTAGGTCAATGACCCCATGGTGCTTTGCCTATGACAAACTGAATTATGCAAGATACCTGCCAGCATACTATGCGCAAATGACCAGTCTCGCAGAGGAACATCGTGATGTCTATGAAGCGTTCAAGGATGGCAGCTTCTCCGTTCAGATCTCTGTACACAATCCCTTTGGGCGCATCCCCGTATATCAAGCCACTGAAGTTACAGTAAACAAGGACACACAGATTCATGGGGGCACAACACGTTTCAGTCTCAAGTCTGGTACAGTAAGAAGGTACTACTTTACAGCAGAACATCGGCGTACTTTCCTTGGACAATTGAGAGATATGGTGCAAGGCAGCAAAAGGGAACCTCATCATGCAGACCGGCAAAGGCCAAGAGTGCAAAAGGATGAGGAAGCCATATCAGCAGTTGTGAGCCTCATACAAAGCTGGGTGAACCTATTTGCTGAGAACCAGGATCTCATGAGCATCTCTACCGCAAAGGTGACATTGCTTCCAATATGAATTCCTTTGTCATTGGGAGCAAGGCTATGCCACCTTCCAGTGTGAAGGGCTGGAGAATGACTCACCCACCAAGAAATTTCACAACCCTATGACAACAAACAGATTGAACACTTTCTGCAACATGTGCAAAAAAAAGGAAGTGAGATCCAAAGGGAGGGAAATTATTTTGAAAGTTGACAGGTCACTATTTGGTCACATCATTTTGATGGCACAAGCCTGCGATCTGCAGATGACGGATATCGTTTCTCATCCATTGGGGCCTTGTCGATATTGGAAGGGTTACCTAGAAAGCTAAAGGGGCTTTGTTTGTCTAACTCATTGAAGAAGAATGTCACATCAGCAGAGGAAGTGCCAGGAAGTTCTGTAACTATAGTTGATGGAATGGGCCTGGTGCAGAAGGTGAAAGGTGATGAATGTATTTTTGGGCAGGTGGCCAAATCAATTTTGTGCATGGCAAACAAGGAAGGAAGCTGGAGTAAAATAATCAATGTTGTCTTTGACACTGACAAAGAAATGTCCATCAAGACTTGTGAAAGATCAGTTAGAGAGGAAGAGCCTGGACATAACCTACAGAGTATCACCAGCTCACAAATTGTAAGACAGTGGAGGAAATTTCTGTCAAAAGTCAACAACAAAACTAGACTGATCATGTTCCTACTTAATGGGTGGCGGAAGGCAGGTACAGAGAGAAGCTGGGGGAGAAGGTGCTCTTCACTACAGTTAATGAGAAATGCTATAAAATCACACATGGGGCAGTGAGGAGGTGCCTTCCCTCCAGTATATGCAGGAGGAAGCGGATGGACGGCTGCTGCTGCATGCAGCCCATTCTGCTGGAGAGGGCTATGAAGCAGTTGTGGTCAGCTCCGTAGTCACAGATGTACTCATCATGTGCCTTGGATTATATTATTATTATTTTATTAGCATTTATATAGCGCCAGCGATGTACCTGGCGCTTTACAAAAAACAAGATAGACACAGTCCCTGCCCGAGAGCTTACAATCTAAAGACAGGGGAGGGGAGACAGGGAAGGGGGAACAGAGGGAGAGACAGGGGATGCAACACTCCCCGCTTCTATTCTTAAAAACACTGTTGCTGGGTCCTGAACACTCACCTGGGAATGACGTGGTTCCTGTTGGCAGTATCAAACAGTGGTTTTCTGGACCTCGCCATTAGCCTCCGATCTCAGTACCCTTACGACTCACGGTGAGTCTGCCTGTCTCCCATCTTACCCTTCCCTCTGGACCCCTCTTTGCTCCACTAAAAGTCTCTCCACCCTCCAAATCCTTTTTGTCTCTCTCCCCGTGGCCCCAGCCACCTGTACCCAACACCAGATGGGTCTGGCTCCACACGGCTGGCGGAGAACGCAAATTTGCATTCCTTAGTCTCCACCACCCACTCTACTCGCTAACAGTGTATCCATTTGTACTGGACTGTATCAAAGTGTAACCAATATTTTCTTTGCCTGATCCTTGTACCCCTAATCCCTTTTAATAAATAGCAGTTCTACTGTAGTGAAGCCTTGTATATCTTATCTTTCTGGGGTGGTTCAAGGAATCGCAGCGCATCATGTCTCCAGATTTAAGATCCCAGACACTGCTGTGCCCTGATTAGAGAATTAAGCTAAATTCCCCAAATTAACCATTTTTGAAATGCCCGCCTGGACATTGGGACCCACTTCGCGGGTGACCCAGTGGACACGCGTGGAGAAGCTACATGTGGTAACAATTTCCAGAAGGCTGACTGATATGTGGGTTAATCACTTCACATGATATGAGAAATGTGGGAAATGGATTGAGCACAAATGTCAAACATTACTTCTCTGGCTTAACTTTGGGACTTGACCTGCATTATACCTTGTGCATCCTGTGACCTAAACCATGCACATGTTTACAAATACAGTGGGTGAGGTTTTCCCCCATTCTAAGCATATTGTGTGAATGCAGTCTGTGTCTGTGTGACTCCAATTATATAATCATTTCTATCATGTACTAAGTCTGCTATTTCACCCTGTCTTTTCCCCTGTACAAATATCTAAGATTGTTGCCAGACTGTCCTGCCCTTTTACTTGATGCTTCTGATATTTATTTATTTATTATTTATTTTAATTTCTACCCTAGCATTCCACAAAGGCTCAGGGCGACTTACAATATTAAGAGCACAGAATACATTAAAATCCATTTTTTAACCCCCCCACCCTCTCCCCTTTAATAACAGGGGTTTCAATCCCCTCCAAGTCACAAGGCCGGCCAACCACCATCGCTTCAGTCTTGTCTGGATTCAACTTCAGTTGGCTCACCCTCATCCAGTCCCCAACAGCAGCCAGGCAGTGGGTAAGCATCAAGACTGCAGACCTTGGTCAGATGAAAAGGAAAGAGGGCTGTGTGTCATCAGCATAAGCATACTGATGGCACTTCACTCCAAACCTCTGAATGATCTCACACAGATGCTTCATATACATGTTGAACAAGAAAGGAGAAAAGATGGAACCCTGAGGGACACCACAGGGGAGATTAATAATAATAATAATAATAATTTATATAGCTCCAGCGTTGCCTGGACAATTGAGTGATGTGCCATTCAGCTGTGGAAGGGACAGCATCCTATTTAAACCCTATAGTAGATGTCCTGCTTTTCTGGTGTTCTTGGTATTGCTTTCAGAACACCAGCAAAGCAGGACGTCACTCGGGTGTCCAGGCAATGCACCGTTCTCCAAATCTTAAAGGCACAGCATCTCATATGCCCCCATACTGCCTGAGTCCAGTCATAAAGGCCCCTCTGCGGGGCTTGGGACCTGACAGAGAGTTGCAGGAATGAGATTCAATTCGCGTGGAGTAATAGAAGGAGATCTCCATAGATCTTGAGGGGATGATGAGCAATCATCACCACCAGCTGGGACCTTCCTGACAGGAAAAAATGGAACCACTCAAGAGCAGGCCCATGCACCCCTGCCGAGTCCCACAATCATGTCAACAACATCCCGTAATCAACTGTCTCAAAGGCCACTGAAAGGTCTAACAAGATCAACAAGTCACAACTCTCTTTAGTCTTTCTCAGTCTCCAGGCGTAGATCATCAACCAAGGCTACAAGCAGAGTGTCCTTGCTATACCCAGACAAAAAGCTGACTGAAATGGGCCCAGGAATCTAATAGCATTGAAATGAGCCTGAAACTGCTGAGCACCCACACATTCAATAACCTTCCCTAAAGAGGGAAGGTTAGAGACAGGGTGATAGCTGGCCAGGGAGTCAGCATCAAAGATGCGTTCTTGAGCAGGGTCTGGACAACCACAATTTTAAGGGTGTCCAACAACTTACACCCCAAAGCGAGGCATTGACAACCCCCACCAGCAATGGTCCCAACGTCTTCCAGCTGGCTTTCACCAGCCAGGACGGGCAAGAATCTACTTCACATCTGGTTGCCCGCATCGCTCCAAGCACAGCCTCCTCATCAGCGGGTGACACTAATTGAAACTGATCCAAATTAACAGGGCAAGGCTGAGCTTTCTCAGTCTCAAATTCTGATTCTGCAGATGAAGATATAACCCTATTGTAATTTCCTTTTTCCACTCTTCCTGTATTTGAACCTTTCCGTAATTCCCCATCTTTAATACCTGCGTTTATGCTTACCTGGTTTTTGTCACCATATCCATTAAAACATAGTTTAAAGCTCACTTTATCAGGCCAGCAAGTCCCTGTCTTGGTCAGATGTATTCTATCTCTGCCCAGCAGATGTCTTCCCATACTATCATTCCATGAGCAATGAAGCCAAAGCCTTCCAGCTGACACTATCTGGAAAGCCACACATTCATCTTCAGGAGGCATCTGTCTCCACCTCAGTCTTTACCCTCATTGGGGAGGATTGGTGAGAAGGCCACTTCACCCATCTCCTTCACTCTCACTAGGAATCTCATATCTACTTTGATTTACTCAAAGTCATTCTAGGCAGCATAATTACTACCCACATTCATGAGGAGTGAGGGGTATAAGTAGTCTGAGAGCACAGTAAATCTTTGCTTAGTTTCAGGCTCTAGGTATGCAGCACAACTCTTAGGACACCAGATAAAGGGTTTTTTTGCACACATGTTTCTCCTGCGTGTTTGCTGTTACATCCTGAACTTTATGTGTGTCTAAATCACTCACCCAGATTTTAAACATCTGACTCTTTGAACTTCTGCATAAAACTTCTCCCAGAAGTTTTGTGTGTAAAAGGTTCTCCTGGTAAACTGCTTTGCTCCAGGCAGCTGTGGTCACTTGGTTTCCATGGACGTCCCTCACGTCTACAGCTGTGGCTACTTTAGGCTGCCTCAGGGCAGTGTTTGTGTGAAGAATGCATCCAGAACTTACTTGTGGACTTGTAAACCCAGAAACTGAAAGAGCAGTACTTTAAGGTGTGCGTAAAAATGCCCAAAGTCAGCAGATGGATGCCTCTGTTCTCTTCAGTTGTAAGTCCTTGACCACCGCCACCCACGTCTTCCTCTGTTGGGGGTGGTGGATCCCAGTCTTTGCAGCATGTAGCTTCTCTTTACTGATCAAAAGGGTCTGCTCCTCTGTGCCTGAGAGGATAGCATATCTGTTCTTGTCTTTGCTATGTGGAGGCACTGGATACAGGGTGGAAGCACTGATCAGAACCTGAGATGGCCTGTAGGTGACCTCTGCTATGGGTAACAGAAGGTCCTTTCACTTCCCCAGCACTGATGCAGTTGTCTGCTTTTGTGGACTTTGCCCAGTGCTGTTACCTTTGCATGGACTGACTGATGAAGTCCTCACCTTCCCTGCTCTCTCTTAGCAGTGCCACTTCCTCCTGCAGCTCACATGCCTGGTCACATGAGCACACAGCTGTCAAACTGGAAGGTCTCCCATGCTGGGGGTCTCCTAGTTTTCACAATAGACCCTCTCGAGGTTTATAAATGGATGCTGAGTCCAAAAAGGCTAAGGCCCCGCTGCTCTAAAGTGCAATATTCAATATTTTGATATTCATTGTTTGATATCTGTCAATTTGACATTCAATATTAATTGATTTTGATAATTTTCTCACTTGTGATTGGTTGGTTTTTGTCACTTGGTGCAGGCTGCATTATTTGATTGAATAAGTAAATTTTAATTCATTTGAAATTCAAACTCTAACTGTACTAACATATCAAACTAATCAAATGTACAGAACTAAATGATTCTATGTGAATTCAATTCAAATTCAGCTTTTGATACTGTGGACCATGGGCTGCTGCTGAGGCGGTTGCGTGACCTGGGGGGTCTGGACGGGACTGTTCTTGAATGGTTCCGCTCATTCCTCTTGGGGAGAAGCCAGCGGTGGTACTGGGGGATGAGACATCTTGCCCCCGCGCTTTATCATGCGGCGTTCCGCAGGGTTCTATTCTGTCTCCATTATTATTTAATGTAGCCCTTGGGGGAGGTTGTGAGAGAGTTCGGGATGCGGTGTCACCAATATGCTGATGATACTCAGCTGTACCTCTCCTTTTCAACTGACCCAGACTCTGCTGTCTTGGTGTTAACCCAGTGTTTGGAGGCCGTGGCGGAATGGATGCGGCAGAGCAGACTGAAACTCAACCCCGATAAGACGGAGGTGATGTTGGTGGCTAGAGCGAGGGAGGTAGTGGCTCCCCTGATTGGAGGAGTTCGCCCTCCCATAGCTCAGCAGGTCTGGAGTCTGGGGGTGATATTGGACGCAGACCTCTGCCTGGAGCGGCAGGTGGAGGCAGTCGCTAAGGCTGCCTTCCGCCAGTTGTATCTGGTGCGTAGGCTGTGTCCGTTCGTCTCCGGCCTGGACCTGGCCACCCTCATCCATGCCTTTGTCACCTCGAGGCTAGACTACTGCAACGCGCTCTACGTGGGGCTTCCCTTGTGCCTGGTTCTGAGGCTGCAGCTAGTGCAGAATGCGGCGGCTCATCTCCTTATGGGGACGGGTTGTCGGGAGCATATTACACCTGTGCTCTGGACTCTGCAATGGCTGCCAATAGCGTGCCGAGCTAGGTTCAAGGTTTTAGTGTTGGTCTATAAGGCCCTTAACGGTCTGGGCCCCTCGTACCTCAGGGACCACCTCGCCCTCCGCGCCCCAGGATGCCTCCTGCGGTCAGCCGGGGGTGCCTTCTTGGAGGTCCCCCACGTAAAGTGGGGGGCCACAATAGAGAGGGCATTCTCGGTGGCTGGGCCGCGCCTTTGGAACTCCCTTCTGGAGGAAGCCCGCCTGGCTCCAAGCCTGTTGTCATTCCGGCAGTGTTGTAAAACGTGGCTGTTTGCCCAGACCTTTGGGGAAGCTGGGAGGGTGGGTTAGGGTTGTGTTTTTCTCCCCTACCCTGTTTTATTGTTTTAATGTTGATATTGTTTCCCGGGGCCCTGTTTTAAAAGTATTTAATTGTTGATTGTTTTAAATTGTTTTATATTGTTTTATATTGTTGGAAGCTGACCTAAACGGTTTACAGGAGGGGCGGGGTATAAATGTTTTAAATAAATAAATAAATAAATGAAATATTAAGGTGTAAAGGATATACAGGACTTGAAATGTGCAGAAAAGGGCAGCAAAAACAACCAAAGGTATGGAATGGCTTCCATACAAAAAGAGGCTCAATAGGCTCAGGCTTTTCAGCTTGCAGAAAAGATTATTGAGAGGGGTAAGATAGAAGGTTTACAAAAGTAAGTGGTGTGGTACAAGTAAATAAAGAGCTGCTATTTACCATCTCTACAAATACTAGAACCAGGACACTATGAAATTAACTGGCAGTAGATTTAAAACAAATAAAAGAAAGTACTTTTTCACTTAACATACAATTACCTTGTGGAACACATTGCCAGAGGATATTGTGAAAGTCACAGAATAACTAGATTTTTTAAAAGGATCGATAAGGTTTTTGAAGATAGGTCCATAAATGGCCATTAGCCAGTGAAGTTGGTTGGGTGATATAACTTTTGACCATTGAGTGCTGAGAGTGAATAGCTGTTAGAGCTGGACTGTGGGCGACTATTAGGATTGGTACATTGGTAAGTTGTTCAGGATCCAGGCTGGAGTAGTGATGGCAGTAGCAGATGCAAGGTGTTGTGGAGGTATAGGCCAAGGGTCTAATCAGTGAGAGAGGTAGTAGTTTAGGGGATAATTCCAGGGGTGATGTTCAATGCCAGAGTGCTCAGTCAGAACTGGGGGAGCCAAGGGAGGGTTGTTGGGATTGACCCTCCCGGTCAATGTAGGAGGCAAGTGAAGTAAGGAATGAGGCTTGAATTTGGGGTAGGATCATAGGAGCATAAGCATGCAACTAGGAACCAAGTTTTAGGAGCGAGTGAATGATAATGCATCAAATTTGCAGATTACACAAAACTGGGAGGGGTTGCAAACACTTTGGAGGGGGAGGATTAGAATACAAAATGATCTATACAAACCAGAGACTGCAGGGGGTGAGTGGGGGAATGCAATGAGATTTAACAAAGACAAATGCTAAGTGCTGCATGTATGAAGGAAAAACCAAAAGTACAAATATAAAATGAGGAATAACTGACTAGGCAGTAGCACTGGAGAGAAGGATCCAGGTTTTGGTGGATCATATATTGAACTTGAGTCAGTAGTGTGATGCTGTCACAAAAAAGGTAAATGCCATTTTGGGTTTCAGTAACATATGTATTGTTTCCAAGACACAGAAGGTGGTGGTGCTGCTGCTTTACTCTGCATTAGTGACACCTCACCTGGAATATTATGTTCAGTTTTGTGAACTGCACTTCAAGAAGGATGTCAATAAATTGGAGAAGATTCAGAAGAGAGAACTGAAGATGGTAAAGAGGCTAGAAGACAAGCCAGATAAGCAAAGGCTGAAAGAAAAGGAAATGTTTAGCTTAACGAAAAGAAGATGAGGGGGATGAGCAGTTTTCCATTACTTAAAGAATGCCAGTGACACACACACACACACACACACACAGAAAAAAAGGGAATGAACTGGAATTGCAGCAATATAGATTTTGATTATATAGTAGGAAAAACTTCTCAACTGTGAGAACTGTGGGGCAATGGAATTAGTTGCCCACTTTAGATGGGCAACTCTTTAGATGTTTTCAACACCTGGCTGGACAAGCATTTGCCCATGATGCTGTTAGCAGAGGATATCTTGCCTTGAGCAGTGGGTTGGATTTGAAGAATCTTGAAGTCCCTTTCATCCTATGATTCTATGACAGCAGCAGCCTGTGGAGTATCTGTTGCACAAGGCAAAGTGCGGGTGATGATCCAGAAATATATATAGTAGGGATGTGCAAAAGCGGTTTGGATGTTTGGACCAAACTCGGTCTGTTCGGATGTCTGAACCGAACGTCCGAACTGAACTTGAAAATGGCCTAACACAGTTTGGTCATGTTTGGGTGAGTTTGGATGAGTTCGGGGGTGGGAAAAACATGACTTTGGGTCGGAAAAACGTGACTGGAAGGGGGAGCAGCTGAGGAGCAGACTTCCTGGCACCAGGGGTGGAGACCAGGAGTTGTTTCAGGGCCAAATTATACCGATACCGAAAAAATCTTCGAAATCGGTATCAGTATCGATAGCATTATTTTAGAACGTTTGGCCAAGTTCGGCCAAACTGAACTCCGCCAAACCGAACAACCGAACCCAAACTCGGGTTTCAAACTGAACGATCGAACAGCCGAACTAGAGATGGACGAACACGGTTTGGAAGTTCAGAGTTCGAACCGAACTCGACCAGTTTGGTCGACCGAACTGAACTTCTGAACCGAACTCGATTTTCAAACCAAACCAAACCGAATGTCCGAAGTTGGCTCCGTTCGCCCATCCCGAAAAGATAATATTCCACTTAGTTCAATGGGGTTTGATTTTCCAAACTTTGTTCAGAAGTTCGGAGTTCGGACCGAACTCGAATAGTTTGGTCGACCGAACCGAACTTCCGAACCGAACCTCTGAACCGAACCAAATTTCTGAACGCCGTTCTGTTCGCCCATCCCTAGTCTGAACCGCATTCTGTTAGCACATCCCTAATATATAGGGGCAGGGGTTATGCTTCTCCAAATAGAGATGGCAGGGGCAAGTTCAGAAGACACAAAGACTGCAGTGTTGATAATGCAAACTGGCGGCTGGGGACCTTGCTGGGTCAGTCAGTGCCTTTGGAGCCTGTAGGCATGGATTTGAATCTCATAGACCTTGACAATAGCAGGGAATGAATGACTCCATTATATGACTGTTGTGACTTCCCTGAAGCAACTGAAGCTGGCCACTGCCAGAGACAGGATGCTGGGCTGGATGGACTATTGGTTTGACCCAGTAAAGCGCTTCTCATGTTCTTAAGATTTTTTATTTATTTATTAATGGAAATGAGCTTTTGAATTTGACTCATGAATAGGAAAAAGTCTGGGTCTTTTTTTAGTACTAACTTTTTATTTTGCATCTAACTTTGTAGTCCTAAAACTGTATTAGCAGAATAATACTGAAAACAAGTGAACAGCCTTGAATAACTGTGTTTTTGACATATTTGACAGGCACTTATATGTAGGGCTTCAATTAGTGGGGGAATTTCCAGGGCTCAGCGACCCCTTGAATTTAATTGCTGAGGCTGAGTCCTGGGAATTGTTCCTGGTAGGAGTGTGCACCCCAAAATGTGACAGACCAAGAAAAGGCCAATATTGACCATTTCAGGGTTGGAAAGATAGCCAGAAAACCCTGGATGGTTTATTTGGCTTTCATTAATGATTTTCCTTCTCGCCACCTATGCTAGATGTCATATAGATTAAATCACAAAACCCCCTCCTTTATATTCAGCTGTAGAGAGGCAGGTTAGTCTAGTGGTTGGGTTGCTAGCTAAAGATCAGGGTTCATTCCCCTGCTCTGATAAGCTCTGGGTCAGGTGGTGTGACTTCTGAGGAAGAGGGCATAGTTTCTGGGGCAGGGCTGGCCAATGCATTTAATTTTTTTTTATTTTATTTTTTACAAATTAAGCACTCCTTACATAATTACCTACAACAGGTCGGTCACTTAGATTTTCAGGACTACTCTGCTCAATTGGCTATTTTTCTGTGTGTGTGCTTGTGCATGCATGGAATTTTCCTGCACCCTCTTCTTAGCTATCCACTGATGCTGCTCCTGCATGGGCTGGCCTCCCTCCGACCTCACAACCAGTTCAGCAAGGATGGGGAAGGCTCAGCTGGCTGGGATCCATCACTCTCACAGGTACAGTGTATCTCCTAGAGGCCAAGCCATAATTCTGGGATGAAGGCTATCACTGAGGGCTCTTTTAGACGAGACGGAAATGGCGGCTGAGCCCTTTATCAGCCGCCATTGTTGCCGCTCGTCTAAATTCCGGCGCGCTCTAACGCCGGATCTCCGCTGCGTGAAGCCGGCCTGGCGATCCTGGCCCCTTCAAGGCGGATCGCCGCTGTGCCAGCTTCACACCGCACTTCCGGGTTCCTTCCCAGATTGCGCACGCGCAGAAGGGTGCGCATGCACACATACACTCTACACTGTGTCTGATGCTCTTCTGAACATCAGACACGGCATAGAGAGGAAGGCGGGTGCCTGATGGCGGTATTGAACGATCCCGCTTGTGAGCGGGATCGTTTAAAAGCGCCCTGAGACAGCTGCTTCCATTTTCTACTCAGACTGGGCATATTCATTGTCTGTGTTGTTGATACTTGGAGACAAAGCAATTCAGATGATATCTTTTATTGGAGCGACTTCTGTTGGTGAGAGTATGCACAGGACCCTTCTTAGAAAGGCATGTAACACGTCAGAGAACTATAGAGTAAGCAAATGCAGAACAGAGATATATAAGGAGGTCATAACTCGGGAAGGGAGCTTGGGGTGGGGGGACATAGATGTCAGGCTACTTTTTCTCTATTTCCTGTCGGGGAGGGAGACAAAGTGGTTTGAATTATAACTTTTATTGGACCAACTGCTGTTGGTGAGAAAGAGCAAGCTTTCAGGACACACAGGGCCCTTCCTCAGACATTTAAAAACAGAGCTGTAAAATTATACATTGGTGAAGGAGACAAAGAAACAATAGCTGTGTTTTTAACTATCTGGCACATCTCTGTCGCCTCCACCACACCCCACCGGTTACCTTGTCTTATCCACTCCCACCCATTCCATGCCCCCTCATATAGATCTGCCCTACATTTGCTCCGTTTATATATTGCTACTGTCTAGACTACATGCCTGAGGAAGGGCCCTGTGTGGCTCGAAAGCTTGCTTATTTCCACCACCAACAGAAGTTATTAATTATTAATTATTATTATTATTATTATTAGCAAGCATTTATATAGCATCAGCAGCGTACCTGGTGCTTTACAAAGTAACTGAATAGACACGGTCCCTGCCCTAGGGCTTACAATCTGAGATATTTTTTTTGGGGGGGGGATGAAGGAAGGGGAACAGAGGGAGAGACAAGGAGTGTAACATTCACGACGATGTGAGGTCCCAGGTGCACGCGCTTCGCTTGGTTACATCGAAAATGATGACTGGTTGGTCCATGTGGTGAGGCTATGAGTACACAGACCTCAGGTAAGAGATTGTACTGGATGGAGGGTATAAGCAGGAGTTAGGTGAGGGGAGCAAGAAGTTGGGGAGGGCAGAGTGAAAGAGGTGGGTCTTGAGGAGGGATTTGAAGGTATGAAGGGAGAGGACAAGGCGGATGTGGGCAGGGAGGGATCAGCTAGGGAGAAGGAACGAAGGCTGTTAGGGGGGCAGGGGAGACGTGGGAGGGCAAGAGAGGGGACAGAGCAGGAGCAGAGTTCACAGACTGGAGTACAGAGGGAAATTAGCGCAGACAGGTAGGGGGGAGTAAGGTTGTGAAGAGATTTATAGGTGAAGTCTAGGAGCTTGTACAGGATTCGTTCAGGAAGGGGGAGCCAGTGAAGAGAGGAGAGGAGGGGCTGCACGTGGTCAAAGTGATGGGCAAGGTGGATGGATCCTGGCAGCAGAGTTTTGGACGGAGATAAGGGGAGAAAGGTGAGAGTGGGGGAGGCCAGTGAGAAGGAGGTTACAGTAATCAAGGTGAGAGATGACCAGGGCATGAACAAGGGTTTTGGCCTGTCTCTTATACACATCTAGATGTGTATAAGAGACAGATGTAGGGTTAAAGAAAGGGGTGAGTCAAAGATGAAGCCTAAGCTACGGGCTTGGGGGATTGGGGGACGGATGGTGACCCCATCGATGAGGATCGACAGGGAAGAGGGAGAGGAAGGATGAGGGGGGAAGATAAGTAGTTCAGTTTTAGCCATGTTGAGTTTGTTTTGACGTTGAGACATCCAGGTAGAGATGTCAGAGAGACAGCTGGTGAGGCGAGCTTGAATAGATGGAGAAAGAGAGGGAGTAGAGAGATAGAGTTGAGTGTCATCAGTGTAGAGGTGATATTGGAAGCCATGGGAGACAATGAGTTTGCCTAGGGATAGGGTATAGATAGAGAAGAGGAGAGGGCCAAGGACAGAGCCTTGGGGAACACCAAACAAGAGTGGAAGGGAGGAGGAGGCGGAGTTGGCAAGAGACACATTGAAGGAGCTGTCAGAGAGGTAGGAGGAGAACCAGTCAAGGACAGAGCCACGGAAGTCAAGGGAATGAAGTGAATCCAGCAAGAGTGAGTGGTCAACAGTATCAAAGGCAGCATAGATGTAAAGGAGGAGAAGAATAGAAGAGGCGATTAGATTTCGCCACAAGAAGATCGTTGGTGATCTTAGCGAGAGCAGTTTCAGTAGAGTGCAGGGGGCGAAAGCCAGATTGGAGCAGGTCAAGGGAGGAGTTGGCGGAGAGGAAGTTGAGGCAGAGGGAGTAGACAATATGTTCAAGAAGCTTGGAAGCAAAAGGAAGGAGTGAGACAGGATGGTAGCTAGAGGGGTCAGAGGGGTCAAGAGTGGAATTTTTGAGGATAGGAGAGACAGTGGCGTGCTTGAAGGTGAATGGGAAGGAGCCAGTAGAGAGGGAGAGGTTGATGATGTGCAGGAGGGAATGGGTGACAGTGGAAACAATGGAGGTCAGGAGGCGGGAGGGGATGGGGTCAAGGGGGCAAGTGAAAGGGTTGGAGGAGGAGAGCAGGGATGAGATTTCCTCAAGGATGGTGGGAGGGAAGGAGGACAGGAGAGAAGATGGGGGAGGAGGGAGAGGGGAGGGAGTAGGAAGAGGAGAGGAGTGGGAAGTGATGTGGAGGTGGACCTTGCCTATCTTGGAGGTGAAGAAGGAAGCAAGATCCTGAAGTTGCTCCAATAAAAGTTATATCATTCAAACCACTTTTTCTCCCTCTATGTCATTTTGGGCCAACACGGCAACTACACCAGCATCGATATTTGTGACAATGGATGTAGTAAATTCTCAAAGCATTTTGGTTTAGCTCCTCCTAACTTTTTCAGCAACTTCCATCCTCTGACAGAATCTTAGGTTCAGTGATTTGATCACATTCTCCATCTTTTATTATAGACAAGGGCCTGTGTTCACTGGGTTTCCCCCATAATGGGGAAAATACAGTGAACTCTAGTCCCTGATTACAGATAAGCTCATTCAGTTGGGAACCACAAGAAGACTGTAATGTGACTGCAGTGACCAGTCACATGAGTAATAACAAATTGTCCATGCACACAGTTTGCAAGTAACCCATAAGATGAAATTCGTTTGAATTAACTATATGCTAAATTTCATCGAAAAATCAAATTGGCAGACATCTACTTCTGGTTCCAAATGATTTTCAAAAAGAAATGGATGAAATAGTTCTCTACAAATAAATCATCTTAGTAAAATACATTTAAATAGATTGACTTCTAATAAAATTAAAACAATTATCCCCACTTTACAGATGAGATCCTGAGACACAGAAATTGACTTGCTCAAGGTCAATAAGGAAGTGTGTCAGAGAGCAAGAAACTGCAGTTGGGTCTCCAGAATTGAAGATCAGCACACTTGCCACTTGAAAAATCCCCCCCCCCCAAAAAACCCCCCACAAACAAACCCCACCAAGGCCTTAATTTTTAGTTAAATGATGTTAAGGTGATCAGAGGCCTATGGCATGTAGAGACAGGACATGTAAACTCATTATTAGAATATACACTCACATATATTCCTATACATAGCTAAATGAATATTTCCTGTGAAAAATGTTGCCTGCAAGATCAATGGCTGCCCTTTATGTGTGCTAGATTGTCTGCTAATGTGGATATGGTGCAGTATTAACATATATGTAAATTTTGCTGAGTATGACATTTAATATCTCATGCTTATAAAGTGGGGAAACTAATCATCAAGTGATAGTTTGTTAACCACACTGACTTGATTTCTAAATAGATTTAATAAGCCATTTTGCTTTAGAATATACTGCATTGGTGTGAAAACTATTTTCTATGCTGGCTTAATGACAAAAACACATTGATCTGTCTATCTAGGGTCATAACTTAAGCAAGATTTGGCATCATATGCACTCTCTAATAGAGTGCTGGGATAAAATCTTTTCCCCACTGAAGTTAAAAAAACACCCACAGGCTGTGATTCTGACTTCTACAAAATGTGAATCAAAACCAGTTTAAGTCAATGAACTTGCACTGCCTAAAACCAGGATGAGAGAAGAATCAAAATCAAGCCCACAGGATTTGGTGCTTGACGTGTTTGCTATTGTCTGGAAGTGTTCAGCTCCTTCTTGTCTATTCTTAGACACCATTTCTTGTAACATAACATCTCATAGCATCATCACTATTTGTGCTTGTAAGTCATGGGGTCATGACTAGCACTTCCCTTCCTCACTCCCTAAAAGTTTCAGCTTGCTTGGTAGCAGGCTGCATTTTAAGCACTAAAATATTCAGTACAAATGAAATCTTTGGTACACCGGCACATGGAAGAAGATAGGGATTAATACAGGAATTGTACAGTAGATAAAGTAGTAGCAAAAGGAAAGATGACAACATGTTTTGCTGAAAACAAACTTTTGAGTTGCAGAGATGTTGTTAGTGTAGGGAAAGTAGGGTTTGCTGTGTTGGTCCCCAATATAGGCAACAGAGACAAAGCAGTAAAGTGTTATCTTTTATTGGACCAACTACTGTTGGTGGAGGTGTGCAAGCTTTTGGACCTCACAAGGTCCTTCATCAGGTAAGTTCCTCATAATTGGTCTTTGGACTCATCTTATTTAATACTTTCAATTATGACCTTGGCAAAAAAGTAAAGAGTGCTTCACTGAATTATTATTATTAGTTGGAAACAATAAAGAGAAATTTGGGGGTATTAGTCAATCACATGATGACTCTGGGTGTCTTCACACAGACAGCTGCCCCACCTCACTTCTGAACTGGCCATCCATTTAAAGGTGGCCCACCAGATGTGCAGGCTGAGCAGATGTGGAGCAGGTTGTCCCTGCTCTGGGGCAGCCTCAGTGGCGGTGCTCTGGAACATCCAGGAACACCACGAACAGAGCGGGAAGCCCAACCGTGGGGCATTGGCTGGAGGTGGGCTGCAGTCTGTCAGGAACTGGGTGGCTCTTTCTATGCAGAGGGGCAAATGAGATGGTCTTGTAGTCTCTTCTGACCTTGGACTCTATGAAAGGTTCACTTTTTTTTCTTTTGTGTAACTTCAATGATTTTTTTAATTCTTTCCAGAAATTCAAAATGTGTTTTACTTTAGATTAGAAGTAAAACACAAGTTGTTCATCTTTAAGATATTTTCTCAGTTGGACATTATTTATGCATTGCTATGTCAACTCGAGAAATACTAGCAATAAATATTTATTTTATTTATTTTATAGATTTCTACCCCGCCCCTCCTGTAAACACCTCGGGGTGGCTTCCAACAGTAGAAATACAATACATAAAAACAATTTTAAAACATTGATAATAATAGCAATCACAATTATTAAAAACAGGGCCCGGGCCTCCCTTTAAACACAAAATAAGGTAGGGGAGCTGAAAACCTTACCCCACCCTCCCCAAAGGCCTGGGCGAACAGCCAGGTTTTACAATTTCGCCAGAATATCAGCAGGCTTGGGGCCAGGCAGAATATATGACAGAATATATGATTCAAGAACATGATTCTGCTGTCATAGAGTTATAAATTAGATGTAATAATGTGGAAGTTAAAAGGGGATCAAATTGGTGAAAAGGAGGAGAATTTCAGAAAAGTCAGAAAGCGGAACAAATTACAAATTACAAATGGAGGATGAGGAGTCCCTATCATTGAATGCTTTTAAAAATAGGTTAAACATCTGGTTTAAATATAAGTAGTTTGCTTAAGGGCAAGGGGATGTCTTAAATGACCTTTCAAGGCATATACGATCATTCAATTCTCTGACTTATATCCTATCAGCAATTGACAAACACATGAAACAATAGCAATGAAAACTCTTTTTGAATTTGCCTTGTGAAACACTCTGAGATATTATATTTCTATTATTGAGTTAGCCAAACATTACTAGTAGATAGTGACTCTCCGCCTAAAGACTAGTGTTAGAAGTTTGCTAAAGACTATTGTCCTATTGATGTTAAAATCAAAGTTTCTTGGAGATCATCTTCTCTTGATATTAGTATGATGTGGTAAATACCCAATTAAGGGTAATTTCAAACATAACGATACCACGGTCAACCACAGTGAATCCCGAGTGGTGGCTATTTGTCCTGTTATCTCTGATGGGGTTCCTGCCAGATGTTCACCCCAGTGAGTCCCTGGCAGGAATCTCAATCACCACAATTCTGGACCTCCGGCTGCCCGGAGGTCCAGAATCGTGGTGGGATCAGGCCCCAACCGTGGTTGGATTGGCCACGATCCGGGATGGGCCGAAGGTTACGTTTATAGCCTTCAGCCCAGTCGGATCGTGACCCCAACCGCAGGGCGGGATCGTGTGCAGCGGCCATATTGGCCGCTGTGCCTGCCTGTCTCCCGGAGGGCGGGTGGCCGGGGGAGTACGGGGGGTGGGACTGTGCGGCCGCACATCGCGTTGCAAACGCAATCCCCATCCCCGGTGCGAATCAGGCCACCATGTCTAAAGGATGGCCGGCCTGATTCCTGACCGGGATCCGAAATGGATCCCAGTGCATGGTTCAGTGTGGTGGGCCTGGCGGGCCGCTACGTCTGAAAGCACCCTACGATTCGCTGTCATCTACCACCCCCCTGGCTCTCTCTCCTCCTTTCTCTCTGAATTTGAGTCCTGGCTCACTTTCTTCCTCTCCGATGATACCCCCACTCTCATCCTCAGTGACTTCAACATTCACGTTGCTGTCCCTTCCCAGCCCTCCATCTCTCGCTTCCTCTCACTAGCCTCCTCCTTCAACCTCCACCTTTGGACCAACTCCCCCACCCACGCTAACGGCCATTCTCTTGACCTCATCTTCTCTAGGAACTGCTCTTTCTCTGATCTCTCCTTCGATCCTCATCCCATCTCTGACCACTTCCTTGCCTCTTTCAATGTCTCCCACTGTCCCCTTTTCTCTTCCCCTTCTCCACGCCCCTTCCGTGACCTGCAGGCCATTAACCCCCTGGACTTTGCCTCCTCTCTCTCCCCCCTTCTCCCCTTAGTCTTCTCATCCTCCTCCCCTGACTTTGCCATTTCTGCTTTCAATGTTTCTCTCTCCCCCACCCTTGACTCCCTTGCCCCCCGCTCCTCCCACC